>CM070711.1:17241972-17793725 GCA_036346275.1 Otatea glauca | reverse complement strand
TGTAGATTTTTATTTACGTATGTTTGTCATAATTGTGTGGAAAAGCCTTTATTGCTTCTTCTGTTGTCACCAACATGTCAACTGGTACTTTCTGACACATTGGATCGATGATGTGTCGATGTTTCATTAGTAATTATTTTCGTCTCAATGAATAGATATATTATTTTATATTTTAAACAAAGGGAGTGCTCCTTTCTTACATATTGATGTCGATATTGAAATGCAAATTCAAAGTATAAGTCATTAGCCAAATGTAAAAACAGGTGGAACAGGACTTCTCTGCGATTGTCTCAAAAAGAAATATTAGCGTCATCTGAAAATTTTGGCAAAAGGCGGGGTAGAGCACAATGCGACTTATATAATTAATGGTGATCTTATACCATCAACTGGATCCAACTTGTAAGGTTAAATGAAGTTTATAATGTTTGACCACGTAAAAAAACGACTTCCTTTTGTGGGCCAAAGTTTATAATATTTGACAACATAACCAAAAGCGACTTGTGACTGGAGGGATAATTGCACTTTTACGTAGCAAGTTAATTCTTTATTGTTCTTTGGTTTCTAAACTGGATCAATCCTATATAGTGTACTTATGCTTGATTGAAACTTTTCCCTTTGCAACAATGTTATAGAAACATTTACGACCTTGTGAGGGACGGCGCGTCGGCGCGAGGCGTCGAACAAGAAGCCAGCGGCGGCTATCGCGATGTCGGTTAGCGGCGTCGTCGAGAGGCGGCGTCGTCGAAGCGGCGTCGAGTAGCGCGTGGCGGCGGCGTAGTGGCGTGGCGTAAGGCTGAGTCGGCGCGTCGTCGGCGAGGGCATCGGCGAAGCGGCGTTGTTGGGGAAAGCGGCGTCGTCGAGGCGTCGTCGTGACGGCGAGCAAGGTGTCGGCGCGCGTCGGCGAGGAAAGCGTCGAGCCGGGAGTTTAAGGGTTTAGAAGCGCGGGAAAGGCGGGAGTTTAAGGGTTTAGGGTGAGTTAGAAGGCGATATCTATTATTTATAGGCGGAGCATTATCGATGGCGATTCTAAAAAGAACCGCCATCGTCTGATTATCTATGGCGGTTCTTTATACGAACCGCCACGAATAATTATCGATGGCGGTTCTTTATGCAAACGCCACAGATACATATATTATCTGTAGCGGTTCTTTATCGAACCGCCACGAATAACTATATCGATGGCGGTTCTTTATTTGAACGCCACGGATAATCATATCAATGGCGGTTCTTTTTAAGAACCGCCATCGATAATATATTATCGTGGCGGTTCTTTATACGAACCGCCACGATAATATTATCGATGGCGGTTCTTTTGAAGAACCAGCGATGTGCCTCTATACCACAATTTGTTTACGAATCTTATCGCTGTATTGTCGAATAGCGGCGCTAAGTTGAAGACCTAGTTTTTGTCTCGCGCAATTGCGGCGTTTTACGATTTTATCTAATACTTGTAAAGCAAATACATAAGCAGCTTTCTGAGGAAAGAATCAGGACTCCTTTCACCTAACGGACTCAACAAACTCTCCAAACTTTCAACGGATAGAACACTATTTTGTCATCCAAGCAAAACAAACAAGTACTCTTGAACCTTTGAAACAATCACCAAAACTAGCAAAGTCCGAAAATGACTCAAAGACCGGAAAAACTAGCACATAGCTAGGAAACAAAACCGAAAACAGACTTTAAACTACCATGCAAAGATTATCTTCAATGATGGTCATCATTAGGGTTGATTACATAGAAGAAGACTTGTGCGGCTTCGGTCATCGCCGGCGAATCAGGGAAGGCGCCCGCCTCGCCCGGAGCTGGCTCATCTCGATATTTTGCCATTACTCGTATATAGCTAATTATTTTCTTTCACAATTTGCCTTTCTTCATGATCGTCGCGATGATAGGTAGCTTCTCGAGTGGTTTCTTCCTCGAGCTGATGTTGCCATCTCTGAAAGGAGGCAACTCATCAAGCTGGTTGTACTCTTCCTCATCCACGACATTCTCAACTCCGACGATCCTTCTTTTCCCTGAAGAACTACATGGCGCTTCTTATCTGTAAGATCGATTACATAGAAGACTTGTGCTACTTGCTTGCAATGTACGATGGTTCATCTCTGTATCAGACATGTTCGATGTCCAAAGTAGTGAAGCCGTGCTTGTCTCGTTGACACCCTTTGGGAGTTGTACCCAACGACACCGAAACATTGGGATCTTAAAAATACGATGAGTCGAGTTCCCAAATCTCTTCTATGAACCCATAGAAGCTACTCTTCTTCTTATGCGTGTTGTCATAGGCATCTATCACGAACACCACTATTTTGGTAAGTGCTTTTGCTATCCACGAGATCTCGTGTAAAAGGTATATCCATTTATGTATTATCCTTGCCATGTCAAGATTGTACTGATGGCCCTTTGCGGCCACCTCAACATGACACTCGTTTCTTTCCCGATCATATGCTCTTTGAACCAATGATTGAACAAGCGGTTATGCTCTTTTGTTACCCAAACCTCGATCGTCACGATTTTCCTCTCGTAGCTTATCCTTGTGCATGTCCATATACGAGGACACCTCAATATTGTTGCAAGGCGTGAAATGAGCTTTTTGAACAATCCATGATCGTAAGAATTTGTTGATTTCCTTCCAATCGTCCCTTTCCAGCTAGCCTACCCTCATGTCGAGATCGGGCACTCCTACGGTTCCACCCCTCCATGTAATCCACATAAAACTCGATAACCTCCTCGGTTGCATAACCTTCCACAATGCAGCCCTCGTAGAGATCGATTGCGTACATACTTCTTGAGATACCCATGTACCTTTCGAGCAGGTACATCGATGCGAGAATACGGGGCCACATACATTTATCTCGATCACAAGGTGAACAATGAGATGAACCATTATATCGAAAAATGATGGAGGAAATACATCTCTAGTGGCATAGTGTCTTGACCACATCATTCTGCGATTCGAAAGTCCGATGGGATCGATGACCTTCAATGAAATCGTGTTGAAGAAGAAACACAACCTCATGATTGCCTCTCGGACCTTTTCGGGCAAAATACCTCTAATTGCAATAGGAAGCATTTGTGTCATCATCACATGACAATCATGAGACTTCATGCGATTAACTTCAAATCTTTCATCGAGACCGGTTTCTTGATGCTTGCGAATGTAGGACGGAACTTTCACACCATGCAAGCATTTGCAAAGTGCATTCTCTCTTTCTTGAAAGAGTGTAGCAAGCTGGGGAAGGTAAAGTCGCCTTTCCGGTGTCACGAGGATGTAGCTCAGCTCGATTTTCATATCTTCGAGTCCCTTCGTGCCTTGATCAGTCCTTAGTTTTGCTAGGAATGTTGACAAAAAGACCAATCAAGCTATCACATACATTTTTCTCTCGTGCATGACGTCTATGCGATGTCGAACTTCTAAGTCCTTCCAATAGGGCAAGTTCCAAAATATCGATCTCTTCTTCCATGTGGTCTTCTCGGTATGAGACCTCGATTTATTATTACTATCTCCTTTCCAAGTCGACATTAATATCCTTAACCATATCATATACCTCTTCCCCACGGCGAGGCCTTGGGGCTATACCATCCTCTTTTGTCCGTCAATTGTTTTTCATATTGCGGTAGGGGTGATTCTGCAAGGAACCTACGGTGATGCATGTACACGGTTTTTCTCGAGTTATTGAGCCACACACTAGCGGTTTCATCCATGCACTGGGGCATGCTTTGGCCCCTTTACAAGTCTGACCGAATAGGTTACCAAGGCGGGAAATCATTAATGGTGCAAAACAACAATGCCCGTAGGATGAAGTACTCTCGCTTGTACTCATCCCATACACATACACCTTCGTTCCACAATATCACAAGATCTTCCACCAATGGTTGTAGGTATACATCAATATCATTGCCAGTTGTCTCGGCCCTTGGATAGCGGCGACATCATAATGTACTTTCGTTTCATACACAACCAAGGAGGAAGGTTGTAGATCTGAGTCACGCAGGCCAAGTGCTATGAATACTACTCATGTTACCGAAAGGATTCATTCCATCCGTACTCAACCCAAACCTTATATTCCTCGGTTCATTTCCGAAGTCCTTCCTAAAGAGCCTATCGATGGTTCTCCACTGAGCAGAATCAGTAGGGTGTCTCAGCTTTCCATCCTTTTTACGCTCTTTTGAGTGCCATCGCATCAGTTGGGCATGCTTTTTGTTTCCAAATAAACGCTTCAACCGAGGAATTAGTAGTAAATACCACACCACTTTAGCGGGAGCTCCTTTCTTCACCACGGTGCCCTCGCTGTCATGGCCTTTACACTTGTATCGCGAAGATTTGCACACCGAGCATACATGCATATCTGTATACTCTTTGCGATAGAGTATACAATCGTTTGGACATGAATGTATTCTTTCTACTTCCAACCCCAATGGACATACAACCTTCTTAGCTAAATAAGTGGTTATCGGCAATACATTTCCATCTGGAAGCATGTCCGCTAAGAGATGTAATAGCGCCGTGAAACTCTTATCGGACCAACCATTGCTTGCCTTCAATTTTAGAAGTGAAAGCACGGTGTGCAACTTTGTGTATTCCTCCTGCAACAGGGAACAAAGGTGTGTCCGAGTCGTCCAACAAACCCTTGAATTGATTAAACTCTCTCTGACTAGTGTAGTTCCCTTCTGCATCGCGCAACATCTGAGTAAGATTATTATCGTCATCAATGTCCAACCTATCCTCATCAGATCCATTACTAATGTCAGCTGCCATAATGCCATCTCCATCATCCAATACGTTATCACCTTCATGTATGTTTTCCTCTTCACCGTGACTTGTCCAACGTGTATAGCCAAGTACAAAACCTCTTCGAATCAAGTGCAAGTGGATGTGCTCTTTGTCTGAAAACTTTTTCTCATTCTTGCAATCAATGCATGGACAATGTATATACTCTGTTTTCTTGTGCAACTTGTTCTCCTCGTGCTCTTAGAAAAGTAGATACCCGTCGATGTAATCTCAATTTGTAACGGTTCGCATTGTACATCCATCTCCGGTCCATCTAAAATTAATTAACATATAAAATTTGATTAAAAACTAATCTAAATACTTATCTTGTAAAGAAGCTAGATAATAAATTCATCATCTAAAATGATGAGCACCCACCTACCAAATTAACTAAAATTTCATGTATATTAATATCCACTAATCTTAAATAAATAAATTTAATATATGCAAGATGTATATTATACGTGCACACTAATGGAACCAAATTAATAGTAATTAAAAAACTAATCTAATTACTCATCATCTAAAGAAGCTAGATAATAAATTCATCATCTACCAAATTAACTTAAAATGCAATTTATATTAAATATATGCTTGATCATAATTCTCATCTATAAAAGGAACACAACATCATCTAATGAATCTAGCTAGGAAATAAATTCAACAACTACAAAATGGTAGGTAAATAAAAATAAACAAAATCTAAACTATTCATCTCATCTACATATAAACCTTAACTGAACTAGGTTTAAAAATTAAATTGCAACAAGATTAACACAAATCAAGAGAGGAGAAAAAATAACTCACCAAGGAACAACTAGAGGAAGTACAACACAAGAATTGGAGAAAACAAAATCTGAAAATTAGAAGTTTTGGTTTGCTCTCGGGAGGAAGAAGACCGAGTCTTTGCTCACGACCACCTACTTATAAGCGATATTATCGGTGGCGGTTGTTAACTAGAACCGCCATCGATAATATTATCCGTGGCGATTCTATCCTCCAACCGCCACGGATAATGAATTATTAGTGGCGGTTGGAGGATAGAACCGCCACTGATAATACAATTGTATCAGTGGCGGTTGGAAGATAGAACCGCCACGAATAACCTAGTTATCGATGGCGGTTCTATCCTCCAACCGCCATCGATGATGTATTGTTATCGATGGCGGTTCTATCCTCGAACCGCCACTGATAATGAATTATCAGTGGCGGTTGGAGGATAGAACCGCCAATGATATTATTCCCGCCATTTTCAATATAGAACCGCCACTGATAATTATATTTGTGGCGGTTCGAAAAAAACCGCCACAAATAGACCGTCACCTATTGCAGGTTTTGGCGTAGTGTCTACTTTATAATTTTTCTTTTTTTTTAAATTCAGTCTTTCATAAACGTATTTACAGATTTGGCTCCATCCCTAATCGCGGAAGCGTCAAAAGGTGACACGTATCACCTTCCGCGCTCCCCTACTGCGGAAGATCACCGGAGCTTCGGAGACAGTGGCAAGGTGCCTCTCGCGCTCCCCGGCCATAGCCCCCACGCTCCTTCTACGCTGCCCTGGCGCGAAAGCGGCTGGTCTAGCGCTCACCCGCCCACTGCCGCGGCTAGCTGGCTCCCGCGCTCCTAGGTGCACCTTCCGCGGTGAGAAGAGAGCCAAATCTGTAAATGCAATCACGGAGGTGCTCGATTTGCAACAAACAAGATGAGAGGGGCTAGAAGAGCTCAAGCTTCAGATTTTGTAGACTTAGGCGAAGAAGTCACGTGATTAAATTGATTTTATGTATGACTCATATCAACAAAGTAAAAGGGCGGGTTGTATCCGGAAAGGAGGGTTGGACGTGTAGCCGACGTATGAAAATATAGTGCCAAACTCTTTGTAACCCTAATATTTAAGAAAAAAAAAGCTCCTCGTATGCACAGAGCCACCGTGGTTCGGCTCTCGACAACGTAGGCAGTGCCAAACCTCAAACAAATTCTTGTGTCTCTCGTGTGCTTTTGTTATTTGTATGATCAATATCTACCCTCCTTGTGGCAGGCTACCGGCGATTCCAATAGTAGCAAACTCTAAACTCATCTGAGGCGCAGTTTAGTAAATTGGGACTTGAATCATGGTATGAAGCTAGCGTGCGTACGTGTCTTCCTTATAATCGAAAAAATGGTCTAAAGCGTGGACGGACAATTTACTACTGGGTGAGAGTTTGTTGGCGTCAAAAACTTGATGTAGGGTTTACGGCAAAGAAGACACCGCACGAACAGGGTTGAGCGTGCGGTTGATTTGACACTCAGAATCGACAAGGTAAAAAATATAAAATTCACACAAAGCCGATCGTGGAGATCAATCGGCTTAGACTTAATCAGCTTGAAGCCGATCAAGATCGAGGTAACAAAATAAGTCTAATTAGCCGATTAAGGCTAATCAGAGGGTAAAGGTAGATCGATTCTGAAGAAGGCGATACGCAACAAAATCAGAACAAATCAAACCCGGAGTGTAATTGACGAAGATCAACGATCGGCGATGCGCAACTTTATTGATCAAGATCGATTACAAAGACTAAATTACAAAAGCTACTCCTAGTCGATAGGAGAGAAAGTAAAAGCTGGTTGATTGTATTGTGTTGTTGGATTCCCTTGCAGCTTGCTCTGGTCCTTCTTTTATACCTTTCGACCGATTGTGTCCTACTACAACACGTTTCAAGCCTTGATCCGTATCGGTCTTATCTCGGACAGTTATTTCCTTAAAGATCTTGCCGTTACCAAATATCTCCAAATCTTTCCAACCTGTCCATTAATTCCCGTATCTTTGATTTTATTGCCGATTTTGACTAGACTTGCCAAATTTTGATGCAAACATATGCCCCCTATTTTTGAGAGATGACTTGTCATCTGTCAAAAATCGCAATTATCGGCTTTGCCAATCGGCTAACTGTTGAACTTCGCTCAATAACTGCTACTTTATTCACGCCGTAATTCTCTGACACGCGGGTAGTACGTTTTAACTACTCGCGCCTTTTGAGATTCACTTCCCGTCGCTTCAAATTTTTACCTTGCTATAAATCGGCCCACTTGATCATTCTTCACGCGCACAAGCTCTTGAGTTGTCTGCAATCGGTTTAAGCTTCCTATTTGAAGTATTTCCGAGGCAATCCTTGGCTCATCCATCTTTCTTCATCGGCTGCAATGGACCCTAACCAAGTACTTATTCCGATCCCGCATAGCAACGACAAATATTTTTTGGGTCCATTGGGAAATCTAGATGTTCATACCGTAACAAACCAAGAAGTCCCTCGTTTACCTCTCAATTTCTTTGGTCACAACATAGAGGTTGGAATAAAAGTTTGAGAACACGGTAGATGCTCTCAAAGGATGGAGGAATTGGTTTATCGGTGTAGCGACCCAAAGAGGGGTGAATGGGAAAGAATGGGCATAGCCAGTGTATTCCACTTTTCTTAGCCGACTCGAAGCCAACGAGCCCTTGGTGGCCACGGCCCATTATTTTGGTTGGATTGTTTAACGCCTTCTTGTTTCGTACGGTCCCATCGACCTACCTCTTTTAGGCGTTGCTCAATTGTCTTTGTCTTCGGCGGATGGAGAACAAGTATCGGCTTTTAGCGGAAAAGCGAAATATAAACTTATCCGATCTAAGAAGCGAAGGTTGGGCCAAATATATTGGAAATAATAACAAGATTAATGGCCTGGTATCGGACGAAGAGCATGTTGCCTTTCTGAATCTTTGGCTAGACCGTTTTTTGTTTTGCGGGGCATCTCTTGGACCAACTCAGGTTTATCAAGTGATAGCCAGCTTGTTGAAGGTCGTCGGCTAGCACTAGGAAAAATCTTCTTGGTATTGTGTATCGGATGCTTTATGTAATAAGTCGACTCTATACCGGTTTTGGGAAATTCACCGCTCGGTAATGTAGGTGGTCCGATGTGGTTTATGCAAATATGGCTATACTGCTTATTCAGCCGTTCTTTTAATTTAGATTCAGCCGACGAGACTCCTTTTCCAAAGGATGACATACTAGAAGGGGCACCTATCCAATTTAGAGAATGCCGATATTTTGGTGAGAGGTTTATGATGTGCTCCAGGAATGAGACAAGGATTTCTCCGGCAATTGCAGAAGATTCTTGTCGTTCTTTTTGCAATTGGACACCGAAGATTTCAAGCAGCAAGACTTCTTTAGTTATGGTGCTACAGCCGATTTTTCTTGGCCCTCATTTCTTCACCTGGAAGACGATAGTTCTCTGATGCCTCAGGAGACTTTGGATTTGTATAGAATTTTCATTTCTCCAAGCATTTTCCATGTCGGCCTCCATACTAGGAATCGGACATTCCAACCTTCATACGAGTTTTACCATCCTTCAGTCTACGCAAGACAACTCGGCTTCGGCCAGGTAATTCCAAGTTTGCCACTTCTAGATCGGCTTCAACCTAGAGCCAGGGTTCGCAATGCCACATCAACGAGGCTAGTCTTGGAGTTAGCCGATGAGCTTCAACTTCGCAGTCTCCCACACTTCCACTTGAACGCTCGCCGGGCAGGGGGTTTCACAACATGGTGGTCGGCTATTGCTGAGTGTTTGTACATGGAGAAGACTCCGTCGTTTATAATCAAAGAATTCTTTCCAAATCTGCCAGAGCCATCTTTAGTGTCTAACAACGATTCTAGCAATGAAGCTAGCTCATCGGGTTACACTAACACAAGTTTAGTAGATATTGATAAGGTATCGGCTTGAATAATCTTCTCTTGCTCATCGGTCCTTTACCAGATGCATTTTCTAATCACTTTTACTACGTATTGCAGGCTGAGGATGTCGGCAAGAAGCCAGTCTCTGGCCAATCTGGAACTGGCCAAGGCAAAAGGCCACATCAGTTGACTGGTCTTACTGGGTATACTTCAGGTACTCTAGGGTCCAAAGTCCATATTTATCGGACATTGAGAAAAAACAACTAAGTAAGTATAAACACAATCGACTATTACTATTTTCTCTTTCGCCGAACTGACCTTTAGCCGATCTATATTTTCAGAAAAGAAAAAGACAAAGTATACCAAGGCTCCTGCGAAAAAAGGACCCAAGCCCCAAGAGCAAAGCGGCGAGAGTTCGCCACATGCGTCGGCTACTGACAAGGTAGGTTGTTGTACTTTTGTTAAGAATCATGTCCTTCAGCAAGTCGGCTTACCTTGCATTTTTCTCCTTTTAGCCGACGCCCTCAGCTCAAGTGGCAAAAATCTTAGCTGATCTACCCAACATTTCTTCTGCACCACTATCTCCTCCACGTCCGATGCCTACAACCCTAATCACCGATCCGCCAGAGCTCTCTGATCCAACGAACCTACTGGGCTTTTCTTTGGCCGATCTTGATGATCCCGAGATCATGGCTACGGATGATTATAATGCAGAGATCAGAAGGATTCTGGAGGTCTCGAAGGAAGCGTCGGCTGTCGTGACCTCTGCCCTAGGTATACAGGAAAAACTTAACAAGCTTTTTGACCTGGTTATGAGGCCTCAATCGGAGATATTAGCAAACAATCAGTGATTAGAGACGCCATGGCGGCCGTTGAAGCCGACCTAACTCTAGAGGCGATGCAAGCCCTCCTAAATGTATGCCACTTGGATGAGAGGAAATTCGAAGTTGAGGAAGCACAAGCCAGAATTAATCGACGTGAAGCCCAGGAAGCAGATCAAAAGCTTCTGGATGAGCTGGTCGCAGACGCAAAGGCAAAGAAACGCAAATTTGATGCCGACGCGCAGTAGCTGAAGTCGACCAAGGAGTCCCTCTCCAAGCTTGAAAACACGAAGAAATTTCTTTTGGAGGAATTGGCCAAGACAAAAACAAATCCAAGAAGTTCAGAACTCCATGGAAAAAACTGCGTCGGAGATAAAGGACAAGAAACTAAGCATCGCCATGGCTGTGGTAAGTGTGAAAAAACAGTCGGCCAAGGTGATACCAGTGCCAGGAAATGCAAAAGAAGACGATCACATTATTGAAGAAGTTCAAAGCGTGATCGCAAAGGCCGCAGGTGCTCTATCGGCCTTAGGCGCAACTCTTCCTGGCTCAGGCATCCAGTGATAGATTGAAATGTAAAACCTTGCTAGTTATTTTGGAATACTCAGGATATTTTGTAACTCTTGCTATGCTTGTAACCGGCTGTTTAACTGATTTAACTTTACTTACCTATAATTTCATTCTGAGTCTACAATCTCTTTAGCCGATTAACAGCATCGTGTTAATCTTTGGCTCTGAACGTGATCCTTAGTCGGCTAGGCTCCAATCCAAACGTTAGGATAGTACTTCTTCAAATATTTCCCATTAATAGCTTTAGGTAGTACATACCCCTCTAACGTTTCCAGTACATATGAGTTCCCACCGACTAGCCGATTAACCTTGTATGGCCCTTCCCATGTAGGTGACCATTTTCCAAATCGGTTATCTTTCAAACCAACAGGCAATATAGTTTTCCATACTAGATCGGCTTGATCGAAAGACTTGGGCATGACCTTTTTATTATATGCCCTTGCAACCCTGATTTTATTTCTCTTAAGCCGATCAAGTGTAGACAAACGTAATTCTGCCAACTCATCCAAGTTGTCGATCATCAAATCGTTATAATCCTGAGCCGACAAACCATTTTGTCTGGCCACTCGTATAGATTCAATATTGATTTCAACGGGTAATACGGCTTCTTGACCATACACCAGCTGGTAAGGTGAAAGCTTCGTTGCTCCGTGGTAGGCTAGCCGATACGCCCAAAGCGACTCTGATAGAGTTGAGTGCCATTTCCTTGGTTTCTCATCAATCTTTCTTTTGATCAATTTGATTAATGTTTTGTTGGACGACTCGGCTTGTCCATTGGCCTAAGCGTAGTACGGTGATGAATTCAACAGTTTAATCCCTAGACTTGTCGCGTAATTCTGAAACTCGTTAGACACGAACACTGTACCTTGATCGATCGTAATTGTTTGCGGTATCCCAAACCGATGAACAATATGTTCATTACAAAGCCGATGGCTTCAACACTAGTTATTTTCTTAAGTGGTATAGCTTCCACCCATTTAGAGAAATAATCTGTTGCGGCCAAAATAAACTTGTGGCCTTTACTCGAAGCAGGAAATATTTGGCCGATTACATCTATTCCCCAACCTCTAAACGGCCATGGCTTGATAATTGGGTGCAAAGATGATGCTGGCGCTAATTGTATATTGCCAAATTTCTGACAAGTTTGGCAACCTTTGTAGTATTTAAAACAATCCTCTAGCATTGTCGGCCAAAAATAACCTGTCCGTCTAAGCATCCATTTCATCTTATGAGCCGATTGGTGAGAACCGCAAATGCCTTCATGTACTTCACCCATTTCCACCCGCACTTCTTCGGCCCCAAGACATCTTAATAGCAATCCTTCCATTGTCCGATAATACAACGTATCGTCCATAACAATGTACTTCAAAGCTTGTTGCCTAATCTTGCGTTATGTCGGCTCAGATGGATCGATCAGGTATTTCCTTATCTGCGTCTTCCAATCCGCGACATCCACGCACATGACGGTTTTATCCATTAGCTCAGTTACTAGATATCGACCAAAGTCTTTGTATCCTGATGCCTGTTGAGCCAGAGCATTAGCTCTATCATTCAATTCTCGAGGGACATGACCGATAGAAAATGATGTAAATGAGCCGATTATCTCGAAGCATCGTTCTAGATATTTCAGTAGTACTTCGTCTCGGCATTGGTATTCTCCTTTTATTTGCTGCACAATTAACATAGAATCCCCGTACGCCTCAACCGCACAGACTCCGATATTTTCTAATAATTGCAAACATTTGAGCAATGCTTCATATTCTGCCTGATTGTTTGAGCATTGGCTATTCAGCCGAAATGCAAATTCGAAATTATGCCCTTTAGGTGATATGAGCACTACACCGATTCCATCTCCCTCTCTGCATACAGACCCATCAAAAAACAATTGCCAAGGAGCTACGGATACTAAGTCGACAGTAGTGTCATGCCCTGTTATAAAATCGGCTAGAACTTGCCCTTTGACTGCTTTGGCCGATTCATAAGACAAGTCGAACTCAACTAAGGTATAAGCCCATTTGCCAAGTCGACCCCGTAGTATTGGAGCTGATAATATATATTTTATAACATCGGTTTTACAGATCACCTTACAAGCCAATGCTAATATATAATGTCTTAACTCCGTGCATGAGAAATATAAAGATAAACACAATTTCTCAACGAAAGGGTACCTGACTTCCGCATCAAGTAGTCGTCGGCTTAAATAAAAGATACCTCTTTCCTTACCACCAACCTCTTGTGCTAGAACAGCTCCGATAGTTTCCTCTTCAGCCGACACATATAGCCTGAAAGGAACTCCTTTTCGTGGTGCAGCCAAAACCGAGGGACTGGACAAATATATTTTAACATCATCAAAAGCCTTTTGCTGATCGGCTCCCCACACAAATTCTTGATTATCCTTCAACTTCAACAACGGGGTAAAAGCACAAATTCTGCCGGAAAGGTTTGAGATAAACCTCCGTAGATAATTAATCTTGCCGATCAACCACGTAATTGCTTTTGCATGCCGGCTGACTCGGTGTTGGCTATGGCTTTCACTCTTGCTTGATTAACCTCAATACCTCTCTCATGTACCATAAAGCCTAAAAATTGCCCGGTAGACACGCCAAACGCACACTTGAAAGGATTCATCTTTAAGCCATGTGATCTTATGTTCTGGAAAACGTTTTCTAAATCGGCTAAATGCTGCAAATCATCTGCCGATTTTACTATGACATCATCAATATATATTTCAACGATGTGACCGATTAAGTCATGAAAAATCAGGTTCATGGCTCGTTGATATGTTGCCCCAGCATTCTTTAAGCCAAAAGTCATAACCGTCCACTCAAATAAACCTATGGCTCGTGACATCCGAAAATCGTCTTTGGTATATAAACCGCCATGAGTATCCGGTTGTATCCGGCGTTTCCATCTAGAAAACTTATGATTTTATTCCCTGATGCAACATCGATAAGCATATCGGCTATAGGCATCGGGTATTCATCTTTCGGTGTCGCTTTGTTCAAATCTCTAAAATCGACACATACTCGAAGTTTTCCGTTTTTCTTCATGACTGGAACAATGTTGGAAACCCACTCCTCATATCGGCAAGGCCTTATAAATTTAGCCTCCAACAATCGTTCTATTTTTTCTTTTATAATTTTATACAAAGCTGGATTAAAACGCCTAGGGTACTGTTTAAACGGCCGATAACCTTGTTTAATGGGTAGCCAATGTTCGACCAATTTTTGGCTTAAACCAGGCATCTCATGATACTCCCAAGCAAAACAATCTTTATATTCTCTAAGAATTTCGATTAACTTCTCTTTATATTTTACATCTAAATTTGCGCTAATAAAAGTTGGCCTTTTTCTATCACCACTACCTATATCAACTTCTTCAAGCAGATCGGTGGACGTAAAGCCCTGACCCAACTTTTTGACCTCTTGAAAGTCTTCTATAGCCTCATAGCTATCCGTTGTTTGCCGATAGCTTTGCATTTTGTCTTGTAACGCCTTCACTGTTTTTCTTGTCCCCATCGGCGTAGCACTTCGTTTGTTCAATCAAATGTGCCAGGCTTGACACTGATCGGCACAAGTCCTGTCTTGCTCACGCAGATGAAATCACAATCTTCTAATGTTTTTCCAGATATACATCCTGCTTCTTCATGCTGCCAATTTGCGTCAGAACTGGCCATGGCAATGTGAGCCGATGTGTCGGCCGTGACAATTTCCACTTCCTCTCCGTTCCATTGGACAAGCGCTTGATGCATAGTTGACGGGATACAACAGTTGGCGTGAATCCAATCTCTTCCAAGCAGAACGCTATAATTTCCTTTGGCGTCAATAACAAAAAATGCGGTCGGCAAAGTCTTCTTGTCGACGATCGCTTCGTAACCATGACGCTTTGGCTTCGTGGGATCGCTTTGTGAAGTCGTTTAAAACCATGTTAGTTTTAATCAAGTCTTCATCGGACTTACCCAATTTCTTGCAAGTCGATAGGGCATCAAGTTTATCGTTGCTCGCTGTCTACCAAAGATCCTTGATATCGGCTTTCCATTTATATATCCTTTCGATATAATGGTTTCAAATGCCGATGATCATCTCTTGGTTTCTCGAAGATTGCGTTTTGGACTCCCGAGCAAGATTGGGCAAAAGTTTCTTTAGCCGATTCAGTTTTGATTTTGAATTCGGCTGGCAACGTGAACACCATGTTGATATCCATTGGGGGTGTATCATCCCAAATCGTAGGAGAGTCTAGATCGTCTGCCGATTCAAAATCTTCCTCGGCTTCTTTTTTCCTCCATTCTTTCTTGACAATTTTGACCGGACGAAGCTCATTGAAAGTTTCGTCCCTCTGTTTCTCTTCATCGGCTTCTCGGATCTCCTGCGTCCTTAGCCTCTGAAGCCGTCTGCGCTGCGATCGGCTAAGGCCAGATGGACACCACCTAGGTTTGGGCTCTATTGGCTTTCTTATCTGGCCAGCCAAATCTTCCCGGTCTGAATTGGGCCTTAGTGTTTCAACTTGGTCAGGTGTCTGATCTGGTTTGAATATTCTCTCGTGAACAGGCCTTCTGTAACCTCTGCCTTGATCGCGAATCGTCCCGGACAGCCTATCTTTAGCCAATTGCCTTGGCCAATCGTCTCGGGGGTAATGCTCCATCGGACATGTGTACGGAGATGGCAGTGACACTCCTCTTTCCCAACAAAACTGCCAAAAGGGACATCTTCTATGGGCCCTCTCCACATTTTCAGTGTGATATAAATTATCCGACCGGCGATGTCACGCCCGGAATTTGAATTCCGAACACCTTGTGTGATACACCAGTCCAAGATCACGCTGATGCTCACAGATACAGCAGAGATGAATACCATCGCACATACACAGCGGAAAAATAACGATATTGTATTTAATTCAAATTAAACTGTTAAGACCTTAAGGTCAGCCTTACAATATTAAGCCACGCAGGGTTGAATTCAGAGTAAATAAATGATAGTAGCGGAATTATAAATTTATTCATGGCGCCTCAGTTTGCCACGGGCAACTAACTGGGCCTTTCCCTTAGATAGCCGGGTCGTTATTCTTCTCCTCATACGCTTGCGGTTCTTCATCTTCTGATATTGTGATTATAGAGGGGTGAGTACATTGGTACTCAGCAAGCTATGCACATAATGCAACCTAATATGCTACATGCCAGGCTTATTCCAACGGAATGGCTTAAAGGGTAATTTGCAATAAACAGCATTTAACAAGTATTATAGGTAGATTCAAAAGCAGTAAAAACAAGTAGAGTTAACACTAACTTTTCCAGAAGTTACATAAAAGCATTTCCATATCCTAATCCATACCCCCATCAATTTCATCTTTTAACCCAACCACATTTTTAATAAAGTCTAACCCTTGACTGTAATCCCCGAGCAATGTCCAATACCGTGGACACGGCTATTCGAATAGTTTGTACACTCTGCAGAGGTTATACACTTTACCCACACGATATAGTTAAACACCACACAAAGAGTAACCATAACAAAGTCTTTCCAAAACTTCTATCCTCGCATGCGTACCTCCCGATATAGTCCCCATCGTCCCTTCCCTTTTGTGGAGCGGAAGTGCAGGGGCTAGCGATATCTTGTTGAAGAGATGTAAGACCGATCCGGTAAACACTACACCCTTCTTTCCACATCCACAGCTACAAAAACCACCTGAGGTCTCACATGCTAAGACTTCGGAATCAAACTCAACTAGGTCTATCCCATACCAGACATGTGGTTGTATGTTAGGCCCAGTTCAAATGTTTGCAAGGTTAAGTCCTTAGGTTGACCGTGGCAAGATTACCCAAAGTTCACAAAACCAAATTCAACAACATCACTCCCATGTGCCACATCTGGCCCTCCATTAATCACTTGCCACTTGCCACAGTCTAAATTATTTTACCACCCTGGTTGGTTACCATGCACCGTGTGCCATCAATAACATCAACACACGTGTCACATTCTCAAAATGTCTTTCATAGTTCATTAGTCAATATTTCATCTTTCCCATGAAACAGTGTCAATGAAGCATACCTACTTCGTTCTAACCATTTCCCGTTGGTGACTAGTATTGACCAAATTAATAGTTTCCATCTTAGGGTGACAATGGGTTTATGGCATACAAATACTAGGAACAAGGAATCGATAACAAGTGGTGATTTAACTAAACCCAAATTACTTTAAAGCTTTTATAATTTAATTAGCATGCATAATTTAAATCAACATAATATTTAAAAACATTAGGAGCAAGATGGTCAAAACATAACTTGCCTTCGTAAAGCAGCGAGTCTTGGTCTAGGCCTTGGTCTAGAGCTTGATCCTCGAAATCCACGTCCTCACACAGTTCAACGTCTACGCGTAACAGATAAAGAACCAAATAAACACGCAAAACAACATACAAACACACATTATGAAACTACCACAAATCAAACTAATTCGTAGCTTTATAAAAACTTCTAGATATTTAATTTAGCATTTTCTAAGATTTATAAAATTTATTTTGACATTTTTTGAACATATAGTTTAAGAGCTACAAAATTCGTAAGTTTGGGCTTTCTGTGAATATTTTAATAGCATAAATTTATTTATAAAATCTCAGTAAAATTAACATAGCTAGGTGTTGATTTTTACTCATTTACAAAATTTGTCTCATGCAGATTGGAGCTAAAACGAATTTGTAATGAAAAAGACAAATTTCGCGATTGTGGAAGCATTCATGTACAACTAACGATTCGGCTGAAAGCATGCATGGTACTATTCATCATATATATGCGTATTCTTCATGCGTTTCTTCGGCTTGCTGTCTTGGCTACGCGAGAGAGACAGAGCAGAAATGCAAGGTTGGGTCTGTGCCGACGGCCGGCGAACACGTGGGACCGGCGAACGGTGGCGACAGCAGCAACGACAGCGGCGACGACGGTGCCAAGACGTGATCGTAGTTGCTCGTTGACAATGGCAATGCCGAAACGAATCAATGCCTAATAATATAGGTATACATAATCAATATATATATATATATATATATATATATATATATATATATATATATATATATATATATAAACACAGTACACATCCTAACATATACTTACATATATACATGCGTACATTCCTATTATATCCATGTATACAAGACTATGTACTAGCACATGTACATGTGTTCATGATTCGGCCTAAAATATATACATATACAAGCCTAACATATATATCCAAACCTGACTTATCTGCAAGTATACACACACATACATGCACAAATACACACAGGCGGAATCATCCAATCGGCAAAGTTAAAGCACGCGCGAGGGAGAAGAGAGAGTACCGATCGGCACAGACAGCAGCACAGACCGTCGGTGCAGGAAGAGGCGAGACCGGAGATAACGAGCGGCAACAGTGCAGATCGATGAGCATGAAAGGAGACAACCAAGCGACATTCGGCCAGGCAGCATCCAAGCCAAGAGAGGAAGACAGAGATGCGTGGAAAAGCGAGGAGACAACCAAGCTCTTGAGGATGAGAAACAACAGCTTAAAGAAGAAATTAAGAGGTGATTAAGGACTGATAACGGAAAGGAAAGGAAAAGGCAGAAGAAACGGCTGGGAGGAGCAATTCATGCGTACAGATTGAATGATTCATTATGTGGCTGTCGGTTAAATTTCGAATTTGAACAGTGCTGGGTCAAACACATTTGAGATAAATTAGCAAAAGGGCTCTAAAAATCTTGGAAAAAAATCCTATAAATTATTAGGGAATATTTGGAACCTAGCGAAGTTGGTTTCGTGATTTTTCGATATATAGATTTTCCGAAAAATTCTTTTAGTGAAACAGACACTTGTGTAGATGTTTATAAAATCAACAACTTAATTTATAGATCAAGTTTTTGAAAATATTCGATAGGAACATTTTTGTTTTTCAATGTCGTTATTTTAAACTAAATTTTGAAATTTTATGTGCACGTGACACACATGATCCTTATTTTATATGATTAATTCAATAAAGCTTAAATTCGGTTTAACCCCAAAAATTCCAAATACATTCCTAAAAATTTCTAATAATTCCAGAATGCCATAAATATATTAAAAGCAAATTTTTGGACGTTACAGGCGAGCAGGATATCTTGGTCGGCTATTGATCCTTTTATATTTATCCATCAATTGTGAAAACGTTGGTCCCGGCCTTTTGGCCGATTGCTTTGATGGCGATTTTTCAGCTTTGTACCATTTACCCACCCAAGGATTACCCTTGGGTTTAATGGTCCTCGAATTTTTTCCTTCGTGATCGGCTTCTATTTGTAATGAGCCGATCGTAATTTTCAATATTTGACCACCGTCTGAATTCGGCCGAATATTGACCTGCCAATCCTTCTTTAGCTCATCATGCATCGGCTCCTTTCCTTTAGCCGAACATTGAACCATGTTGATTGGAAATGGATCAGCATCAACTTGCATGGTCGGCTCATCAGCAAATTTTAGCCGACCATCTTCAATAGCCGATTAGATCTGTTGACGAAAGATATTGCAGTCGTTAGTATTGTGAGAAAAAGAGTGGTGCCACTTGTAATACCTGCGTTTCTTGATCTCGTCAGCTGACGGTATAATATGTCCTTCGGGCAATCGTATTATCTTTTCTTGTAATAATAAATCAAAAATAAGATCACATTTGGAAATAATAAATCAAAAATACGATCACATTTGGAAACATCAAAGGCATACTTAACCTCCGACTTATTTCTAGTCGGCTTTAGCCAAGAACAGACTAAGGACTTTTTAGACCCTTTTACCCATTCGGCTATATTTATTTCTGCTTCATCATCCTCCGAAGAATCGCTTGGGCAATAATCCACCATATTGACTTTCACTTTGTCCTTTTCTTTATTGCCGCTATTTTTAAACCTATCCTTAAGCGCTTTATTATCTGGGAATCGGCTTTTCTGAACCGATACACGATGAAGCAGATGACTTAAATCGTTGAACTCTTGCCCTCCAAACTTCTCCCTAAGTGGTGGAATTAATCCCTGAAAAGCCAAATCTGCAAGTTGGTTGTCGGGCAACGTGACACTAAAACATCGGTTCCTAACTTCTCTGAACCTCTTAATGTATTCAGTTACCGATTCTCCAAATCTTTGGCGAACAGAACTTAGGTCGGAAATCCTTAGTTCTAAACTTCCTGAGAAAAAGTATTCGTGGAATCGGTTTTCCAAATCGTTCCATAAGTGGACCGAATTCGGAGGCAAACAAGTGAACCAAGTAAAGGCTACTCCGGACAGTGACAACGGGAACAGTCTTATTTTCAGTCCATCGGATTGAGCTGCTTCGCCGCATTGAGCGATAAAGCGTCCGATGTGTTCTAGAGTAGTAGTTGAGTCGTCACCGGAGAATTTTGCAAAATCTGGGACTCTGAAATTGTGGGGGTAAGGCATACGATCTATGTAATCAGGATACGGCTTTCTATAGCCGATAACCTTCCCCTTCGGCTGTATGCCGAATTGGTCCCTCAAGACGGCGGAGATCTGGTAGGCCCAGTTTACATTATCGGCCATTGGCACCGTAGGCCCTTGATAATGTTGATCATAGTTGGCATTCTGCCCCCCGAGTGCAAACTCGGGTTGCCAATTATGCTGGGTCGTCGGCACACGAGTATCCTGATCATACCTATTATGCCTGACTTGAGGTTCGGGTATTGGGACGAACGGTTCCGAATAAGATACTACCCTATGCGGACCTGGATTTCTAAACAAGGTAGGATCATGCGGGTATCTTTCAGGCCCAATCGGCTGTGAAACCGATTGTGAAAAAGCATAGAGCGGAGCCGACTGCGGCAGATTTATTGAAACGTCTAACTTAGCGGCGTCGGTGTATGCGTGGTAATGACTCACCCCACTTGGCCGAGGATCTCTAGGCAATATTACGGTCGGCTGAGTAGGCATCATGGTAGGGGGTGAGGTTATAGCCGATGGTTTAGGATCGGCCGTTGAGCTCTGCGTATTTTATGCTACTGAAAATACAGGATAATTCGACAAAGCTTGCAATGGGTCAAGCAGGCTACCTGACGAGGCTAACTCCTGGGCTATAGTTCTAACACTATTTGCTATCATCGGCTTAAGCGTTGTCACAAGAGACGATGATTGGTTTATTAAAGCGTGGTGCACAGACTGATTAATCATAGCCGATAATTCGGCTTGAGCGGCGAATATCGGCTTACGGTTACGTGACACCCACATCTCCTGTATGCGTTGACCGTCGGCAGGGCGGATTTTTGAGTGACGCCACGTCTAGTTTTCTGATAACAGCTTAGCATCATCTCCTCCAACGCAGTCTTCCGGGCTTCAATTTCTTGACGTTGCTCTACAGTCAAATCGTCCATGGTTGGGACGATTATGGCTTCTGCGTTGAGATCGGATGGCGGAATCGACTTTCCTGATGAAGACATGGTCCCACCGGGCGTGCCAAGAGTGTGTTGGCGTCAAAAACTTGATGTAGGGTTTCTAAAAGAAGACACCGCGAACACGAGTTGAGCGTACGGTCGATTTGACTCAGAACCGACAAGGTAAAAATATAAAATTCACACAAAGCCGATCGTGGAGATCAATCGGCTTAGACTTAATCAACTTGAAGCCGATCAAGATCGAGGTAACAAAATAAGTCTAATTAGCCGATTAAGGCTAATCAGAGGGTAAAGGTAGATCGATTTTGAAGAAGGCGATGCGCAACAAGATCAGAACAAATCAAACCTGGGGTGTAATTGACGAAGATCAACGATCGGCGATGTGCAACTTTATTGATCAAGATCGATTACAAAGACTAAATTACAAAAGCTACTCCTAGTCGACAGGAGAGAAAGTAAAAGCTGGTTGATTGTATTGTGTTGTTGGATTCCCTTGCAGCTTGCTCTGGTCCTTCTTTTATACCTTTCGGCCGATCGTGTCCTACTACAACACGTTTCAAGTCTTGACCCGTATCGGCCTTATCTCGGACAGTTATTTCCTTAAAGATCTTGCCGTTACCAAATATCTCCAAATCTTTCCAACCTGTCCGTTAATTCCCGTATCTTTGATTTTATTGCCGATTTTGACTAGACTTGCCAAATTTTGGTGCAAACAGAGTTGGACGAAAAGGAGTAACTAAAAACATGGTATACCATATATACCCAGCTAGCATCAAAACTAACAAAGCAACCTGGTTTATAGCTCAACAAAAGGAGTGAAATGCGGGTTTTGAAAATGAGAGAATCAAGAGTTGCACAGTTGTACGGGCAATCAGTAATAAACTTATTTTTTCCTCAAGAAAAATACAATAGAACGGTATCGCTGGGGCTGCTTTTTTTTCTCAAGAAAAACCATTAATTGTGAGCTATTGACCAGGATGGATCCAAGTGTTTGGCCATGAATATCCCTAGCAGATTGGTTTTGGCCGGCTCTTGGCAAAAGGAAATGAAAACACAATCTACACCAACTTGGTTCAAAAAGAAATATGCGCAGCTCCCACATATTGGACCACTTCGCCGGTTAATTAACACATCAGCATTTTGTTGGAAATATTATTATGGTTACCCGGAGTTGCGAAAATGGCATAAAACAAATATGAGATATTTGCCTACTTATGGTTCGTAATGTGGTTCCCATGAAATGGGAAAGAAAAAAAAACATAATTTCATGGCCGGTCTCGGTCGCACCCAACAGGCAGATTATCAGCAGCATGTCCTGTATTGATCCAGTGCAAATCTTGTCATGTCTTTTTGCTTCTTTCTTTTTCTACTTTCTCTCCAAGAGAAACAGATCTCTATAGCTTAATTTGTGCATTGCTGTGCACAAGATTATGCCAACCATATCGATCTTTTGAGTCAAACTAGTAAGCGTGCAAGTGCAATGCACGTTTCCCTAATTAATATATTTTGCTTCAAAATACAATTAGTATTATCATTTCTCGCAAACTTAGTTAATTGCTTCAGCATTCACCGTATTGAGAAAAGAAATGAACAATAGATAGGACAATAGGGCTATACATAATCAAATGGCAGCTATTTCTGATTAAATTCTATAATAAAACATTGAATCGCATCCATCACCTTCACTACACTGGAAAATGTCATCTGTGGCGGTTCATAACTGCCAACAGTGGCGGTTATTGAACCGCCACAGATATAGTGCCACTGATAATCGAGGATTATCAGTGGCGGTTTTTAATCACACAGATAAATGTTATCTGTGACGGTTCTACACACTAACGCCACGAGATAACAATACTATACGTGGCGGTTCTATCCACCAACCGCCACAGATAACTATACTATACTGGCGGTTCTTTCTACAACCGCCACAGATAACAATATTATCTGTGGCGGTTCTGCCCACCAACCGCCACAGATAACTATATTATCTGTGGCGGTTCTATACACCAACCGCCACAGATAATTATATTAGCTGGGGCGGTTCTATCCACCAACCGTCACAGATAGTACCTGACCGAAAAAATAAAAAACTGCATTTTGGGCTAGCCTCAGGTGCTGTTAGCCATGCCCTCTGAAACTTATAATACATCAATCACAGATTTTGCATATACACAGTTACAATGTACAACAATCACAGATTTCGCATATACACAACTACAATATATAATACATCAATCACAATTGCAATTTTGCATATACACAATTACAATGTACAACAATCACAGATTTTGCATAAACACAACTACAATATAATACATCAATCACAATTACATATAATACATCAATCACAATTACAATCACAGATTTTGCATATACACAATTATAATATACACAATTACAATGTACAATTAAAGTGTCATGCATGAGGCGCTCGATCATGGTGATGGTGTAGGGCATGCCTCCCGCTGGACCTGCTCCCTTCTCCTCCAGTTCAGTCATCTTTGCATCAATATTTCTAAGAGTATGTAAATGAAGTCATTATATATCATACTATGGAAAGCTAAATAGATCACTTTTGTTGTATCTCAAATCTTGCCGATCCATTGCCGTCTTATTCCATGTGAATGCCGTGGCATCCTCCAGATGTTGTACATGCATTAGCTAGTTTATACTCCCTCTATTTTTGAATATGTGACATTCTATTTTTCATTTTTTATTCCTAAATACGTATCATTCTACAATTTTGATCCTACTTTTTACTATTTTTCCTTCTATAATCTCCATTTAGCTATTTTTAATGGCATTTACTATCATACATTAGAGTAAAACACACCATCTAAAAATATAAGTACCATGTAATCAAATCTCTTATGAATGGAAGGTAAAGATGCAAAAGGAAACTTCGGCAACTAAATCAAGCAATCAAATAAACCTGTTGTAATGGTGCAGTTTTGGGGCTGAGCTCTTGCCGTATTCATCCATCACCCACGTCTATAAAAAGCTCTACTAGCCATCATGAAAAGGCACGGAGAAAAGCAATAGAGGGAGCGCTCCTCGTCTAGAGCGCGCGCGCGCACACACACCACCCATCAACACACACACACGCACGGGAGAAGGGCAACAACACGCGCAGATCAATCACAACTTCTTAAATCAAATCACAGAAATTGGAACATGTGCAAGCTATGCCATCCAATATTAAACTTGACATTCAATGAAACATCAATTTACACCACCGTAAGAAAAAAAAATTAACTAGTTTTGTGAACTATAAGCCTACGAGTCTTCAGTGTTGGTAGGGGCCTCACGAGGTGGCAGATGAGTATGGAAGACTTCATCGTTATTATCTGGTCATGAAACTCGCCGTTCTTGTTGAGTACTTCCTTCATGATGAAGTAGGCGAGCTGTCCCTGAATGCCTTGGATTTCATTTGGAACCATCCTCCGTAGAAGCAACTTCAAACGTTATAAATAAAAAAAGTTTATCTTAAGAGCTTATATAGAGAATGAGATGTACCAATCAATGTGTGATGTTAGCGTGACAAACCTCTACGTCATTGTTTACTATTGTAGAGCCTAAGATTTCGCGCATGTATTGGCATACGAAGTACCCACATAAATTTGTTCTGGCGGTTTGCTTGGTAATCGCAAAAATTGAATAAACTTATACGACATTGAAGGAGTTATTGATTACGAGGTGCGATATAGGAAAATTGTTTTTGTGCATACCGGAAATTTAGTACGGATTGTTAGTGATTTATGAAAAGGACGGTGTCTCGAGCACTTTTTACAATATGCTTTGAAGGCCCTATTCACTAGACTTGACATATCTTTGTAGTCTTTTGGATCTTTGTCCCGCGGGTTCAAGATCAGCATCTTGCTTTTATCTGGAGTAATTACTACGAGAATCCAGTGGAAACTACATACACATGTATGATGCCGTAGTCATTAGTCCTAAGCTAAGCAAAGAACGAGATCAACAAGTAGTTGAACTAGCTAGTGAGCCACTTACTTGAAATTGTATGGTAAAAGTATGAACTCCTTGTCTTGGAGTTTGATGAAAGCGTTATATACGTAGTCCTCGACCTCCTTTGGTACTGCTTTTGATTTTCTACCGGCAAACCGTTCCCGGATCGAGGAATGCCACTGGCCCTTTGGTTCTTTTTAGTTCGATCAACTCGTATCTACATAACAAATGATTTAGACATCACATTTATCGGTATTACATGAATGTAGACAATGATTTTATATTGGACACTTCCAGTGACCAGCATCTCATAAGAGACACGTCGAGGGCATCTTGATAGTACATGTTGTGCAACTCACTGAATTCTATCAGGAAGTAGCCAGACCCCTCATGGTGGAAATGTTCCTCTTTGAAAAATGGCAGTGATCACCTTCAGGAGTACATGTTGGTTCGATCGCTCCATATACCATTCATGTAATCACCTTAGCTGCACTGTTAGGCTATCAAGCTTCGAAGGGGTGACAAACGGCTTTCCCAATTCGTATTTCAGTCTTTCTTCAGCAGCTTGTCCTTTGGAGACCGCTTTACCCTTACTTTTCTCGCACACAACATCATACTGCTCGCTTCCGCGACCTCGTGATATGGCTTGTCTATTCGCCATGCCTTGAGAGGAGGATTTTAAGTCGGTCAACTGAAGTTGTCGCACTAACTTTTGTACGCTGATGTGTTGGTGACGACTGTGCGAGGTTTACTGTAGGACAGGTCGGCAAGTTCACTGCAGGAGAGGCTGGCAGGGTCACCTCAGGAGGGGCTAAATGGTTCACCTCAGGAGGAACAGGCACTTCATGATGGTTCAAGACGATGTCACTTTTGCGCCAATGGATGAATGAGTGGACGGCACTTCCTAGAGTGGTAACCTCGTCGTTCGGGGGCATTTCTAGCCCGAGGTTGGCACACTGGGGATTAACCATGTCCACCTGGACCTTTGCATATCCCGGCGCTATCGCAGAGTTGTGCAATACACCTCCTTCTTGGCATGGGTACGCTATGCCTGTACCAGCCTGAATGAATATGTTCATGATAGGCAAAGTGAGCTGGCACGGTGTGGGGTCATGTATGTCGTCCACAGGATAATGGCCCATGTCCTGTTCTACAAGTGGGGCGGATGCGCAACTTCTGCGACGATTCGGAGGGCTGGTCGTAACAATGTTCTCGGCTTGCGACTGGCTCATGGCTTGTTGTACTTGTTGTTCTATTGTGCCTTGTAAATCTCGAAGCATCTTTCCTTCATCATTTCTATTTCGCAAACGCTTCTCTAGCTCTCTTCGACTCTTGTAAGTGTGAAGGTGGTGCAGGAATCTGTCTTCGTGGAACCTTAACCCCGACACCTCGTGTCCGCCCAGGATGCTCCTTGTTTCCCGAGGCACGTGTTAGTTCGTCGTTCTCCTATCCGGGTGGAATGTTCCTTGGGAAGACTCGACGTCTGACTCCTGAACCCTTTGCGACATTGCTTCGTCATCGCTATTTCTGAAGGATAAGCCCCCACCAGAAGTGACACTTTCCTCGCTAGCACGTAGTGCTTGACTCGGTCCGTAGTCCGGCCAATTGACTTGTACCAATCATTGTAGTGATTCTCGCTTCTGCCTCTCCCATTGAGGATTTTACAGCGCACCCACCCATACCAAGTCCGTGTGGATGGATGTTCCTCCTTCCGATGTTTATGTGGTCCTCATTGGACTTCTTTGTCGCTTCACTTTGCTTCATTGACACGAAATCATCCCAATATGGTTCTAAGTTTGGGTAGTCCCGATGGCCGATCGGTTTTCTTCACATAAGTAGTATTCACTGGCCTTGAAGTTCCTCCATGCCGCATCCATGGTCATCAACGCATCCCGACGCACGCGGTGTTCATCTTCTTCGGGAATTCAAGGTTTGTTTGAGCTCGTCCATAGATCCGTTTTGATGGTATCGGGCACTTTGTGCCAATCCAAAAGGTGATTGGCACTCTCTCCTTGCGATATACCCGCAGTTGTTACGTACTTTGCTACGAACTTTGGCGGTGCAATAGGGGCCCACTTGAGACCTCCGAGATGGTATACCGCCTTGGGCTTCTTATTTCTTCCTCGGCCACGAGGTCTTGCCACGGTATGTCAACATCGGTGGCAACAAAGAAGTGGTTGGGTGGAGGTTGAGGAACTCTGTTAGGGCTAGGGTCGGGCTCGGGTGGATTGCTCCTCCATATCGACCTTGGATGTGCGAATCAAAGAGGTAAAGTATGGAACCATTAGAATTTGGCGGTCATTTGGGTTAAGTGCGGAAGTTTAACTCAAAACTAGAAATGAAAGTAATCGAGAAATTGGGCATTCAATAGAAAAACTTATCTTTTAGAAAAACTTATCTTTTGTTCGGCTGCTTTTGTTTTCTTTGTTCATTCCATCGTTCATCCGTGTGCTAGAGTCTAGAATATATCTCCTAGTTTGTTTTCTTGAAATTGACCAGGCATCATGCATGCATATATGGTGTCCCGATTAATTATACTGTATATATATAATTAATTTCCTTCTTCCGTGATAGATATGCTATATATATGTTTTGGAAGGAGAGATTTGAGCGACATATGACAAGGGAAAGGAGGTTCATGACATATATAGTGTGGCATTTTCTTTATTTGCTAGCGTGTAGTACTATATATATATAGTTTACTGATCGATCTTACTCCTCATGCATGAGTCTTTTTAACTTTCGTCTAGCTAGCTAGCTGTTGCAAGGAAGCCATAGATCGATTGCTATCGATCATATATATATGAACATATATATAAAATAAAGGAATGCATCCATATATGTATGTCGACTCTCTCTCTCTCTCAATGCATGCATGCATGTAGTGTAATGGAGCGGCTTTTGAAAGGGGGAACAGAAGGCTTTTGCAACCGAAAGAAAGAAAAGCTCTCCGTGTACGTTTCTGTTTGTGTGATGTGCACTGCTTCTGATGCGGTCAAGTAGTACTAACTGGTTTTAATTTGTGGCATGGGCAAAGGGAGGAGAAAAAGACTCTTAAAAGAAATAAAATTTTGTAATGGATCAAGTACATTGTGCAGTTGGTTTCTTATCCTTAATTACCTTCTTGAACTTAATTTGAATGCACTATTAATTAATGGCTTTAATTTGAAAACACGGTGTGAAGAGGATAATATTTATTCCTCCCCACAAGAAGTAATATATAGGTAGAAGAATTTGCACCTATCTAGGGGCCATGCAAATGTACATATATAATTAATATATACATACGTACTAGACTCGATACGTAGTATATATTTCATCAATCGTTTGCATTAGAGTTAAAAATTTATAACTTGCATGCATGGCAATATTGTATACACATTACATTATCCACATATATAAGCATAAACGAACTGATAAATAATATAGCATGCAATATATATCTTAATCGTATATACTCCTACATATGCGCGCTAGATTTTTTACGATATTACTAATAATTAAGAGCATCCATGCACATGTATCATACGATAAAAATATGATAAACTGCGGTTTCTTGGTATATATATGTATGTATATGTTTCCTAAAACTCTAGTATTTATATATAATGCCACAGTTAATAAAGTATGTACGTAATTGTTATTAATCTTTAAGTTGATTGTTGGATATGATTTTTAGGACAAAATGATCGAAGAACAGAAATTGACCACATGGAAAAAAACAGAAATTGACAATTGACAAGATATCTGTAGAATTAATCGATAGAAGATTCAATGTTTAGCAAACCGAATGGCGGAGCTCACGCGGCGTCGGCGGCGTCGGCGGGCGTCGAACGCAGCGTCGGGCGCGTCGGTCGGCCTTGAAGCGTCAGGCGGCGTCGAGCGATGTCGGGCGGCGCCGGCGGTGGCATCGGGCGCGTCGGTCGAGGGCGCGCGTCGGGCGGCGCCGGGCGGCGTTGGGCTCGGCTCGGAGAAGACCAAGCGGCGGGAGTTTAGGGTTTAGGGCAACGGTGAGAAGAGTGACTGTTGTAACGACTTTTATATGTGGGTTATCTGTGGCAGTTCTTTATACGAACCGCCACGGATACCCTTATCTGTGGCGGTTATTATTAAGAACCGCCATCGATATATATCTTATCTGTGGTGGTTCTTTATACGAACCACCATCGATACTACTATCTGTGGCGGTTCTTCACAAGAACCGCCATCGATATATATATTATCTGTGGCGGTTCTTTATACTAACCGCCACAGATAAAGTTTATCGATGGCGTTCTTCAAAAGAATCGCCATCGATACAATTATCCTAACATAATTGTAACCATATTTACTTCTAATACATAAATCTACCCTACATAATCCTAATATATTAATGACCTTATATAATCCTAATAAATATTATATACCCTATATAATCTGCTAAATATTATATACCCTATATAATCCTAATATAGTAATGATCATATTTAATTCAAATACAGTAATATACCCTACATAATCCTAATATATTAATGACCCACATTTCCATTACTCCACACAAATGCATAACACCACATTTCCATTACTCCATACAAATGCATATTGTTTACATCACATTGTCATTACTCGTATATAGCTAATTATTTTCTTTCACAATTTGCCCTTCTTTATGATCGTCGCGATGATAAGTAGCTTCCTGAGTGGTTTCTTCCTCGAGCCTGATGTTGCCATCTACGAAAGGAGGCAACTCGTCAAACTGGTTGTACTCATCCTCATCCACGACATTCTCAACTCCGACAATCCTTCTTTTTCCCTGAAGAACTACATGGCGCTTCTTATCTGTAGGTCGATTACATAGAAGACTTGTGCTACTTGCTTCACAAGTACGAATGGTTCGATCTCAGATCCGACATGTTCGATGTCTCTGATGAGTGAAGACGTACTTGTCCACCTTGACACCCTTTGAGAGTTGTACCCAACGACACCGAAACATCGGGATCTTAAAAATACAATAGTCGAGCTCCCAAATCTCTTCTATGAACCCATAGAAGCTACTCTTCTTACTGCCTGTGTTGTCATAGACATCTATGCGGACACCACTATTTTGGTAAGTGCTTTTGCTATCCTGAGATCTCGTGTAAAAGGTATATCCATTTATGTCGTATCCTTGCCATGTCAAGATTGTACCTGATGGCCCTTTTGCCAACCACCTCAACATAACACTCGTTTCTTTCCCAGACATATGCTCTTTGAACCAATGATTGAACAAACGGTTATGCTCTTTTGTTAACCAAACCTCTGATCGTCCACGATTTTCCTCTCGTAGCTTATCCTTGTGCATGTCCATATACGAGGACACCTCAACTGACTGTTGCAAGACGGTGAAATGAGCTTTTTCGAACAATCCATGATCGTAAGAATTTATTGATTTCCTTCCAATCGTCCCTTTCCCAGCTAGCCTACCCTCATGACGAGATACAGGCACTCCTACTGGTTCCACCCCCTCCATGTAATCCACGCAAAACTCGATAACCTCCTCAGTTGCATAACCTTCCACAATGCAGCCCTCCGACCGAGATCGATTGCGTACATACTTCTTCAGGATACCCATGTACCTTTCGAACGGGTACATCTAATGCAGGAATACGGGGCCACATACATTTATCTCATTCACAAGGTGAACAATGAGATGAACCATTATATCGAAAAATGATGGAGGGAAATACATCTCTAGCTGGCATAGTGTCTTGACCACATCATTATGCAGTTCAGAAAGTCCGATGGGATCGATGACCTTCTGTGAAATCGTGTTGAAGAAGAAACACAATCTCATGATTGCCTCTCGGACCTTTTCAGGTAAAATACCTCCAATTGCAATAGGAAGCATTTGTGTTATCATCACATGACAATCATGAGACTTCATGCCAGTTAACTTCAAATCTTTCATCGAGACTAGTTTCTTGATGCTTGCGGAGTAACCGGATGGAACTTCCACACCATGCAAGCATTTGCAGAGGTCTGTTCTCTCTTTCTTGGATAGAGTGTAGCAAGCTGGGGGAAGGTAAAGTCGCCCTTTCCGTTGTCTTGAGGATGTAGCTCACTCGATTTTCATATCTTCCGGTCCTTCGTGCCTTGATCAGTCCTTAGTTTTGCTAGGAATGTTCAAGAAAAGCCCAATCAAGTTGTCACATACATTTTCTCTACGTGCATGACGTCTATGCGAAGTCGAACTTCTAAGTCCTTCCAATAGGGCAAGTTCCAAAATATCGATCTCTTCTTCCACGTGGTCTTCTCGATCGAGACCTCGATTTATTATAACTATCTCCTTTCCAAGTACAACATTAATATCCTTAACCATATCATATACCTCTTCCCGGGACGAGGCCTTGGAGCTATACCATCCTCTTTTGTCCCGTCAATTGTTTCTTCATATTGCGGTAGGGGTGATTCTGCGAAGGAACCTACGGTGATGCATGTACACGCTTTTCCTCGAGTTATTGAGCCACACATTAGCGGTTTCATCCATGCACTTTGAGGCATGCTTTGGCCCCTTTACAATCTGACCGGATAGGTTACCAAGGGTAGGGAAATCATTGATGGTGCAAAACAACAATGCGCGTAGGATGAAGTACTCTCGCTTATACTCATCCCATACCTGTACACCTTCGTTCCACAGTACCACAAGATCTTCCACCAATGGTTGTAGGTATACATCAATATCATTGCCAGGTTGTCTCGGCCCTTGGATAAGCAGCGACATTATAATGTACTTTCGTTTCATACACAACCAAGGAGGAAGGTTGTAGATACAGAGAGTCACGGGCCAAGTGCTATGAATACTACTCATGTTACCGAAAGGGTTCATTCCATCCGTACTCAACCCAAACCTTATATTACTCGGTTCATTCCCGAAGTCCTTCCTAAAGAACCTGTCGATGGTTCTCCACTAGGCAGAATTAGCAGGGTGTCTTAGCTTTCCATCCTTTTTACGCTCTTCTGAGTGCCATCGCATCAATTGGGCATGCTTTTTGTTTCCAAATAAACATTTCAACCGAGGTATTATTGGTAAATACCACACCACTTTAGCGGGAGCTCCTTTCTTCACCACGATGCCCTCGCTGTCATGGCCTTTACGCTTGTATCGCGATGATTTGCACACCGGACATACATCCATGTTTGTATACTCTTTGCGATAGAGTATACAATCGTTTGGACATGCATGTATTCTTTCTACTTCCAATCCCAATGGACATACAACTTTCTTAGCTAAATAAGTGGTTATTGGCAATACGTTTCCATCTGGAAGCATGTCCGCTAAGAGATGTAATAGCGCCGTGAAACTCTTATCGGACCAACCATTGCTTGCCTTCAATTTTAGAAGTGAAAGCACGATGTGCAACTTTGTGTATTCCTCCTTGCAACCCGGGAACAAAGGTGTGTCTGAGTCATCCAACAAACCCTTGAATTGATTAAACTCTCTCTGACTAGTGTAGTTCCCTTCTGCATCACGCAACATCTGAGCAAGATTATTATCGTCATCAATGTCCAACCTATCCTCATCAGATCCATAACCGATGTCAGCTGCCATAATGCCTTCTTCATCATCCAATATGTTATCACCTTCATGTATGTTTTCCTCTTCACCGTGACTTGTCCAACGTGTATAGCCAAGTACAAAACCCCTTCGAATCAAGTGCAAGTGGATGTGCTCTTTGTCTGAAAACATTTTCTCATTCTTGCAATCAATGCATGGACAATGTATGTACTTCGTCTTCTTGTGCAACTTGTTCTCCTCAGCGGCTCTTAGAAAAGCAGATACCTCGTCGATGTAATCTCGGCTGTACCGGTTCGCATTGTACATCCATCTTCGGTCCATCTAAAATTAATTAACATATAAAAATTGATTAAAAAATTAATGTAATTACTTATCATCTAAAGGAGCTAGATAATAAATTCATCATCTAGAAATAATGAGCACCAACCTACCAAATTAACTAAAATTTCATGTCTATTAATATCCACTAATCTTAATTAAACAAATTTAATATATGCAAGATGTATATTATATGTGCACACAAATGGAACCAAATTAATAGTAATTAAAAAAACTAATCTAATTACTTATCATCTAAAGGAGCTAGATAATAAATGCATCATCTAAAAATGATGAGCACCAAACTACCAAATTAACTAAAATTTCATGTATATTAATATCTACTAATCTTAAAGAAATAAATTTAATATATGCAAGATGTATATGTCCGTTCACTAATGGAACCAAATTAATAGTAATTAAAAAACTAATTTAAATACTTATCATCTAAAGGAGCTAGATAATAAATTCATCATCTAAAAATGATGAGCACCAACCTACCAAATTAACTAAAATTTCATGTATATTAATATCCACTAATCTAAACTAAATAAATTTAATATATATAAATGTATATTATATGTGCACACTAATGGAACCAAATTAATAGTAATTAAAAAACTAATCTAATTACTTATCATCTAAAGGAGCTAGATAATAAATTCATCATCTAAAAATGATGAGCACCAACCTACCAAATTAACTAAAATTTCATGTATATTAATATCTACTAATCTTAAAGAAATAAATTTAATATATGCAAGATGTATATGTCCGTTCACTAATGGAACCAAATTAATAGTAATTAAAAAACTAATCTAAATACTAATCCTATAAATAAGCTAGATAATAAATTCATCATCTAAAAATGATGAGCACCCACCTACCAAATTAACTAAAATTTCATTTATATTAATATCCAATAATCTTAATTAAATAAATTTAGTATATGCAAGATGTATATTATATGTGCGCAGTAATGGAACCAAATTAATAGTAATTAAAAAACTAATCTAATTACTTATCATCTAAAGGAGCTAGATAATAAATTCATCATCTACCAAATTAACTTAAAATGCATTTTATATTAAATATATGCTTGATCATAATTCATCATCTATAAAAGGAACACAACATCATCTAATGAACCTAACTAGGAAATAAATTCATCAACTACAAAATGGTAGGTAAATAAAAATAAACAAAATCTAAACTTTTCATCTCATCTACATGTAAACCTTAATTAAACTAGGTTTAAAAATTAAATTGCAACAAGATTAACACAAATCAAGAGAGGAGAAAAAATAACTCACCAAGGAACAACTAGAGGAAGTACAAGCACAAGAATTGGAGAAAAACCAAATCGAAAATTAGAACTTTTGGTTTGCTCTCGGGAGGAAGAAGACCAGTGCTGCTACTGACCACCTATTTATAGGCAATATTATCAGTGACGGTTGTTAACTAGAACCGCCACTGATAACATTATCCGTGGCGGTTCTATCCTCGAACCGCCACTGATAACCAATAGTATCAGTGGCGGTTGGACGATAGAACCGCCACGGATAATCCAATAGTATCAATGGCGGTTGGAGGATAGAACCATCACGGATAACCAAGTTATCAGTGGCGGTTCTATCCTCCAACCGCCACTAATGATGTATTTGTTATCAGTGGCGGTTCTATCCTAGAACCGCCACTGATAACAAATACATCATTAGTGGCGGTTCGAGGATAGAACCACCACTGATATTCTTCCCGCCATTTTCAATATAGAACCGCCACTGATATTTATATTTGTGACGGTTCGAAAAAACCGTCACAAATAGACCGTCACCTATTGCAGGTTTTGGAGTAGTGCTTCTTCGGGCGGGAATTTTCTTGTTATAAAAATAGTGCATTGCCATTCAAGTTTGCATCTTGTATATTTCAGTATTCTAATAAGTAGACAAATGAACGCATCGTAGATCTTCAGAATGAACTTACACTACTACAGAAATCGTGATCATTGTCGATTCAAAACTGGCATCACTGCTGGATATTGAAACTGGCAGTGATAGTCGGACTACCACTGTCGGTTCTAAAACCGGCAGTGATATCTGTATCACTGCAAATCCAAAAATCACTCGGTAAAATAAAAAAAATTATTTGCACCTGGACCACCCTGTATTTACTATGTCGCACGTCGCAAGTCACAAGTTCACAATTCACGCGATTGCTAGGATTCGAACCTGTGGCCTGCTGCTCGAGTGATCTCCCCCTTACCATCTCACCACTCATACACTTCTCAACTACTATAAGATATAATTTCCTTTTATCCCTTTGTATCCGAAAGTTTCAACGATTATTTGGACATCTAAATGACTTCAAATAAAAAAGTTGTCAACTACAAAGTTGTAGATCTCATCGAGAGTTACAATTTTTATATAAATTTTGTCTCCATCCGACTCCGTATGAAAAAGTTATGATTTTTCAAAAATATTATCACTGCCGGTTCTTCTTACGAACCGGCAGTGATAGTAACTTATCATTGAGTTCTTAAGAGGAACCAGCAGTGATAGTATCACTACTGGTTTCTTTTAGAATCAGCAATGATAAGTTACTGTCACTGCCGGTTCTTCTTTGGTCGAGCATTTGTGCCGGTCTAGCTTATGAACTGGCAATGATAACACTATCACTGCCGGTTCTAGTCGAATCGGCAGTGATAAACCGGCAAAAAAGGGGTGTTTTGCAGTAGTGTTAGATAAAGCTGCTACAAGAAGATATAATATTTAGGAATCCATCTCCAGTGTTTTGCTGCATTTTATCTAATATCATGCATCTTGGCAGATACTGTACTTGAGAATTCTAATCATCCCCTAGTACTTCTTTTTTTTCCAAAAAAAAGCAGATCTATGCATACAACAACAGATGGTGGAGAGGAAATTTTTTTCCAATTTGGTGAAAGAAGATCACTCTTGTACTCAAAACAATCTCTCAAACTGTTGCTCTTGCCTATTGCCATAAAGGTGCTGCCTACTTGCTTTTAACAATAGTAGAAGAATTCAGAGCAAGGCAAAAAGCTCATTTCTGACAACTTATTAGGGGCAATTTACTAAATATATATACTGCTCTTGATCGCTACTTTTTTAACTTTATCTTATTATATAATAATAATAATAATAATAATAATAATAATATAAAACTATTTTAACAACAAATCTAATGATGTAATTTTCACACAACCAATCTAGATTGTTTTAAACATATTAGTGAGCAAACTTTAAAATGTTTGATGACATAGATACCAGGATGCCAACTTCCTCAATAAATATGCGCGGTGTAGCCAACTACCAATAAAATATTCAATAGGGCACGACAGTGTTATACAGTGAGCCGCACAGTGTGTAAATCAAGTAATTCTTTAATGCTCCAAAAATTACTAGTTTGACCTATGTTGTTTAAGGGTGTGTTTGATTGGTGAGATAAGGTTGAATGGGATTTGATTTCATTATTTTGGGTGAATGGAATTATTTAGCATTTACAGAAAATATTCTTTAAATTTATATCCCTATCAAGGATAGGATGACTCTATTTAACCAACCAAGTATATGGATAACTTTTTTTTTGAACCATCTCATACATGTACATACCACTTAGTACAAACAACCAAACACACCTTAAGCGTATGCCACTGACCTGCGTATACATGACTCCATGCATGCATGGTTATTGGCAGCTGGGTGGCGGAGACCGGATACATTTTGCAATGCTTGCTCCGAGATGCTAACCATAGATCGAAATCCCAGCGAAATCTCAGACCCCTCCGAAATTCATAATTGCGGCGAAATAAAAAATTCAAATAACTACAGTGATTTTAGAAATTTCGGTATTTTGGACGGATTTGGCGCGGGTTTTTTGTGGAGAATTATAATGCCATTTAAGAGTAATACATGCGAAATATTTACAAGAAGCACTTTGGGTTAGTTGGTAAAGCGAAGGTGTGATGTACTTGAGATCCCTAGATCGATACGGCTTCACCATTTTCTGTGATTTTTTGCTCGGAGAAGTTTAGGTGCCCCAAGGTCCTCTTTTCTTTGCTCGACTCAGAAACGATGAACATTTAGCCTCCATGCTTCTACCTTATTTGAAGAACAGTTACAAATAAGTAACTGAGATTCCATATGGACTATGACACTGCTATTGCTTGCTCATATACACACACCTTCATGGCCATTCCTCTTGGTTCTATTTGCAGTTCTAGATAAAATAATCACATCAAGCAACATATGCCAAGTGTGCTACCCTGGCAGCTCTGCTCGATATACCAGAAGTATCAAAGATGATCGTGTACTTGTGTCACCAAACTGTCAGCAATCCATTTGGTAAAACTCTTTACACTTGCTAAACATTCCAGCCCCAGTACAGATCCAAGACAAAAATGAAGATCTTACAAAGAACATTTTACTGTATTTTGGACTGTCACAATTTTTGAAAATTTCTCAAGCTTGATCATCATCTAAAAATTTTATGGTAACATTAGTGATGCATCAAGAACATCCACAAAAAATTTCTAATATGGTTTGAACCATTTTTCAATCGGTTGAAAATTGTCGGTCAACATTCAGTAGCACTGTCTGAATTTTTAAAAATTATGAAGCTATATAACCATATGAAAATTTTATGGAAACATTAGTGATGCATCATAACCATGCAAAAGTTTTTGAAAAAATTTTTAACATGGTTTGTACTATTTTTCATTCGTTTCAAACTTGTCGGTCACTATTTTATCAGGACAGTAACAATGTTTGAATTTTTAAAAATTCCTCAAATTTCATCATCATCTGAAATTTTTATGAAAACATCACTGATGTGTCAGGACCTTGCACAAAAAAATTCAAAATTTTTCAATGTCGTTTGAACTATTTTTTGTTCAGTTGAAATTTACCAAGATTTCGGCAATTTCGGACGAAATTTCAGATTTTTGGCCGAAATTTCAGATTTGAATTTGCCTTTTGAATTTCATCCGGATTTCGTCCGAAATAACGAGATTTCGCTAAAATTTTGGATTTCGAAGGGTGACATGATGTGAATTCCTTTATGCTAACGCCAAAAGAAGAGCAGCCTAGGACGCGAGACTGATCGCTTGCTACTACTAAGTACTTGGTTGATTTCGGTTAGTACTGTGCACATTAAAAGAAAGTTCATTGCTTTAACTTTCGCTACGGTTGGGTAAGGGAGTGGTACAGGAGGAAACCGGACAAACGGTCAAAAAAAAAGGAAAAAAAAAAGAACATTGTGTTTGACTAAGTGAACACTTTATTAATTTGAGTAGGATTACAGCTCTAGATAAAATCTCTGTACGAATCTTGGTGTCTTAAGACGCTACGAACACTGCTTTAGAGTACAGGAAACTTATTTCACAATTATATATGTCACAATTCCATGATGTCCACTAGGATTGGCATTGGCTCCGATCTGAAATTGGTCTGATTCTACCACAGGTTGACAAGGTATTGTAAAATCTCAAAAAGTTAATAAAAGTGAAATTCAAGTTTTAGAGTTGACTTTAGTTTACATTTGAATTTATATCATTTTCTGGAATTTCTGGAATTTCCGCAATTTCTGTATTTAAGGAAAGATTTTCTAATAACCTAATTAAGGCCCTGTTTGGTAGAGCTCCAGATTCTGGCTCCACCTCAGATCTGAATCTTGTAGGCTAAAATAAATAGAATTAAGTTTATATTTTTAGTCTAAAATTAAATAAAATGACCTACCTAAACACTCTTAATATACCCACAGATCCAGCTTCACGGATCTGTGGAGCTACAAATACCTAGCTCCACCAGATCCATACCAAACAGGCCCTAAGAGTTCAGAAATTCAAATTCCAAATATTAAATCACAACAAATTCTAAAAATAATTTATTTAAATCCTAAGTACTCCCAATATCATTCCCTAAACTTTTTTAGAAAATTTTGAATCCATTTAATATTTAATAAAAATAAAAATAAAGTAGCTTGGAAAGAAAATAGAGCCATTGTTAGATTTTTATAAAAATCCACAAGCATGGTCATGCTCTAAAAAATTTCTGGTATCATCTGCAGCACCTCAAAACCCTATAGACAAATTTTCAAAGATTTTTAACTTAATTTAATACCTCTAGAAAATCAAATACAGCAAGACTTTAAATGGCTGTAGCAATGTCAGGATTTTATAAAAATAAACAAGTTTTCTCATCATATTAAATATTTATGAGAGCTTTAGTATTGCCTCAGGATCATCCAAAAAAATTTAAAAATTTGTGAATTAGTTTGTCTGCTCAAATAAATAAAAAGAGTTTGGTCTGTAAAAGGAAACCAGAAAATGAAATCTGAGATTTCCAATTTTGGAAAGCGGCTGTCCGGAAAAGCCGTTTTCTCGGGAAGCCGACTTTCCCGTTTCTTTCTCTCTCTTCTCCCTCACTCTCACCGACGGGTGGACCTGGCGCACCTGTCAGCCCTTCCACTCCATTTCTTCCTCTCTTCTCCCTCACTCTCACCGACGGGTGGACCCGGCCCCACTCGTGTGCCTCAGCCGACAGCGCCACCCATGACCGGAAATTGTTCATTGACAACGGCATCCGCGTGAAGAACACCTCAGCTATGTTCGCGAGCGCGCCCTTGTTGTACGGGTTCTCCTTCTTGTCGTATCTGTACCTGAAGTTCTCGTACGTGGTCTGCAGAAAGGCATTGCACAAGTGAACTCCATTTCTGAACAATTGCAGTAGCTCTAGTAAATTCAGAGATGTATATCTGTGAGCCTGTGACAACGTTGTAATGAACAGGCAGGCTATACCTGATTGGTGCTCACGAGGTAGGGGTGGAATACAGTCACTACTACATAGAAGACTATTACAGACGATTAGAAAACGTTATCACTAACGGTTTTCTAGACCTTCTGTAATCATATGTCAGTGATAATACGACATATATTACAGATAGTTTGAAAACCGAATATAAAACACATATGTGATATTAGTTATCACAGACGATTTTTAAATAAAATCGTATGTGATATGAGTTTATCATAGATGATTTTTAAATACAATTGTTTATGATATTTTTTTCCCCTTAGCTCTCTTGGCAGAACTTCCATGATTAGTATCTGTTATTCGAAATTTTATTCTCCTTAGATATTTCTACAACGACATTTACAAGGCACAACTAGTTATAGATTTTGCAATTGAATATCAAAACATCCTAGATGCAGGAGGCAACAGCTTGTCTGATGAGGAGGATCTTAAAATATAAATATTTGTAGCACTTTCATCACCTTTCTTATTTATAGTACCCATCGACGACGACGTCCTTGCTGCGAGGCAGCCGGAGGTGAGGGCTCGCGGCGTTCACCCACTCGGCCGACGGCGTGGTGATGTCGTCGACGGCGGGCTCATCGTGGCGTTCGGGCGGGCGCGTGTTCCTCGGCACAATCCCTGCATCTCTGCTTCATGTCAAGAACAGGAAGGCCAAATCCTACATATGCAACGCAGAAAACGGGAAAGAATTAGCATTGTGACAAAATTTTCAGACAAATTGTGCTAGTACCGACTTGCAGTGGTTGCTGAAATTTGTTGCTCACCGCTAGGCCAAGAACCAAGGTGGCAATGAGGACAGGCAAGCCAAGGACACGCTTCTCTGGAGTCTGAACTGTTGGACTGAATCTTTGTGATGCGCTGGTAGCGTAGACCTAGCAAAGGGCATGCTATTAGAACCGTGGATAGGAACAAGAACAAGCATCCGGACCGAAAATTAGGCGCCCGGCGCAGAGAAATTTCTGAAAATTCAGCGGGAAAGTCAATGTCATTTGAAGGGGCAAAAGGAGCCAACGTACTTGTGTTAAATAAACTGCCAGAGTTTGGCCGTAGTGAGCTTAGTGAATTTGGCAAAGTTATAACCGAATATGAAGCTGTTTGCACCAAAATTCGGCAAGTTAGTCTAAATCAGGCAAATACAAATTAAAGATGCGGGAGCTAATAGAAGTTTGGAAAGAATCTGAGATGTTTGGTAAAACTAAGATTTTAAGGAAACAACCTCTAAAGATAAGGTCGATACGGATACGGACCTTGAAGCGTGTTGGAGTAGGACACGATCGGCCGAAGGGTATAAAAGAAGAGCCGAAGCAAGCTGCAAGGACATCATCAACAATACAAACAACCAGCTTTTACTTTTCATCTATTTTCTTGTCGACTAGGAGTAGTTCTTGTAATTTAGCCTTTGTAATCGATCTTGATCAATAAAGTTGCGCATCGCCGATTGTTGATCTTCGTCAATTACGACCCGTGTTCGATTTATTCGATTTTGTTGCGACGCCTTCTTCGTAATCGACCGCTTTTATCCTCCGATTAGCTTTAATCGGCTAATTAGACTTACCTTGTTACTTTGATCTTGATCGGCTTCAAGTCGATTGAGTATAAGCGATTGATCTTAACGATCGGCTTGAGTGAATTTTATTGTTTTTACCTTGTCGATTCCGTGTCAAATCGACCGCACGCTCAACCAGTGTTTCGTCTCGGTGTCTGCTGTCGTAAACCCTACATCAAGTTTTGACGCTAACACACTCTTGGCACGCCTGGGACCCGTAATGTCTTCATCGGAAGTCGATTCCGCCATCGGATCTCAACTCGAAGCTATAATCGTCCCAACAATGGACGATTTGTCCGCAGAATCAACGCCAAGAAATTGAAGCTCGGAAGTCGCTCTTGAAGAGATGATGCTAAGTTGCTATCGAAAACAAGACGTGGCGTTACTCAAAAATCCGCCTACCGACGGTCAACGCCCGGTGATGCGGTATACGTAACAAGTAAGCCGATATCTACACCGCTCGCCGAATTATCGGCTATGATTAATCAATCTGCACACCACGCCTTGATAAATCAATCATCGGCTCTAGTGACAACCCTCGCCGATGATAGCAAATAGCGCCAAAACTATAGCCCAGAGTTGGCCTCGTCGGAAGTTTGCTAGATCCACTACAAGCTCGCCAAATTATCCCGCTTTTTCAAGATCACAAAACACGCGAGCACACCAATGATCCTAAACCATCGGCTATAACCTCACCTCCCACGATGATGCCCACACAACCCACGGTCATATTGCCTAGGGATCCTCGGTCAAGTGGGGTGAGCCATTACACGCCTATACCGACGCTAAGTTAGATTCGTCCATCAACCTACCGTCGGCTCCTTTTTACGCTTTTCCCAATCGGTTTCACAACCGATTGATCCGAGAGATATCCCAAGAGCCTACCACCTTAGAAACCCGGGTCCACAGGTAGTAACATATTCGAACCGCTTATCCGGTGCGGAACCACAATTAGGCATAATCGCACGATCAAGATAATCGAATGCCGACGCACGGCGTAATTGGCAACCCGAGCTTGCACTCGGGGCGGGATGTGATTATGATCGACATTATCGAGGGCTCTTTGTGCGATGGCCAATAATGCCGATTGGACCGATCGATCTGTACTGCTTTGAGGGATCGCTTGGCATACAACCGAAGGAAAAGTGATCGGCTATAGAAAGCCGCACCCGATTACATAGATCGTATGCCCTACCCTCATAATTTTAGAGTCCCGACTTCGCCAAATTCTCCGGATGACTCGATCACAACCTTGGAGCATGTTGGGCGCTTTATCGCACATCGCGTGAAGCAAATGATCCGACGGTTTGAAAATTAGATTATTTCCGCTATCTTTGTCTCAGGGCAGCATTTACTTGGTTTACTTGTTTGCCTCCGAATTCGGTCCATCGTGGAACGATTTGGAAAGCCGATTCCATGAATATTTCTTTTCGGCGATCTGAGCTTAGAATTTCAGATCCGAGTTCTATGACGTCAAAAATTTGGGGAATCGGTAATGATTACATCAAGAGGTTTAGAGAAATTAGAATCGGTGTTTTAGTGTCACGTTACTCGACAACCAATTGGCCGATTTAGCATTTCAAGGTTTGATCCCGCCACTTAGGGAGAAATTCGAGGACAAGAATTCACCGACCTTAGCCATTTGTTGACTGCATCGGCTCAAGAAAGCCGATTTATCGATCACAAAGTATTTAAAGACAGATTTAAGAACAATAATAGCAATAATAAAGAGAAGGATAAGGCCAAGGTTAATATGGTTGAGTATTGTCCTAGTGATTCGCTTGAGGATGAGGAAGCGTATAAACATAGCCGAATGGATAAGAGGGTCTAAGAAATCCTTAGTCCGTTTCATGGTCAAGCCGACTAGGAACAAGTCGGAGGCCAAATACTCTTTTGACGTTTCCAAGTGCGATCGCATTTTTGATTTACTTTTGCAAGAAAAAATAATACGGTTGCCGGAGGGACATGTAATACCATCAACCGACGAGATCAAAAAACGCAGGTATTGCAAGTGGCATCATTCTTATTCACATAACACTAATGACTGCAATATCTTCCGTCAACAGATCCAGTCCGCCATTGAAGATGGTCGGTTGAAGTTCGCCGATGAGCCGACCATGCAGGTGGACGTCGATCCATTTCCTATTATGTGGTACAATGCTCGCTAAAGGAAAAGAGCCGATGCAAAATGAGCAGAAGAAGGATCGACAAGACGATATACAATCGAGCTCGGACGGCGGCCAGACACTAAAGATTACCATCGGCTCCGTACAAATAGAAGCCGATCGAGACGGAAAAAATTCAAGGACCATTAAACCTAAGGGGAATCCCCAGATAGGCAAATGGTACAAAGCAGAAAAGGTTCCATTAAGGCAGCCAGCGAAAAGGCCAGGTCCTACGTTCTCACAATTAATGGAGAAATATGAAGGGATGAATAGCCGACCACGGTACCACACCCGCCGGTCGGATAATTTGTACCGCACAGAGAACGTGGAGAGGGCACATAGAAGGTGTCCCTTTTGGCAATTTTGCTGGGAGAGGAGAGTAGCGTTGCCATCACCGTATACCTGCCCGATGGAACATTATCCTCGAGACGGTGGGCCAACACAATCGCCGACAACGAGCTATCCGGGCCGATCGAGAGCAAGACAAGTCACGTAAGGCGGTCCATGAAAGATTATCTAAACCAAATCAAGAGCAAAGCCAAGCCAAGACACACACAACCGCTTCTACTCAAGAAGACTTGGTGGTCGATACGAAGCCGGTGGAACCTAAACCCTGTGGTGCCCATCGAGCCCGAGCAAATCACAACGACGACGGCTTCAGAGGCTAAGGACACAAGAAATTCATGGAGCCGATGCCGAAAGAAAGAGACGGCGTTTAATGAACTTCGCCCAATGAGATGCGCCAGAAAGAGTGGAGAAGAAAAGATCAAGCAAGAAGATTTGAATCGGCCGATGACCTCGACTCTCCCATGATTAGGGACGATACACCTCCCATAGACATCAACATGGTGTTCACCTTGCCGGCTGAGTTCAAAGTCAGAAGAGAATCGGCCAATGAGGCCGTTGCTCAGTTATGCTCCGGGGTACGTAACGCCATCTTTGAGAAACCCAAAGACGATCATCGGCATCTGAAACCATTGTACCTAAAAGGATATATAAATGGCAAGCCGATATCAAGAATGCTGGTAGATGGAGGCGCCACAGTGAATCTAATGCCTTACACGACATGTAAAAAGCTGGGTAAGTCTGATGAAGACTTAATTAAAACTAACATGGTTCTGAATGACTTCACAGGCGACCCTACAGAAGCAAAAGGTGTCATGGTCACAGAGCTAACTGTCGGTAGTAAGACTTTGCCGACAGCGTTCTTTGTAATTGACGCCAAGGGAAACTATAGTGTGCTGCTCGGTCGAGATTGGATTCATGCGAATTGCTGTATCCCATCGACCATGCACCAAGCACTAGTTCAATGGAACGGAGAAGAAGTTGAAATCGTCACAGCCGATACATCGGCACACATCGCCATGGCTAGCTCCGATGCAAATTGGCAACACGAAGAAGTCGGCTGCATATCGGGCAAGGCAATCGGACGATTGCGACTTCATATGCGTGAGCAAATCGACTAATGCCGATCGCTGTCAAGCTCGGCACTTTGATCGGCAAATGAAGTATTGCGCCGATGGGGACAAGAAAAGCATTGAGGGTGCTACAAAACAAAATGCAAAGCTATCGGCAAACAACAGATAGCTACGAAGTCATAGAAGACTATGAAGAAATCGAAAAGTTAGGTCAAGGATTCACGCCCACCGACTTGCTTGAAGAAGTCGATATAGGTGAAGGTGATAGAAAAGACCAACTTTTGTCGATGCAAATTTAGATGTAAAGTACAAGGAAAAATTAATAAAAATACTTAGGAATTATAAAGATTGTTTCGCTTGGGAATATCACGAGATGCCCGGATTAAGCCGTCACCGGTGGAACATCGGCTACCTATTAAATCGGCTATCGACCGCTCAAACAAGATCCTGTGCGTTTTAATCCAGCCTTGTACCAAGTCATAAAAGAAGAGATAGAACGATTGTTAGAAGCAAAGTTTATCGTGCCTTGCCGATACGAATGGGTTTCCAACATCGCTCCAAAGAATGAAGAAAATGGAAAACTTCGAGTATGTGTCGATTTTAGAGATCCGAACAAGGCGACGCTAAAAGACGAATACCCTATGCCAATAGCCGATATGCTTATCGATGCTTGCATCGGAAATAAGATCATAAGCTTTTTGACGGTAATGCCGATATAATCGATACTCATGGCGAAGTCGATATACCCAAGACAACCTTCGATGTCCTGCAATAGGTTTATTCGAGTGGATCAGAATGACTTTCGGCTTGAAAACGCGCGGTGCAACATATCGTGGGCAATGAATCTTATTTTCCACGATTTAATCGCCACACTATTGAGATTTATATAGATGATGTAGTGGTAAATCTGCAAAAAATCTCCAACATCTGGCCGATTTGGAGAGGGTGTTCAAGAACATAAGAGCGCATGGTTTGAAGATGAATCCTTACAAGTGTGCGTTCGGCGTGTCGGCAGGACAGTTTTTGGGCTTTATGGTACATGAAAGAGGAATCGAAGTCAGCCAAACAAGGGTCAAAGCCATAGCCAATACCAAACCGCCAACATGTAAAACGAATTACAAAAGTTGATCGCAAAATTAACTATCTTCGCCGGTTCATCTCGAACCTCTCTGGTAGGATTCGTGCTTTTACTCCTTTACTGAAGTTAAAAGACAATGAAGAATTTATATGGGGAGCCGATCAGCAGAAAGCATTTGACGAAGTAAAAAGGTATTTATCCAACCCTCCAGTCCTGGCTGCACCTCAAAAAGGTGTTCCTTTCAGATTGTATGTCTCAGCTGAAGAAGATACTATTGGAGCTGTTTTGGCACAAGAAGTACATGGTAAAGAGAGGGTTATCTTTTATTTAAGCCGACGGTTGCTAGATGCAAGTCGCAATTTTCATTGAAAAATTATGTTTATCATTGTACTTTTCATGCACAAAGCTAAGGCACTACATACTAGCATCGGCTTGTAAAGTCATCTGTAAAACCGATGTTATAAAGTATATATTGTCGGCTCCAATTTTGCGAGGTCGACTTGGCAAATGGGCTTACGCCTTGGTCGAGTTCGACTTATCATATGAATCAGCCAAAGCAGTTAAGGGACAAGTCCTAGCCGATTTTATAACAGGACATGACACAATGGCAAACTTAGTCTTGATCGCGCCATGGCGATCGTTCTTTGATGGATCGAGATGCGAGGAAGGATATGGTATCGGCATTGTACTCACTTCACCTAGAGGGCATAGCTTTGAATTTGCATTTCGCTAAATAGTCGATGCTCAAACAACCAGCCGAGTACGGCGTTACTCAAAGGCTTACAGCTTGTTGGAAAATATTGGAGTGAGCGCGTTGAAGCGTATGGTGATTCACTATTGGTAGTACAAAGAAATAAAAGGAGAATATCAATGTCGAGATGAAGTACTAACGAAATACTTAGAACAATGCTTAGAAATGATAAGCTCTTTTACATCATTTTTATCGGTCATATTCAGAATCAAGATTACAACGATTTAATGATAGACAACTTGGATCGGCTTAAGAAGAACAAGATCGAGTAGCAAAGGCGCATAACAAAAGGTCTTGCCTAAATCTTTCGATCGCCGATTTAGTATGGAAAACTATACTACCCGTTGGTTCCAAAGATAACCGATTTGGGAAATGGTCGCCACGTGGGAAGGACCATACAAGATTAATCGACTAGTCGGTGGGAACTCGTATTTCATCGGAAACACTTGAAGGGCATGTCCCGCCTAAAGCCATTAATGGGAAATATCTAAAGAAATATTATCCTAGCGCTTGGATCGGAGCCTAGCCGACTAAAATCATGTTCGGGCCAAGATTAACACGATGTCGTTAATCCTACCAAAGGATTACGACTAGAGATGTAAGCAAGATAAAATCGGTTAAAAAGCCGATTATAAACATAACAAGTACAGATTACAAGAATATTCAGATGATTCAGACAAGTTTTCCAAAATGTAACAATAAAGTTTTATTGGATGCCGATCCTCGAAGAGTCGCGCCAAAGCCGATAAAGCACCACCGCCTTTGCAATGATCCCTTGATTTCGCCCGAAAGACGCTCATCGCCCTTGGCATTCCCGGCACCATTTTTACCTTGGCCGATTGCTTGGTTACATTTTCAACAAACCATTGCAATGCTAAGTTTTTCTTCCTTCACCCGATGTAGTGGTCTCCAAGGTTTGTTGGCCTTTTCCGATTTGTTTCTCGAGCTTGACCAATTCTTCCCTGAGAAATTTCTTTGTTTTTTCCAATTTCAAGAGAGCTTCCTTGGTCGATTTGAGATGCCGAGCACCAAGATCAAATTTGCGCTTTTGGCCTTGGCATCGCGAACCGCCTCCTCCAGAGTTTCCGATCGGCCTCTTGAGCCTCACGGCGCTTGATCCGCTTCTCTGCCTCCTCAACTTCTTTTCTTCTCGCCCAAATGACATACATCCGTAAGAGCTTGCATTGCTTCGGGAGGAAGATCGGCTTCAACGGCAGCCATGGCATCCCTTATCGGTGATTGTTAACCAGATCTCCGATCGTGGTTGCATCACAAGCTTGAAAAGCCCGCCAAGACGCTTCTTCATGCCCGAGCGGAGGTAACCACAGCCGATGCCTTTTCTCGATACTTCAAGAATTCTTCCGATTTCGCATCATAGTCGTCCGTAGCCATAATCTCCGGGTCGCCAAGATCGCCGCTGAAAATCCAAGCGATTTGTCGGATCCGATGGTTCCGGAAATCGATGATCAAGCAGAGTTGGCTCGTGCAAGAGTTGGAGCAGCTTGAAATGTTCGAAAATCGCAAGGATCTTCTCGACTTGAGCAGATTATGCTGGCTAAAGAAAAATAAAAGATAAGCCAATGCATTGGAGTATAAGAGTTATTGCACAAAGTGTTGTGACCTACCTTTCCAATAGCCGATACATGAGGCGAACTCTCGCCGCTTTGCTCTTTAGGTTTGGGTCCTTTCTTTGCTAGAGCCTTGGTATATTTTGCCTTCTTCTTTTCTGGAAATTTAAATCGGATAAAGGTTAAATCAAGGAGGAAGAGGAAATGTCAAAGCTAATTTATGCTTACTTGGCTGTTTTTTCTCGATATCCGACAAAGAAGGACTATGCACTCCCAGAGTGCCGGAGGTGTAGCCTGTAAGGCCAGTCGATGGATGAGCTCTCTTGCCTTGCTCATTCCCAGATTGGCTAGAAACAGTCTTCTTGCCGACATCCTTAGCCTGCAAATATATAGGAAGTGTGATTATAAAATGCATTCGAATTAAGACCGATGCATGAGGCAAGATTATTCAAAGCCGATACCTTATCTACTAAGCTTGAGTTAGTATAACCCGACGAGCTAGCTTCATTGCTAGATTCGCTGTTAGATACTAAGGATGTCTCTGGCAGATTTGGAAAAAATTCTTTAACAATAGTCGAAGGGTCTTCTCCATATCAAATGGCTAACAGCTGACAGTTAGCAAAGTAACAAACTTTGTTATATACATCAATTCACTTGCCACACAGTACTTTGTTAAATTTGTTACAAGAAATCTTCCTTGAAATGCAATGAAGGCAAAAAGTAGAATAATGAAAACCGCAAAAAAAATCATACTCCCTTTGTTCTTTTTTAAGATGTCTTTTTAAAATACGTGTAGACAACTTTATAAACTTTGACCACTCATATACACAAAAGTATATGGATTTGTCAAGTGAAAATGATATAACTAGGTTTGTCTTCAAAAATACTTTCATACTATTAAATTTTCAATATTTTTTACTAACATATATTTAGAAAAAGTAATGGTGAAAGGTATATATTGTAGACTGGTATATATTGTAGACTGTGTTGATGTTCAAAACGATGAGTAAAAAGATCAGAGGTAGTATCATATAGGGTACCGACTATTCATCCAGACTTTGGAGTCAATTTTGACCTGAAAAAATGGAAATGAAAGGACCATGGGATAGCAACTAAAAATTGCCGAATTACCAAAGAATCAAACGAACAAAATTCAAAACACACTTTTCTTTAGAATAAAATTGAAGTTCCTCGGCATTTTGACGAGGGTTATCAGCAAAAGATGCAGATAATTTACTAATGAGACGTAACCAAAGAGGCGAGATGAACCGCATAAACGTACATAGCTCCCTCTCCAAACTTGGTACAACCTCTTCTGATCCGGCTCTCCCATTCTCTCATTCTAATATGAAGAAGAAATTTATACCTGATCACGGCGGCGTGTGCGCGTCTTCCTCCAATCCTCCAGCGCCAGCGCCAGCGCCAGCGCCAGCGCCGTCACAGCGCGGTTCGCCTGTTTGCCATGGCTAGACCTAGACACTGAGCCGAGCTTGTTCGGACCAGTCCATAGTACAGCAGACATGATACGGTACGCAACAAGTTGGAACAGCAAAACACGAATGATAAAGCCGTATCGGGTCTCACGGTTAGACACGATGGACGGTACGGCACGTCTACATGGGCCGTACTTGGGCCAGCATGGCACGAAATAGGCACAATGGACCTGAAGTAGGCACGACACATGATAGGACACGGTGACACCCGATAGGGTGCCCTGCCGCGACAATGAGGCATGCTATGGATCACCCTGCGGTCGAAGCCATTGTGGTCCTTGCATGCAGAGAAATAGGAAACAACGAAGATGCCAAAAGGTGAAGAATGAAAACTAAAGAGTACATACTTATCGATACCGAGCGCGCGCACCAAGTCGACGCTCCGCCATGCAGCTCGCTAAGCGCACCCGCAACGTTGTACACGACCATCATCATGCTTGCCTCACGCGACCATTGATGCCACCACATCAAGCGTACGCTAATCTGGAACGCATGAACAATTAATCTCTGATATTGGGGAGCAGCTAGTATGTATGCATATTGTTACTATACTTTGTTCCATACTAGTAACCCTAATACAAGGTGTAAGGTTTTTAACAAAACAGTAACTTTATATCTATATCCAATTAATAAATAAAATTTAGTTCTTTTTTCCTCAAATAATTATGTGTACCGGATGCTCGCCAACAGTCAACGCTCGCTTCTCATCCTTGGTGCCATCCACGGAGACGAACCCACGCCATGAACTCAACGAGACGCACGTTCTCGTGCGATTAGTCCGTTCACCCATTGTGCGAGATTAAGAGGCGTTTCCTAGAATCATGGTAGTTCGTTTTTCGTAACACTAAGATCTCGCGAGACGGTTTTGGCTTGACACGCCTTCATAATGGAAACATCCCTATATGTGAAATGACACGATGAAAAACCGATCTCGTCTTTCTCTAGCGCTCTCTGCTTCCTCTCATGCTTTCTAGCACTCGAATTATTCCGTCCCTTCGCCCTCGTACAACGGACGTAAGGGATAGTAGTATCTCCGATCCGACGCCACCCTTTGACGACCTGCATAGGAGACCAACAATCAGGTTTCTGGGAAGCGTCATACCACGTGACAACTCATCTTCATCTTTGAACGTTCCTACACAGCTTCTTGTTCTTTACCAAGCCTATTGTAAGTGTCTCAGAATGATTATTTGTTGGTCTAAGCGATCTTTCCTTTTTGTAAATAAATCTATCGCGAATGCATGTGTAAGCGTGTCTTCTTTACTAGCCTATTATGTATTTTTTTGAATGTTTACTGACGTCGCTAGTAATCTTATCGTAAACACAATATTTATCTTCATATTTTAATTACATAACTATAGAATTAAATTAACGTTATTAATTTTCCAGCTCTATCTTCCTCCATCGCATGATATTCTCTCTCTAGGCGACGTCTTTTCCGCGGTAAATGGCAATCAAGGCTGCCTTGCCTGCCCCAACGTGCCCGCCTGCACGACAGTGTGGATTGGCCGGCGCCGGCAAGTAGGTTGTGGCCCACCTGTCGGTCGGTGCATGTACTAGCTAGGATATTATTAATTTGCAGTCAAATTTTATGTGCACCTTAGTCTCGTCATGTTCTAATATTCGTTCTAATGGTCAAAAGCTTCTAAATGATAGCATTTTTATTTTTTGTGTTTGTAAAGAGGAGAACATGTAATCTCATTTTGTACATAGGATGTGGCCGTTGAATGATTGGATTTGGATCCTCTCTTTTTTTTTAAATATATATATATATATATATATATATATATATATATATATATTTATTTTCACTTTTCTTTTTAAAGAAAATGATAGGAGTTCTGCCTTGCATTAAAGGTAGGGAATTGCATATAGCACCAGTTTGAGGAAAACAAAACAGGATTTAGCTAAAGGGTGAACTAAGAATCAAGTAACAGTCGGCCTGTCTAACTCCCCGGGTACGCCTCAGGTGAAGTAGTAGTGCGAGATGAAGAGAAACACTGCGTAGCAGCCGATGTGAGACGTCAATGCGGCGATGAAGTGGAGCCTATGGTCGCCGGTGCCATCGTCGATTCTGAAAGTCCTACACGCTGAAGATATTTTGCACTGTTCTATATGAAGTATTGAAGATCCTGTTATTCCGTTCTTTCTATATATTCTAAAAACCCTAGATGAGGACGCCATCAACTTCCTTTCTCCTTTGCTTTGGCATATTCTCCCTGACGATTTGCCACCACCGAGAGACGGTGAATGCAACCTCGCCCAACTGCGAGTCGAGCGGTTGAATGCGCATGGAATGGAAAACCTTCCTCCAAGCCCGTCTTGCAAATGGACGGAGAATGAGCAAATGAGTGGCTGTTTTCGATTCGGATCCACATAGCAGACATAAGATGCTATGCGGTCATCCTCTAATTGCCAACCTATTGGTCGTTAGAATTCTATCCTGAACAAACAGCCACCTAAAGAACTTGAATTTGTTCTATGAGTTTGCTCACCAAATAAGTCTGTAATTTTGATCCAGCCCTGAGCCATGAAACTGCGCTTTGTACACTATTTTGGCCGAGTACTCTCCGTTTGCAGTCCACTTCCAAACTATGTCGCCCTTGTACTTGCGGCCACAAGGAAATGTGTTGAATGGCTCGCCATAGGAAGATGTATTCGTCCAGATGAGCCTAGGTTGTGATTCGTTGTAGTGGCCGAAGCCAATTCCTGGTAGAGAGCTCGTCCTGAACTATACCGCCTCACCTTGATACCAGCCAGAAGCACATAGGGGGCCAGCTCCCTCGGAGAGGCCCCTTAGAGCCATCTAGAAGTCCAGAATTTTGTCCTTGCGCCGCTTCCCAGTACGATGGTAGTACTTGCACTAAAAAGGCTGCGGTCAATTTCATCTCATGGCTTTGCCATCCCGACCCAAGGCCTTTGGTAGTCTTTCCATTCATACCAGAGCTACTGAATACGGATCGTCCATCCAAATTTGGTGAAGTCTTTTACCCAAGATCTCTGAGAACATTTGGCCTACATACTTTGCTCTAGTTAACTAGACAGTGACCTCCTTTGCAGTCCTATTCGCCTCTCCAGATAAAACTTCTCAAGCCTTTTGATTGTCCATTTGGTAGGCGCGAACGCCGTCATATGATAGACCGCTATAGAAGCGATGACCGAGTTTGCCAAGACCAATCGAGCCGCCCTAGTATGCTCTTTTCAGCTTTGTCAATAAGTGGCTGCATGTATGCTCTTATCAACTTTGTCGGACGTAGAGGGAGGCCTAGGTACCTGCACAGGAAGATCTTTATTCGGGCCGGGAATTTGTGTAGAATGGTCGTCAAATCTAGGTTATCGCATCTTCTAGGGTATAGTTGGGAGAGCACTGCACATATGTTCGATAATGGACTCCACATACGTTTGTAGCTAGCAAAAATGCGAAATCAGGAGGCGAATCGAGCAATACTCGTACGTGCAAACATGTCATCTTTATTTGGATTTTGGATTTAATGTCTGGGCGTGAGCGTGCTCCACTCAAAACTCTCGAAGTGATCATGTATGGCCATGTCTACATCAATCACAATAGTAGTCGTACGTCCAAGCGCAAATGGCGCGATGCAATTTCTTTTTAATTTTGTAACCGATCTGTTCTGATCGCCGGCAAGGCAAGAGGCGAGCATTTGGCACAAGTTTTTGTTTTCTTTTTGCATGTTTAAACTCTAGTGTGTGGAGCTTTGGCCACTGGTCGAGATGGCGGTTAGTATACCTAATTAAGTAATTAGGCTCACGACAAACGACCGAGTGAAGTGTCCATTTCAGGAGTGCACTCAGGTGGCGTTTGTTTGGGTGGATGGGATATGATCATCTATGAATTTAGAGTCATCCAATTGTTTCAATGAGTGAATGTATAGGATATGATCATCCATTTTTTTTTAATATTCCCTTAAGATACTAGATAGAGCCATAAAAAAAAGGCCGGATGGGCCCATCCAGTTTGTTGCATGAAGAGGTGTACTTGGTCAAATTCTATCCAAAAATTCAAATTTTAGTCACAATTTGTCCGAAAATTCAAATTTTGTCCAAAAATTTCAAACCAAAATTCGAAACCTTGATTACAACTAGCCCATCCATCGAACCAAACAAAAATTTGGCTTATCCTATCCATTCTCATCCATCCAACTAAACAAAAAATTAGTCCATCCCTATCCATCCAACCAAACAGTCACCTGGATAGCTCTTCCCATCCAGGCTAGATGGTTATATCCCATCCAACCTCATCCAGGCAACAAGGTCCAATGCTCACTCAACAAGGCGTGATGTTTGGTAGGTCCGAAAATAACTAAATTTAAGTGACCTAGCCAAGTTGGGCTAGAAAATTCTTGCCAAGATCGGAGAGCCTACTAATAGCGTCGTATGTGCGCTGCTAACTACCGCTAAATACGTGAGCCAGGTCGTAACTATCTCTAAAATTACGAATTGGTGATGGTCTGTTCTTTCCAAAACATATAATCCGTTGAATCTGACACAAACAGTTGAGATGGAGGACGATCGCCCCCTCCCCGCACGATCTCCCCCCGACATCATCTCCCCAATCCCCTAGTCTCCCTGTCGCCACCTCTCTTTGCCCCGCTCTCTCCTCCTCCTTACATCCCACTACAGCGTAGGAGAGGCAAGCGGCGGTGATGGCTGAGGCGGTGCAGGAGTTGTGGGAGGTGGTGGCCACTCCCATAGCACACCGCCAGTGATGGAACAGATGCCAAGTCCCATTGCCACCAACCTTGCTGCCATGGGATCCTATCGTCCCTGACACACCACTGCTGGATCAAGCCGTCCCAAGACCACCATCACTAGATATGCCCATCCTCGAGATCATCACTGTGGGATCTCGCCATCCTTGACCACACTACCACGCCAGTTGTCGACTTTTGTAGTCGGCAATAAATTTATGGGGTAGACGCTAGATCTCAAACTCGAAGGTCACACAAGTCAAGGGGTTTAGACAGGTTCAGGCTCTCGTGGAGGAGATAGTACCCTAGTCCTGTGTGCTGGGATTATGCAGATCTCTTGGATCTAAGATTGCTCAAAGCGCAATATGCTCTGGGCGATATGAGGTGTGCTATGCTCTATGGCTTGATCGCTCTATACTTGGATGATCGGATCCCTATGTTGTTGCCCGCCCTCTCCCTTATATAGCGGGGGTGGGGCGGCTTACAGAGTCCTAATCGGTTTGGAGATTCCGATCGGTTACAAGATTCTAGTCAGTTAATAGGATAGAGTTTACATCTTTATCTACCCTATTAACGACTCGGATTACAACCGTATCTATCATATCTAAATATAAGTTCAACTTCCTTTAGGATATGTCCCCTTACGCACGGCAGCGGGGCCTGACGCGGGGAGTATCTTCTGGGCCTCCCTCTTGGGCTTATCATGAGGATACCCGGGTTCTTATATTCCACACCAGTGTCATCCTCCTTGTCGGTGTGCAGGTGGTAGCGGTGGCGCATGAGGAGGAGGCATCGCCTCCCCCCTCCCCCCGCCTGAGTAATTATGAAGTTACGTTTCTAAGCAAGTATGCCTGCTAATAGCGCCATACGTGGGCTGCTAACTACCGCTAAATACGCGAGCCACATCTTAATTACTCCCTCAGTTCTCGAATGCATGCCATTCTAGCTTTCAAATTTTGTTCCCAAATACATGTCATTCTACAATTTTGAGGTGATTTTCTTACCATTTTCCTCTTATACCCCTCCTGTTTAGCTATTTCCAACGTCGTTTACTCGTTTACTATTATGAACTGGAGGAGGATACACCATCTAAATATATAATGAAAAATGGTAATACAGTATATTGTAGATGTACATCGGTGAAAATGTAAGAATTTAGAATGATATAGAGTATCTCAAAAGCTTATACTTCCTAATCGAGAGAGGTGATAGAACCAAACAACTTAACTTGCTTGCTTGGGCTACAGCCTACCTGAGCTAGTTGCTTTGCTTGGCTAGGCAAGGTGGCTTAAGGATCCAAACATACCCTATGTATATTACTCTGTCCATTCATAAATACCAGGTGTATTTTGATTTTGTACGAGGATTAACGTTGCAGCGATTTTGAAAAAGATCCGAGAGAAAATGATATACATGCCACCACTTAATTTTCTTGGAAGATAAGAGATTATACTTTATGCTGGTAGTAATGAATAAATACATATGATTGAGAGAGAATAAATAGGGATATAGTTGAAAAAACATCATTAAATCTACACGCAAATCTTGTATTTCTAAATAAGACTATTTAAATTATACACTGTATATTTCTAAACGGAGGGAGTACTTATTTTGCCGTGTCAGAAATTGCTATCTCTAGTCATAAAATATTGACGTTTTGGTTGTGGTTCCCAAAACGTATGCATTTATAGTGCACAGTAAAATATAATATTATGAAAATCCCTTTTAAAATAAATCTACTCGTATTATTTTGATGTGTCCGATCTATATAGTCGTAAAGATATAAAGGCAGAGATTACAAAGTTTGACTGTACCTATATAAAAAAAGGCATGAAATTGGCTTCTTTTATGATAGATCATGACAATATGCGTGCACTTGACTGTGCAAATAATTATCTTTTCCCAGATAAACTCGATTTTAATTTAGAGAATGGATTGGTTTATTCCTTTTTTTTGTCCAAATGAAAGGGGGGGAAAAGATACTCTGCTTTCCACACACAAATGGAATACTTCATGTCAGAACAAGCACACAAAACTAACAAACAAGAAAAGAAGACGACGACGAAGTCGAGTAAACCAAAAGGCAAAAAAAGCAGAACACCGATCAGATGACATTAACCGCGAACGGAGTCCGGACTGAGTGCGCGCCATCCGACCAGGTGACGGCGCCGTACGCGTACCCCTTGCTCGCGCCGGCGTTCGCGAAACTCACCTGGTACGCCGCCGTCGTCCACCTCCTCGGGAACACCAGCCGCTCCGGCAACACCTTCACCGTCAGGCCCGGCGGCGCCTCGACGGCCGCCGCGTACGTCGCGTTCGAGGGCCCCACGTTCATGACGGTGCGCGACACGGCGACCGCCTTCCCGGCCAGGAGCCGCGGCATGGAGATGGTCGGGTAGTTGACCCCCGCCGCGATCAGGTCAGGTGAGGGCGCGCCGCGGGGGCAGGCGAAGCTGGCGGCGCCGGAGACCCTGCGGACGACCTGCTCCTTGTAGCCGTAGTAGCAGAGGAAGTTGAGGTAGTCCTGCGTGGTGGTGTCGAACACCAGGCCCGGGCTGAGCGCCCGCAGCGGGCTGATCTCCCCGGCGCCCATGTCGTGGCCCGTCGCCACCGCGCCCGTGCTGCTCGTCACCGGCTGCCCGAGGTTGTTCGTCGTCGTTGCTTCAGCCAAGACCGACTTGGTTAGAAACGCAAACGCAAAAAAAATGCTCTGCTCGATGACTGGATCGATAGCGTTCTTGATTTAGGTAACGCACCTGTGGTCATGAGAGCTGATCTGATCATGGACGGAGACCAGCCCGGGTGAGCCGACCTGACGAAGGCGGCGGCGCCGGCGACGTGCGGGCAGGCCATGGAGGTGCCGGACTTGATGGCGAAGGCCGAGGGTTTCTTGCAGGCGGGGACGTCCCCCATGTCCGTGGGGGGGATTGCGGCGGCGAGGATGCTCACCCCGGGCGCCATCAGATCAGGCTGCCGCCCAACATCAAAATGCTAATTGAGTAGTGATCACCAGTAGGATCAAAATGTTGAGAATTACTCGCAAATCAGTTTGACCTTAAGGATGGCCTCAGTGATACCACCAGGGCCACGCGCCGAGAAGGACGCCACCACCGGCGCAGGCTTGAACTCCTTGACGTCCCCGGTCGGGAGGATCACAGCCGTTGGATTCCTGCATCAGCACAAGATGGCTCGCTTCAACGCCTTCCAGTAAGAGCTACTGGTATTTTGCACCGAAAAATTTCGTTTCTTTACTCACTTCGTGGAGTTCATGTACTCGAGGATCTGAGCTCCGGCGTCGGTGCCCACCTGGGAGAAGGGGAAGCTGCCGGCGACGAACGGCACGGCCTTCTCGGTGTCGTCGATGATGATCAGCCCCCGCGCCCCCGCGCCCTCGGCGACCAGCTTCTTCACCCGCCGCGACACCATCGGGTCCGTGCCGGCGCACACCACGATCTTCCCGGCCGCCTTCTGCGCGTCAAGCGATCCAGGGTAACAGTTGCTGCAAGCGTAGCACGATGACACATTGGCACAGGCGATCAGATCAGGTTGACCAATTTGCAACCGTGACCATGAGAAATGAACATTGTTTCGGTGCGAGCTGCAACTTGTACTACCTTGTCTCCGACACCGGCGTGTACCGGCTTGCCACTTGGGGCCCGAACACCAGAGGGTACCGCCCTCCACTGAGGCTCTGGTTGGAGAAGTTTATCGCAACACCCTGACACGAATCAAAAGAAGCAAAAATGCATGGTGCATTGCGTTGATGTTGCAAGGACAAGGAGCACGGCAAAGGCAATGGCAATGGCATAGTCGTGTGCTTACCTTGACGACGGTTCCGTTGCCAAGGACGATGCTGGACTGGAAGGTGCGGTCGATGCTGGAGGCGGCGACGGTGAGGATCCACGGCGCGGAGTTGACGACGGTATAGGGGTTGGGCCCGTCGTTGCCGCCGGAGCAGACCACCAGCACGCCCTTCTGGTGCGCGTGGAACGCGCCGAGCGCGATGGGGTCGGTGAAGAAGTCGGACTGGAAGGCGGAGCTCATGCCGATGGAGATGGAGATCACGTCCACTCCGTCGCTCACGGCGTCGTCGATGGCCTTGAGCATCGCCGAGCCCGAGCACCCGCCCAGCGAGCACGCCTTGTACACGGCGACGCGGCTCGCGGGGGCGCCGCCCTTGGCCGCGCCGCGGGCGAGGCCGTAGTAGTCCGCATCCGCCACGACCGCGCCCGCCGCCGTCGACGCGGTGTGCGTGCCGTGGCCGACGGTGTCCCGCGGGGAGCCGGTCTTGGCTGCCAGCGCCGGATCCGCCCCGGCGAGGGAGGCGTTCGATGCCGGCGCCGCCGAGTCGGCCAGGTTGCCGTAGTAGCGGGCGCCTATGAGCTTCCTGTGACAACGGCACAGCGCAATGAACCTCCTGCGACAGCGGTACTAGTTGCATTCAGAGACTAGTACAGAGTGCAGCTGTTTTTCTTTACTTGTTGCAGTTGCTCTTCTTGAAGTCAGGGCCTTCCATGCACACGCCGCGCCACCGCGCCGGCACCTCCCGCATCCCGGCGTCGTTGAAGCTCGGCGACTCCGGCCAGACACCTGACGGTGACAACAAATCAAAATGTACGTGTGCGTCAGAACAGTTGCAGGTGTCAGTGTCAGACTCCCTTCCCTTGGTCGTATCTGGACATGGCCGACTCTGCATCATAGCGTCGCACCCTACATAGTACATACCGGTGTCGACGACGCCGATGATGACATCGCCGGACGCGCGGCGGTCGAGGTGGTCGGAGCGGAGTCTGGACTGCACGTCGAGGAAGTCCCACGACCGCGTCGTGTGCAGCTGCAGCGCGCGGTCCCGGAACACCGACACCACCCTCTCGTGCCCTTCCAAGAACCAAAAAGAAAAACCATTATTGGCGCTTCACACCCACGATCATATTCATGGCAAGGCATAATTAGATGGATCGGGGGCCGAACCAGACAGCGCGGCGGCCTCCTTCTCGGTGAGCACGGCGGCAAAGCCGTCAAACGCGTGGTGGTAGCTCTGCGTCAGCGACGCCCTCTCCAGCTCGTCGCTCGGCACGATGGACGTCAGCATCTCCAGGTGCGCGGCCCGCACCGCCTCCGCGTTGCCGCCTTCTCCAGCTGATGGACTCCCCATGTAGACGACATACGACTGAATTATATTCAATGTTAGCGTCAAACAAACCATGGTATATATCCCGAGAACTCATGAAACAAACATAATTTCTAAGGTAGCTAAATTCAGTTCTTGCAGTTCAGGTACATCCCAAGAGCAATCCGACAGTAGTACTACTACAGTTCAGCGCTTCTACCTCTTTGGTCTGGTCTGGTTCGGCTGAGAGGGATACCAGGAAGCGATACGCGAGGACGAGGATGACGAAGTGCGCGCGGTTCACCATTGATGGGCGCTCGCTCAGACGATCAGCTGGAACCAAGGGCTAGATAGCTAATGGAGCTCGTGCAGAGGTAGCATCAGCAGCACAAGTAGGGATGGATTGATATGATACTTGCAGCATGGGTGACGGGGCCCAATTTGTAGCTGGAATTCTGCCTCGCTTTTTCTACCAGAATCCGATTCATCTGAACTCTGACCGGCCTCTTTATGTTTCTTTCTCTGCTGCTGCTTTAGCCTCGCTTTCGCACAGTGGATAGAAACTCCTCATGGAGATACGTTTGTCGCCGTCGTCGTCACCTAATCAGCCACATGTCCATGCCTGGAACAATACTCGAATTAACGCTGCGCAAATTATTTGTTTTCTGAAGAGTATTGCTTTGCACTAAGGGATGGATTATGACATTATGTGCGCTCTGACACCTTCACCGGTGGAGATGAAGCCTTGCTTTCGTCGATCTCATGCACTTAGCCTCACTATTGTATATTCAGTGATATTGCTGTACTAGTAAATGGTTTGATGCTTTCTTCTGAAGCTTTGGTTGGTGTGTGTTCTGAGGTGACCATTTGAACTCCACTCTTTCCGTTGCTTCTTGGTCAGTGATTATTGATCAGAATTATAACTGAACTGTATATATATTACAAGGAAAGTGATTGATCATAAAGTCGGCCGAGAATCTGTGCCGTGTTGTTGCTGCTTTTAACCACACATGTCGATTAATTGTGAACCAGAGTCTTATTCAGAGTTGATCGTGCCGGTGCTGTCTAATGTGAATGGTTGACAGAGGAGGTCATTTTCGGGCACCGGCCTATCTTCTTTTTGAAGAGAAAAACAATTCATGCACCATATCATCTTGCCTTCAGTTAGTGACACTGATTTTCTGGTAGTTGAGCTCTCACCTCAGGCAAAATGAAAACACATTGTGCAACGATGTGTCTCTTTTTCTCTCTGATCAGTGCATATTTTTTCCTTGTTTCTTTCTTTGTTCATATCGATCATGATTTTTGTATAGGAAAAGAATCTAAATGTACTAAAAGGTTTAAGAGGTTGTGAGAGAGTAACAACCCCTGTATTCTTTTGAGGTCGTTCTTAAAGAATTTACGATTAGCTTCCCCAAATCTTTCTCTCTCATCGTGGTTGCTTCAACATCATTATTTTGATTATCTCTACGAGATTTATCTTCTTTCTTGAGACCATCCATGCTCATATCATATCTTATAAAACTCTGATCCGATCTAGGGTTGCTGCACATAAGAAGGGGTATCAGAATGTAACAAGTGGTATCAGAGCCAATGCCAGATTAATCAGATTTATGAGAAGATCGGTAAAGCATTAGGTGACACAAAATCAAGATCGATGTTGATGATGTGCAATCAAGTGGAGAAATTTGACAGCTGGGAAATTTTAGCATGTGGCAATGTATGGAGGATGTCCTTGTTCAATAAGAGTTAATCGTTACTCTTGAAAGGGACAAATTGGAAAAGACATCTGAAGACTGGAAGGTGATATAGCGAAAGGTTGTCAGTACAATCCGTTTGTCTCTCAGATGAGGTAAAATACTCGGTGATCAAGAAGAATTCACTAAAGAAATTATGGAAGGACTTAGAAGAATTGTATATGGCAAAGTCGTTGACAAATCAGTGAGTGCTGAAGCGATAACTGTATAAGATGCGCATGGAGGAAGGTACACGGTTCATTGATCATCTCAATATCTTTAACAAGCTAATCACGTAGTTGATTAGTGTATGAGAAAATCAAGGAGAAAGTAGTCATACTGGCATCATCTCTACCACCATTACGAGAGAAATTGGTGATGAATATTATTATCGGGAAAAGCACTCTCAACTTCAACGAGACAGTTGAATATCTATTGGAGGCAGAGTCCTTTAAAAAGCCATCGTAATCTTTATTATTAGGTGATTAAGCATTAGCTGCAGTAGGTGTTACAGGTAAAAGCAAGCATACATGCATACTATATGATGAGAAAGGTCATATGATAAATGACTGTTCGGGTTTGAAGTAAATGAAGGGTGCATGCTCAATGACGGTAGCAAAAGATGATTCAAACATATTTATCGTCAATTGACAAGGTAATTCTCATGAAGGGATATTAGATTCAGGTTGTTGCCTTCATATATGTTCGGCGAGAGAGATATTTGATTAAAGATCTCTACGACCAGCGCATGGAATTGTTCACTTGGCTGATTGCAAGGAGTATGCAATTAATGAGGCGAGAATAGTTACATTAGAGATGTATGATGGAATACATCGCACATTAATGGGAGCGATATGTTTCTGGCATAAAGAAGAATCTAATATTTGTGGGGTCGCTTGAACTCGAAGGTTGTAAGGTATCACTTTGAGTGGAGATATGCGAGTTACATGCAAATGACATGTGATTATATAAAGTATCTGGAACAATGGAGGATACCAATTGATAGGTAAACCTAAAAGAAAGGCAATTAATGGGAGGCTTGATAAAAATGCTGATCAAGAGAAGGAAACCACATCATCAACAGTAGATAATCATATCTCAGCTGCATTATGTGTGTAACTGTAAAGACGTTTGTAAAGTCTAGCAGACGCAAAGGCGAAGGTGCAAGCTATTGGAAGAAGGAAGATGTGGTGGGACTAACCATAAAGTCGAGTAGATGAAGCTCGAAGACGGTAAAAACCTATGGAATGAAGGATTATAGGAACAGAAAGTGTGGTTAACCAAACTACACAAAGAAAGTTCTCTCAGATGGAGGGTTCGGATGGCTAAGCTCGAACACCAATATGCACATTATAGGGAAGAAGGAAGATGTGGTGAGACCAACTGCAAAGTACCATCGAGCAGGCGTGAAGGACCAAAAATGACGATCAGAGGGGGGGTTGAATGATCACAAACCAATTTCCCCCCAATGAATCCAACCAAAACCTCCTAAGATCAAAGAGGAGCTAAAAATCAAATTTCAGAGTTTTTCACCCCGCGGCGCGGTACTACCACCTATGTAGGAGCGGTAGTACCGTAGTGAACAATAAAATCAGCACGAGTTCAAGATAAAAAAATTCGTGTAACTTTTGATCGACTGATCCAAACCTAGTGAAACTTTATAGACACCTGATTTTATTGTAGACATCAATTCTTGCGATTGAAGGTTGAAATAGGTTCCTGATGTCAAAGTTCGATGTACATCAGGAACCTATTTCAACCTTCAATCGCAAGAATTGATGTCAAAGTTCTAACTTTTTTCTAGTTCAAGAAAGAGTGCACAAAAATGAACTTAAGAACAAAAACTTAGACCAAAGCTTGCTCATGGGATTTTGATGATCAAGATGATCTTAAATGGCCTCCCACATATCATAACAAGCAAGAATACCCAAGAAAGATCCCTCAAACTAGTAGGATCCAGATGTACCTTAAGAATTTTCTTCTCTACTCAAAAACCGATTTATTGGAGAAACTTGGATGATCAAGAAGAAGCTTGCTTAGATGATTGAGGATATAATTTATAGAGGATACATCTACCAATCATACATCCCTGGCAACACAAGATCAAGCAAGAAAGGAACCACAAGAAAAGATTAAGAGCCAAGCAAGAAGAAGATCAAAACTTGAGCGAAGAGATTATTTGCATTTAGATCATAAGGAAGGTTTACAAAGCCTCTCACCTGAGGGCAAAGCTCCCAAGGAGCATACACACCACACAAGAACACAAAATCTTGTGGGAAACCTAAAACTCCTAATGACTAAGTCTAAGGTCTTAAGCCTCTCCTCCCGTAGTATTCAAACGGAGAACAGGAGAATAGAGCCACAATATGAGCATTTTCGTTGATCTGGATGCCAGAGGTCTAAAAACACAATCAGAGATCCAGTTTACAGAGGAGATGCCAGGGGCGGTGGCTGTTCAAGGAAGTTTCTCTAAGGACGAAGGCTTGATTGAATGCCATCCCTTCTTTCCTTTCTTAAACGGATGGGAGCAGCTATTGAATCAGCTCTGGGACTGATCTTCTTACGTTCCTCTAGTCTTAACCGTTGTTGGATGACTAAGAGCTATTTTTCGACCCAGGACACATCCAATTGAAACTAGAATCCCAACCTCTTTGGAAGAAGCTCCAAATAGTACATCTCTTTATATAGTGTAAGCAACCTTAACCTTAAACTTGGACACTACAAGTGGATACCATCCACATTTCCATGGGCTAACCCCAAACCCAACACTCTTAACGTGGTTTTCAGTCATACAAGCACGCTTCTCAAAGCGATCATTACATTGATGCCAAATCCGCTTCGCAAGCCCGAATTTGCATCCAAAACAACTTTGGCGTGACCTAAACTACTTAGCTACCGCCGTGGTTTTTCAAACCGTCTCGACCGCCAGTATTGGACAAATTACCAATTTGCCCGAATGACCGATCTTTCTTCTTCTCAAAGCATCGCCATGCTTTGCCGCTTTCCACATGACTCCAATAACTTGTCGCCAAGCCTCTCACGCATCTGGACTCCCCCGAGCCATCCTCGCTTGCAAGTGGGCTCAAGTCCCTTAGCACACCACATGTCCTTGACCGCTTCACTATAGCGGTATCGGCTTCCTTGACCGTTCTAGATCTTAACTCTACCCTGAGCCTAATCCCGATCCACGTCGTTGCCCACCATGTCCACACTAGTGCACCATGCTCTGGTTTCTTATCTTCTTGGCTTTCAACCACTTTGCAATCTCAGTCATCTTCCGGCATCCCTTAATCGTTCTGGACCTGAACTCTTCTAGCCTAGTCCCGGTCTCGCCTTCGCCTCACCATGATCTAGCCCTAGAGTCCTACAACCAACACAGACAAGAAACATATCGTATAGCACTGTTCAGAATAATATGCATTAATCATCAGTATGCAAACATTACGCACAAAATCGCTAGAAACCCGGTACTACCACCAACCAGAGGCTGATAGTACCGCAAGTCTGGTACTACTGCTCCTGGTTGGCCGGTAGTACCACTCCCACTGATCAAACCTTAGAGACACTCTTTGAAAAATAGCTATCGCCATTAGAGGCCGGTAGTAACGCACCCCCAGTACTACCGCTCCTAGATTGTCGGTAGTACTGTCCAACACAGACAACACCTCAAATTGCTTCAAATTCAAAAATGAATTCAAATCAAACTCAAACTGGAGCACCACATGCTCAAACACTGTCAATAACTCATCATAAATATGGATAAACCTTCACATGGTCTTTCAAGGTGGAGCTCGGAGATGGTACAAACCTATGGCATGAAGGGCTATAGGAACAAAAAGTCTCTCAGGTGGAGTATTCGGACGGCCAAGACTGAACACCAACATGCACATTACGGTGATATGCATGAGCCCCTATGGTGAGGGCACTCTCAAATGTGGGGGGAAGAAAATGCGAAGCTGAGTTGGAGCAAGATATTTGAGGAGCATGATGACTTCAATGGATAAGAGTCAAGATGAAGATTATTAAATATGATGACTCATATCTAGCTTTTTAGAATTTAAAAAGATGTGCTAGATGAATCCAAATAGGATTAGGATTCCTAATCCTAGTAGGAGTATGATTTCTATTTGCTTTGGAGGAGAACTAGAGAGTCTATATAAACCTAGGAGTGATCGTGGAGAGCCTAAGGAATCAAGAAGTCACAAGATAACTCATCCCACGTAAGAGGTGCACGAGAAGATTAGATGTTAGGTTATTCTTTAGTATTATATTCTTGTATAGAGTAAGAATCCAAAGATACTTAAAGTTTCAAGAGGTTGTGAGAAAGCAACAATCCATTGTACTCTTTTGATATTGTGCTTAAAGAATTTGTGACTGGCTTCACTAAACCTTTCTCCCTCATCGTGGTTGCTTTAACGTTGTTATTTTGGTTCTCTCTACTAGATTCATCTTCTTTGTTCTTGAGACCGTCTACGCTCGTGTCGTTTCTCACAAAAACGTTAATTCAATTCAGGGCTTCTAAGCATAAGAAGAGATATCGAGTATAACACTTACAATGGTGCTTCTATACATTTACTTCCAATACAAGTTGCACAAATATCATGTGAAAGAAGCTAGAGATCCAAGACGGCAATCAGATCATACTGATCATCATGAGATGGTAGGGAGTAAAGTGAGAAAGTAGCCCGAGATGTTAGAGTAATCAGTGCTGGAACATGAGCAAAAGCGTTTTCACAGCACCCTCCCTGCCTTTTGCTCCCATCGGCCAATCCATCACAGATTCACAAGGCAGAACATTCCATTTCGGTGTTTCTGAATTCTGATTGCCAATTTACCATCCCGCGTTGCGATCAGGCCATGATTCGGTCATCTTGCGGTGAAGCAAGCTCGAGTCCACCGGTGGCCCAAATGGTTGCTGTTAGTCTTTGCACTTTGCTGCTCTGAGTGACTGAGCAGACAAAAAAATCTGATCCTCTCTTCCATCCAAAATTGAGACTAACAGTCTCCTGCCAGATTTTTATTACAAGTCAGCCGAGTCAAAATTTTCTTCTGGTGTCTTTAGTTATCATTTCAGACTTTCAGTGGAAAGCAGATAGAATGTAGATTGGTGATTGAGAATTTGAGATAAAAATAGTTCAAATGGACTAGTTAAAATGACTATTTTATTATTGTTGCTGTTTTTTTTTTGTAAACTGACTTTAAATTTCAGACACATGGAAAGTAACAACCGAAGAGTTTGAGGGTGTATGGTGTGCTTGTTCCTTCCTTGGGTATCAAGGGCCATAAAGAGGAGCTCGAGTATCACATACTATGTTGGCATGTAACCAAGTGAGCAAGCAAACAAAATATTCGTTTCAGCAACTTAGCACTGCCAATGGAATCATTACTCCCACCCAACACCCCCACACACAGAAGTTCAAAATAGGTAAAACGCATTCTAATATTTCACTCTCGATAGCTGACATGAAGCACACAAAATTTTAAAACAATTGAAAAGCCTTGCAGTTAGAATTTGCAAAACTCCTGACATTGCACCCACAAGAGGACCCAAGAAAGCCAATTTCATGAGAGGGTTTACAACCAAATCAACAAAAAAGGACTCCTTCCGTTCATTCGGGTTGTTCCTGACAAACAACAAAACAGATTATTTCACTCCAGCTATTTTCTGTTTTCAGGCCGACGTACGTGTGCACACTTGTACTGTCCTTTTCAATATCATGTCAGTAGAAAAATTGTCGACCTAAAAAAAATATACAAGAACTTGAGCGATTTAGTTGCTCGAAGTGCCTAGAACAACTGTGCTACGTAACACATTAGCTAGATTTTTTTTGAGATCATTCTAAACTGGAAATAAAATGTGCACATAGTTTTGACAGAGATTTTTTTAAGAGAGGTGCTTCAATTTTTAAATAATACATTTTTAAAATAATTTTACAAAAATAGTAAAAAACAATTATAAAAATATACCTCTGTTTTGTTGCCAAATGAAATGGCGACGGCGGCATATGTCTGTTTTGTCATTGATTTATTTGACTGATAGATTGTTTTGTTACTGATTCATTTAGTCAACAGATTGATTTGACTCGTAGGCTTTTGTCGCCAATTAGCCTGTTGCCGATTTATTTGTTGACAGAGGTGTATTTTTGTAATTGTTTTTTCGAGTTATTATTTTTGTAAAATTATTTTAAAATGTATTATTTAAAAAATTCGTTTAACCGAGGACAACATGGGGTGGAATAGCTGGGTTTTCTACATGGGATCGGCTCTGTAGGTTGTTAACCCGTGGTATAAGCGACATCGATCTCTTTACTTTTTTAATCACGGCAAGTGACTCACAAATGTGTGCTAAGGACCGACTACACAATAATGATCGTGAGCAAAACTTGTAAACTAGCTTATTTGATCATGGCTAAGATTAGGTTCGGTGGGTCATAACGGTTAATTTTTATTAATTTGTTTGATTTGGCTAATCTGAATAGAAAACGTGTGCCAAGATTTTTGAGTCCACCTACTAGAAGGAGGAGGAGTCTACAGACAGATCCCACCCCGTAAACTCACATGGCATGGTGAGCAGCACAACGGAAAAGGCTGAGACAGAGGATAGGCTCATTCCTCTCAAAAGAAAAATAATAATAATTAAGAGTTCATATTCTATGTCTAGAATTACTAGTGTTGTCTCCACGCATCGTGTTTATGGTTATCTGTGTCAGAACATTCCACTTAATTATTTCACTATGGTACCCTTTGATGTCTCCGGAACCAATATTGGAGCAGTTAACAGTAGTCGCTAATGCAGTAATGCTTATTTCTCACCGGTAATTGTGTAGTGTAGCTCAAGTTGCTTATCGTTCCACGTTGTCACCCGATGCTACGGTCGGGGGCCATTTAACGATGCTGGCAACGTCATGGTCTCCGAGTGGGTACGTAGGCACCATTTTGTATCCACAAGGGTTATTGACGACATGAAAACTCTTACATGTTCATGTACACATGTCTTCCCACAATTTGTCCCGATTCCGATCACGTTCATATATCGGTGCGGCTGGCCTGGGCACTTCCTCCTTCCTTTCTGTGGACACCAACCTTTGCCTCGTTCTAGATGTTAGACAATATCTTAGTTGTCTTATATAAAGATCGCTAGTTTCCTTGTATAAAGATTGTTAGCTTCGTATAGATATCGCCTTATATAGGTTTTTCTTTTGAACCCTCTTGTACATGTATATATACTGGCTTATTAGCCTCATCTTTAATACAAGTGCTATTCATAACATGGTATCTAAGCATCAGGTTCTGAAACCTTAGCCACCGACCTCCCGTTTCGACGGCTTTTCTACCAAGCACCGTCCCGTTGCAGATCCATCGCCGATGCTCCTGAACTGATGCCGCGCCTTCACATGGAGAGCGACGTCGCCGTACAGCCGCCAGATCGTGCCACCGCGCCGAGTTCCTGTGCTGCAGCCGCATTAGATTGCACCACCCTATCGTCTATCTCGTCGTCCACTCGCCGCCATCTATCCCGACACCAGCTCTGCCTAATTCGTGTCGTTGCTGTCTGCCCAAGCCTGAGCTCCCCGTCGAGCTCGTACCACACTCCTAGGATGTGTCACTGTCGTGGTTTTGATCGCTCTGAGTCGCCCCTCTGAGGCGACCGAGGAGGTGTTCATCTATTCCTCAAGTTTCATCAGAAGCTTTGTTTTTTTCTGGTTTAAAAAATGGCTTCTTCATCCTCTTCCGCCGCTACCTTGCCAACTTGTGATGTCAAACTCACCAGTTCGGCCGATTGCAAGGACTGGTCACTGCTACTACCTCCGTTGCTTGATAGCCATGGTTTTGCTTGGTCATATTGATGGTAAACTCAAGAAGCATGCTGATATGGAGACTACTACCTTGCCTACTTGTTGAGGTCATCAACGATTCGCTCGGTTATCTCTGCATGTGCTACATGCTAGGATATTTGGATGTTCTTGGAGAGCCGCTACCAGCAGTCTAGTCCAGCACTTCTCTTTTCACTGTGGTAGCAACTCTCGAGTCTTTAGTAGGGTGACTCCTCTGTTGAGGAGTTGTACATGTAGCTCAGCTCCATCTGGCAATAGCAGGACTCCATGCTGTCGACAGATGCCGGTATAGAGGCACTAAAATCTCATGAAGAGGAGCATGTCTTCCACTTTGTGAAGTGTCTTCGCCCTGAGTTCGAGGTGGTCCGCTCACGGCTTCTCAACTGTGACCCCATTGGCACGCTTGAGGAGACTGTGAAGGCCCTTGTTGCTGAGGAGACCCGCCAGCGCACCGCCGACAAGGCACCTCTGATGCATGGCGTTCGGTCTGTCCTAGTAGCATCGAGGAATATGGCTCCTCGATCTTTTGATGCTCATTTATGATATTTTTGCACTCACTGCAAAATATCAGGTCACTCTATCGAACGCTATTTCGACCTACATCCTAAGCTCCGTCCTCTGGGTTGGAAACGCTCTCCAATCCACTCCTCTAGATGCTCCTCTGGGCGTCAGTCTTCATCTGGTTGCTCAGCTATTGTGGCACCTGCTGACCAGACTCCACTGCCACCACCACCATCACTCAGTGCGTAGCAAATTACTCAGCTTCATGCTCTCCTGGAGCATCAGGTGGCCTCCTTCCGGTCGCAGCCATCAACACCTCAACCTGGAGCTGCTCTATGACCAAAGACTCGTCCACCAGGTACAAATGATAAGTGGTTAAAATGGGTATTGGATGCCTCTTTTCACATGACCTTTGCTAATGCTGCACTTCAGTCATGTGTATCTCTCGAAGACCTCAACTCTGTTCGAACTACTGATGGTACTCCCCTTTTGGTTACACCTAAGGGCACTCTCTCCACATCTCGGTTTACGATTTTGGATGTTTCTTGTGTACCTTAGCTTATTATGTGCCTTATGTCAGTTGCTCAGCTTGCCCATATGAAATGCTTTATTGGATTTGATGATGTTTATTGTTATGTGCAGGATCGTCGGACGAGGACTCTCATTGGGATTGGCCGTTTAGACTGAAGAGGAACGTGGTATGCTACGTTAGCACAAAAAAAAATCTACCACATAACCAGAAAGCTACTCGCAAGAAGGGGATCATAGATTAGATTACCACTAGATGCGCAGTTGCGGATTCCTTCACGCGTCGATGTAGTGGATCGTCCTTGCCGCAGTCGTTGCGTCGATGGAGTGGATCATCCTCGCCTCGCCGTGGATCGTCCGCCCACGCCGTAGTCGCAGCAACATCACCGCAGTAGTCCACACGTCCAGGGATGGAACGCCATAGTCGGTGTGCAAGCACCTGGTCGCTCGGCAGGGGCAGCGAGAGGAGGAGGCTAGAGTTTCGGGTGAAACACTTCTAAACCGTAGGAAAGCACACCATGCGCCCACCCTCCTCCACTCCTTATATAGCCACGAGATGAAACCCTAAACCAGGGCCCATCAGTGTGCTAAGCCCACGAGGTCCATTAATTACGGATCCAATCCAAATTAATGCGTTCTAGCCCATTAAGTGTGTGACCCTGCAGGTTCACGTACGTTTGGATATGGATTCGGAAAACTTCTTTTCAATCCAATAGTTGGTAGCGGCTCCTTGCAAAGCATGCCAACTCCCAAACATACTATGATCAAGTCGGAAAGAATCTATCAAAAGTACTCATGTAATAATCCTTTTGCCAAGTATATGAAGATTGAACTCAAGGCGAGAAGCATGTCATCCTTTGATGATTCAATCCATCTCTCGTATCTGTGATATATTAATAAGTTGTGATTGAGCACTTCCTTAATCATATCACACGAGTGGCCTTGTCATATATCTCCATTTCATTGGAGTGGCAAATTTCATCTTGACTGCTCACTTCCCTCTGCACGTTTTATAGTAAACATGAAAGCTATCTTTATAACTATCCGGTTAGGAAGTAGTGTTTGATAGCCCCAAGGAAAACTATTACACATGTAGGGAATATGACAATCTCAGGTCTAAGGATCATACATCTACTATGTATGAGATACACTGATGACACATAAAAATGTAACATTCTCGCAGTGTCTCATTACGGGTCTATCTAACTCATGTTCTTCAACATGCGTCCACAATGTATAGATGATATCTCTATATCCCATGATCTATGAAGCATGATCATCGATCACTACATGTGCTGATCTATTCATCGTTGTCCTATACGATGATATCCGATCAGAGATATTTATCGAATTACATCAATAAGTAAAGAGCTTCATAAGCAAGTCATATACTTGTTGATCAATACAATGATATACATTCATTGGACCAATAATCATATTATTATTATTCATAAACATAGTCATATTACAATCATCTAAATGATTGCCTCAAGGGCATAACACTAACATAGACAGCAGTGAGGAACTCTACGTCCTTGATCATCTTCATCTTCCATCAACCAATGCATCTACCAATGCATTGACCACTACATCCACCACCCCATCGACCACTGCTTTGTCATCTATGTTGTCCATCAGTTTTCGTCGATGGCATCATCGTTTGGATCATCTCTCCAACCCTCGCTTATCCAATTTAGTGTGTCAGGGTATGTTAGGTTCTGTATCAGATGATGATAGTTTTTCGTGTCTGGGTTGTAAGCTTAGCAAACAGCTACAACGTCCTTATCCTACTAGTTTGACTAGGTCTACTCATACTTTTCACCTTATTCATTCGAATATTTGGGGACCTTCTCCCTTTATGTCAAAAGGTGAAAAGAAACATTATGTTATTTTTGTTGATGATTTCACGCGATACACTTGGATCTATTTCATGAAAAAGCATAGCCAACTATTAAATATCTACAAATCTTTTGTTTCGTATGGTACACACCCAATTCAGTACCTCCATTCAGATATTTCATTCTGACTCTGGCAATGAGTAATTGTCAGATGTCTTTCGTTAGTTCTTGTCTGATGAGGGCACACTTCCACAGTATTTTTGTCCCGGTACTCATGCTCAAAATGGTCATTGAGACTGGATGCACACTTATGCTTGCCTCATATGTTCCTCATCCCTTTTGGGCCTACTACTTTTTATCTCATCAATATTCAGCCATCTATGAGCATTGATGGTAAGATTCCTTTTGAGGTTTTATTTTCCACTACTTCGATCTACACTCATCTTTGAGTCTTTGGCTATACTTGTTATGTTCTCCTTACCTTGCGCGAACGTACCAAGTTGACAGCTCAGTCGGTCAAGTGTGTTTTTCTTAAATATAGTAGTGAGCATAAAGGATATCGGTGTTATGATCCTGCTGCTCGCTGGCTTCCCTTCTCTCGAGACATCACATTTGACTAGAGTCATCCTTATTTTTACTCCTCTGTCCTTACTCATCTATTCCCATAGAGTTTCTTAATTTTTTGATATTACCACAACATCCTGATACCACTTTCATTTCCGCTCCACAAGATGTCTCTCCCATTCATATATCACCTATCGTTGTCCCACAACATGACCATTCACCACCTTCACATATTCCTTCTGCTATTTCAACCACCTCATCGTCTAAGCCCCTTTCGGTTCCTCGTGTCACTGATTTGGCCAATACTGATGATGAGTCTCCTACTGATGATCCGTCCACTACAACATCGTTGCCCAGGTATGCATTTTGTGATCACAATACTCTTCGGCCACCTCCGCGCTACAGTATGCTTGCAGCTAACCCTTTTTAGGAACCTCAGAGTTATCAGGATGATGCATCAGATCCTGAGTGGCAGATGGCCATGATAGAGGAACTATCTACTTTGGAGCGCATTGGTACTGGGGAGACAGTATCCTTACCTCATGGTGGTGTTCCTATCACATGCAAGTGGGTTTTCAAAATCAAGAAAAAGGTAGATGGTTCTATTGAGCGCAACAAGGCTAGACTGGTTGACCAGGGTTTTCAGCAGTAGCATGACCATGATTATGAGGAGACCTTTGCTCCAGTTGCTCATATGACGACTGTTCGCACTCTTATTACTATTGCTGCCACACGACAGTGAAAAATATCTCAGATGGATGTGAAGAATGCATTTCTTCGTGATGATCTTGAAGAGACATTATACATGCAGCCTTCTATGATGGCTGACAAGCAGAAAAAGTTACAAAAGACATCCCAAACTTGCTTAAGACAGAACAGAAACAGTCGTGAAGCATAGATTACAGATAATACTGGTCCTGCACCACATATAAAGGAAATCAATCTCAAGAGGTGCTTCTATATGCTTTTTTTTAAGTTACATAAATATTAAAGCATGAATAAAGAGTAGGTAGTAATTACTTACCTCTTCGCTTACTTCAAAATTTATATAATTTATATGGAAAGGAAAAGCATAGAAGCACGGCTCTCTTATAAGCACCCGGAAAAAAATCCAAGGCACTGACTGAGCTAGACATGCAAGAAGGTTCTGGCATGGTAAAATATAATTGCATTTTACACATATTGTGTTTCAGAACAGCAGAGTTGTACAGATAAAACAAGCACCAATGCATCAATTCAGCAAAGGCAGCAGTGGAGGGACAAAACACACAGGTTTACAGCAGATCGGCGACCAACATCAATGATGGTATCAGACGTTCTTGAGCTTCCTCATCTTGGATGGCGGCCACCTGCCCTTCTTCCTCAGCCGCCTCTTTTGGACAAGCCGCCTGCGCCGCTGCCTCAGCTTCTTGGCCAACTTCATCTTTGCCCTCTGCTCCAGAATCATCTGCTGCTTGGACTCAAGCGGCATTTCCTCGACGGAAGCCACCGGTTCCGGCTTCTCTGGTTGCTCCGCGTCAGCTGGACCAGCGTCCGCAGAGGCGTGGACAGGAACCTGCCTCTTTTTGGTGAAAGAAACGTGGGTGGAAGTTGCATTCAGATAGTTCTGCAGGGAGGCAATATTCCTGCATTGCAGCCTTGAGGCTGCAACAACAGTAATGACAAAGGGCAAATCACTTAACTGGATCTAATGTGCAGTATTTTAAACATCTTAATTGTAAATTTTTGTATGTATACCTCATAGTTCATATCATCTGCAGTGCAAACAAGCAATTGCGGTGTGCTTACTATTATCATCAGAAGAATATGTCAAAGCAAAATTATGGCCATCTACTCATCTAAAGCAACTACAAAAACCAGTGTGCTTACTGATATCAACAACTGCCTGACGCCTAATCGCCTATACACGTAATAAGAAGGAAAGGAGCAAACTTTGTGACGCTACTGAGCTATGTGAGACCCAATTGAGGTAATATCTATCCTCTACAGAGAAAAATGCAAGCAAGCTCGCGAGAAATTGCTGCAGACAACATGCTTGAATAAATTCCCCAACGAGCCAAGCACATCGCGGAGAAGCAGAAGCACCGCGACTCTAATCAATGGCGCATACCTAGACCAACCCTCCCACCAATTTCGCCATCACGATTCACAGTAAGTACTCTATACCCACTTAACATAAGCCATCCAAGAATCAACCGAAACGAATGCGCGGGGCCGTTGGCTCGAGGAGGTGTTAGCGGAGCTTACCGGGGTTGGAGACGACATTGTAGGCGGCGGCAGAGAGAGCTCGGGCACGAGGAGGAGAGGATGCGAGGAAGGAGAGGGTAGGGGATAGGAGTAGCGCCATGGGTGTGGTCACCTCACCTGTGGATTTGGCTTCTTGGCCTCGAGAGATAAGCTTATGCAGAAGAGAATGCTCTGCCGTCCGATCAAGAATCAGCGCTCGAATTTAATCATCCATGAAAAGGGGATGAGAAGCTGCCTTCTGCTCTGCACTTCGCCTTACCGTGCACTAAATTCAACGTGGATGTTTATTCTTTTTAATCTAATAAATCAGATTAGGTAATAGTTATTTGTACTACTAAATAGAAATATTTTTAATAAATCAATAGCTAGATCTGATTTATACTGTCTACCATATACTAAACAGTATAATACACTGCAAATTTATATATAAAAAAAGGCATCGGAATGGAATTTTGTCCTGGGCCACGTGTCATAGAGAGAGGAAATGTAATTTTGGCAGCCAAATATCGGTCACGTACTGTAGAGCTAACATTACAACAGGGGGTAATTTGTTTTGTTCATTAATCTGCAGTGGTCCATCTCGATAAACACTTCTTTTTTTTGTGAACACGGGCGTACCGCAGGAAGAAACGCTGGCTAATTGCAACAGGCGATCGATTTGCGAACGTCCCTAATATGCAATTAATGGTCGAACGACTAGCCTGAACAAATCAAATACATATTTATGAATGAATTGTATAATGTAGTACTCCATCCGTTGATTTTTATAAGATTATTTGTCACAAAAGTGATATTTATGAACGATCAACAATTAGTCTAATAATATATAGATTATTTGTCATAAAAGTGATACAGTTATATTCGTATATGAAAATACTTTTGTATGGTTATGATTTTGTATCTACGAACAAAGCATTATAAAAAAATTAATAGTTTTAACTTTCAGGCCACATCAAATCGAACCGTCTTATAAAAATAGAGAGGAGTACACCGCATTTGTCCAGAAATACAAGGTTACTCTCGCGACAGATGAAGTCTAGAGAAACTCGGCGCACCCAATGGAGAAGCCGCCCCACGGCTGACGCTCTTGGGCTGCCACTGCGCACGTCGTCCCATGTCTCGGCGAGCGTCACCGGAGACGGCGATGTCGTCTCGGTCACCTTAATTTGTGGCCAAGCCAATGGACAGTGGATCTGTCAAACCGAGCGAGCGAGCGAGCGAGCTTGACAGCAAAGGAAAGGAAAGGAGCTGAAATGCTGGATGGAGTTGATGATCGGGGCCCGTCTCCATGCCCGGAGTCGGACGAGCTCCCATCCTACTGTAATAATGGAGTCCAAGGGCAGGGCAGATTTTCCTTGCGGAAACCAAATTAGCTAGCTAGTTCTCTTGTCGATCTTAGCATGGGTCAAGAACACGCGGGCTGCTCCGGCGTCCAGCGAGTCCTTGGGCGGCGAGATGGCGCCGGCGGGCGGCTTTGCCACCGAGCCCCATGAATTCCTCGAGCTTCTCCTTCTCGGCAGTGTTTCTCGAGGCCCCGCGATCCTGCCGACGGCGAAGGCCCAAGAGCAGCAGCGGGAACTGGGCCACTTCTTAGATCTGATTTCTGGATCGGAGGAGAAGACCCCGTGATCGAGACAACATATATCGCCGTCGCCGGTGACGCTCGCCGAGACTGTGGGGACGACGTGCGCCGTGACAGGCCAAGAGCCTCGGCCGGGCGGCTTCTCCTCAAGCTCTTAAGGGTTTTCCCCGATAATTTCTAGCTTGTATTTCTCGACAATGAATGTACTGTACTTTACAGTCACAGTCCATTAATTCCTTTGTATTTGATTTGTTCAATCAAGCTAGTTGTTCGACCCTTCAACTTGCATGTCAGCTACGTTCGCGAATCGATCGCCTGTTGCAATTAGCCGTCGTTCGTTCCTACGGTAACCAAAAGTGTTTGTCGAGATCGACCGCTGCACATGCATGAACAAAACAAATTAACCCTCTGCTGCAATGTTAGCTTACAGTTTGATCAATTCTCGGATTACCATTTTCTTTAAAAAAAAGTACAGGACACGAGCTCTGCCATTCAATTGACACGAGAAAGCGTGAACAAAAGAACCGGGTGGAAGGGGGTGAAAAAGCAAAAAAAAAAAAACAGTGTTTAGAAAGATCCTTTCTATAGAATGCAACCAAAATTTTTTGATTTTGATCGGGTTTCATTCTTAGCCTACTTCTAACTTATCTAGGACCAATGATTGATTGTTGTTGTAGGGGTCCGAGAGCTCATTTCTGTTGCTCAATGTAGGGGCTCGACTCTTTGTAGGATGTCTTCCTACCATACCTCCTCTCGATCTCCCTCGACCAGACCTCCGGACATGAGAGCAGTGTAGGCCAGTGGCGGAGCTACTGTCTAGGTAGCACTGGCGCTTGTCCATGCTTGTCAGCAAACCACTGTTGATAAATCCAGTTGAGTTTCGCTATCGTTGGAGTTGAAAAACAAGATGTTTCCTAGATCATAGTTAGATTTGCCCATGCACCAAAATTTTTCTGGCTCCCCCACTAGTGTAGGACAAAGGTGCGTGCCTATCTCATGTTGTCTTCTACATAGGGTACAGTTTTGCTGGTGCAGCCAGCCCCTATGGGCTATGTCAGCCGTATCATGTGCTAAATCAACATCTAGCTGAAAAATTTATATTTGTTTTCCATTCTAGCCTTCCAAATCAGATTTGGTTGGAATTGCTCGTAGCAGACCGACCCCCGGAACTGGGAGAGTGAAACAACCCAAAAGTTTAATCATGCAAGCAGGATCATCAACATAAATTAAATATGATCATTAACACAGATTAAGCACATATATAATAAATTGCTCAACAATTAATCATCAACTTTATTAATTTTCCACATGCATTACATTCACATGATTACAATCTTTTGCAAATAATAAAGTTTCAAAAGAAGATTACAAGAAAAAATTAAATTCCAAAACTCTGCAGCTTTTGACCCTAATCTTCTTCCCTGTAAAACAAATAATCCACACATACATATATGTATAACCATAGGTCAAGATGCAGAAATTTAAATTTTTAGAGTTGTCGTCAGGCCCATATGTGATTGGTACACTCATCAAGATAATAGACCGTCTGGGGCCAGTCGGCATCTCTCGTTAAAAATGGGTATCATCATCCGGCATAAAACAAACCTATAGTTATCGGGTAATCGTAGCATAGCAAGGATAGTGCCAAAATATCCCATGATAAGAAGACGAAGGCAACAGGGTAAAAGGTAGAATCCCAAGGTTAAAAGGGACCAAACCCATGGGTGTCGTCACGGCATCACCAGGTTTTTAGCATGCAATCCATACTCATCATCAACCAAATCATCATGCTCATCATGCTAAAGCATATATCATCACATAACAAGAACAATAGGAGAGCAGTAGAGAAAATAGGGGGCATCACTGAGCACTGTCTTGGGGTCAGGCTGAGGAAGAAGAGGGCCAGGCAAGAGTAGGCGGTGGGGCCGAGCCGAGGGGCCATGGTGCGGGCCAAGGTAGCAGGCGAAGCCACGGGCCCGAGAGGGTGGTCGTGTGTAAAGTCGAGGATACTGACTAGAGGGGGGTGAATAGGCGACTTTTAAAAAATTACTCTACGAATCTCTACAAGGCAATTTACCCCTAATTAACCTAATGCCAAAACCTTAACAATTATTAATACGAAAATGATAAACTAAGGTTTTGACAATTAAAGCCTAAATCAACTAGGCTCACTATGTGTACTAACTAATTATATCTCTAACAATAATTGCAATTCTAAAGACAAGCAAACAATCAGTTTAATTCTATGAATATAAATTATTTGAATATAAATAACGAATACAATGCAAGCACAAGAGACACAATACTTTTTACCGTGGTGTTCGGAGAATTACCGGTCTCCTCTAATCCACGTTGAGGTTAGCCTAAACGAATTGGACCACTAGTGGTTGCTCTTTCCCCCTCCGGGTAGGCGAGCACCGACCTTCACAACTTTGTTGGGGCTTCTCACAACCTCCGTTGAGAGCTCCCGCGCACGACGCCTCCACACGCCGTCTAGATGTTGGCAAACACCGAGAGTAACAAGTCAAACCCTCTACCTTGAACTTCACCTAGTGCAACATATGCACTCCAGTGACCTCCTAAGTGCAACACATGCACTAGGATCCTCCTCAAGTGCAACACATGCACAAGAAGCTCTCAATCCTCTCCTAATTGCATCACATGCAATTAGAGGCTCACACTAGCTCAAGAAGCAACATATGCACACAACTCCCACACACTCACACTAACACCAACAACCAGCCAATGCCCCCCCAAGCCTCCTTTTATAGCCTCCAAGCCAAAACTAGCCGTTGGGGGCAAAATCTAGAAAAACTCAGCAAATCCGGTGCTACCGCCCTACTAGGGCCGGTAGCACCGGCCTACAGGCCAATGGCTAGAAAACTAGCCATTGTGCAGAACTTCCGGTAGCACTGGCCTCCACCCCGGTAGCACCGGCCTGAGTCGACCGCAAAAACACCTCCTCTGGATTTTCCGCACCGGCCAGAGGAGCGATAGCACCGGACCTCCAGATTGCCCAAAAACAACCTCTCTGGAATTTTCACACCGAGGGTTCATCCGGTGCTACCGCTCAGCCGGTAGCACCGGCCTGTCTGAACCCCAAAAATACCCTCTCAAGTTTTTACACACCGCACTGGGGACGGTGCTACCACTTGGCCGGTAGTATCGGCCACCCAGCTCAGAATCAGATTTTACACAAAAATCTTTTCTTTTCGAATCAAACACCAATAATGATTGATTCTTTGAGCTATGTGATGATCAAGCAATTTGCAAAACACATTTGCAAACCCAATTCACATTCTCCAAAGAATCGCATTAAGCACAACTTATTTGCAAATAAACCAAGAACTTATGAGATCAATCCTCTTAGCTATGTGATGATCAACACATGATCAAGTCAATTTGCAAATCCTATTCACATGCTTTAGGATCGAAACCCGTAACATCAAGTTCATTTGCAAAATACATTTGGAAATAACAACTCCAACTTATTTGCAAAATATATTCGCAAATAAACCGCGAACATATGAGATCAATCCTCTAGCAATGTAAGGATCAACACATGATCCCGACATTTTGCAAAATACATTTGCAAATGCCAACACATGCTCTAGGATTAAAACCCATAACTTCTAGTTCATTTGCAAAACACATTTGCAAATAACAACTCCAACCAATTAAAAACAAATCTTGAGCCATGTGATGATCAACTCATGATCAAATCAATTTGCAAAACACATTTGCAAACCCTATTCACATGCTCCAAGATAATATTCAAATAGACCATATTTTGCAAAAACACATTTTGCAAACTCAAAGTACAAACCAAGCTTAGCCTTATGATGATCAACACATGATCCAATCACAAGTTAAAACACCAAAGCGTGAGCTCTCTATTTGCAACACATGCAAATCTTAGCTCCATGCAAACCACAACCAAGAGAGTAAGCTAGAGTGAACCGGATTGAGTTCATCAACACATGATGAAGCTCAAGCAAAATGACTCAACCCTCTTAATAATACGGCAACCTAATTAGCAGCCCGGTTTCCCATCCAAACACCGAGACCGGTAAAAGACTAGGAACGCATCTTTAGCCCTAGCTAGTTTTACCTTTGCCTCTAGTGATCCACTTGGAGCTTTTATGATATCTAATCATCTTCTCTCTAGGATCGAATCTTCTTCTTGTTCATCAACACATGATGAACCTTCTCTAGCCCTTCTCTTCACTTCGGGATCACCTCTTGAAGCTCACCAACACATGATGACTTCTCGTTCCCGATTCTTTATCTTCTTGGACTCAACATACTTCACAACTCATTGAAGATCGTTAGTCCAACAAACACGGTTGTCTCAATCATCACCGCACTCCATTAACACATAATGGATGCCTCCAAGATCGATTGAGCACAACCCAAATCAATTTGAATGATTAATTGTGTCTTAAGTACTTTGATGTAACTAATGCTTCATTATACTCAAGAACTTTTCGCTTGTCCTTAATCAACAAAGAAAACCATCAACACATGATGAAGCGTTCTTTGATTGATTGAAAGACAACCGAACTCAATTTTAATTTTATTTAAATTGATATGAGTATATATATAACTACACAAGTTTCATATACTCAATTTGATGGAAAGTAATGATCCAATATGTTGGAGTGATAGAAATGGATCAATACTTTTGAGGCCATCAACTATAGAATAAACTTAAATAAATATGAGCATATAAATAATTGAACTTGAATCAATATGCACATAATCAATCTTAGATAGCATTTGAGTTTATTCTATATTTGCATGAGTATACTACAACTACACAAGTTATATATATACTCAAAGTGTTGTTTCAAAGTCTTGATCCTTTATTTTATTTGGCAAGAAGACATGGATCAATACTATTCAAACATCAAGTTAAATTATAAACTCTCTCTAGATGTGTGCATTCATATATATATATATATATATATATATATATATATATATATATAGATTTGGAAACATAATGCACATATTTAGACTAAGGCAATGGAAGAGTTCATCTTTTAACTTGAATCATAAGTGTGTGTTAAGACAATAGAGTGAATACGAGTCCATACATTGGGTTTTTCATTTTCCATCCAAATTTGAGACTAATAAGAATAAAGCTTAAAAACCATGTTAGCCTCATAATGATTAGATTTATCATTAAACAATGATTAAGTATTAATCTAAACTCAATCACCAAAACCAATGGAGCTTGAACTTACACTGTGAGAGCAGAAGCATCCCACGAGGCCGAGGGCGACGGTTGTGAGGTGCCAGGGCGGAGGCGGCCTGAAGGGGAGCAACGGTGGCGGGGAGATCGGGAGGCGACGGCCCAGGCCCGAGCGCGGTGAGCAGGGGGCGGCCGAGCTGGCACGGGGAGGCGTGGCCAGTGGAGGAAGGCGAGGCACGAACCAGACAGGCCGTGGGAGGCGACAGCGGCTAGTGCACAGGGGAGAAGTCGGGCGTGGGTCGCACAGGAGTGGGCTGGAGGCTGGGCGGGGCCAACGGGAGGCTGTGGGCGACGGCCAGTGGAGCCGACGCTGGCACAGGAGAAGGAGAAGCTAGACCGGATTTAGGGAAGAACAGAGAGAGAGAGGAGTAGAGGAAAAAGAAAAGAGAAGGGGAGAAGAAGATAAGGCAGCCAGGTAGGAGAAAAGAAAGGGGAAGGAAGAGAAAAGAAAATGAGAAAGAAAAGAAAAGAAGAGGAGAGGAGAGGGGATTTTCACCCAAAATCCGAATTTCTTCCATATTAAATAAACCTAATAAAAATCCGAGAGATGAATCAACCCAATCAAATAAGCATAGATAAAAGTCAAAAACGTAAAAATAACCAAAAAATTTAAAAGAAGAACTACAAGTATATTAAATAATAAAATATTAAAAATGGTTGGAAGTTGTTAAACATGCAAAAATCTAATAAAATATATTATTGATAATTTTAGGAATTAATTCGAATCAAACCGTTGACCATCAGCAGTTGACGGGTGAGGACGAATTGTACCAAAATCCAGGCAAGCAATCTTTTGATCATTTTTAATATTTTTATCAATCATATTTATTTATATGTGATATCATCTATGCTTGGAAAAATGTGTTTAAGAAAATCATAAATCAGATGCAGTTGGAAAGATGATTTTGGTGATGAGCTGCTGCGACAGTAATTGGTTATGGATATGTGGTATTGATGATGACTGTTGGGATAGTATTTGCCTTCTACATATGGCTAGAACATAAGGTGGAACAAATTACACTCAGGCAATGAGTCGTATAATTTCGTATCAATCATAGTGTGTGGGAAACGACAAGGAAAGGTTGTCCTATAACGATGTTATGATCTCCACATTGGATAAGAGTAGATAAATAGGAGTGTGAAGTTAAGTATACCGGAAGTCCTAGTGAAGAACACAAACACATCATCTACGATTAATTTATTTTGGCGTTATATTTAAATGCCTGGGTTGATGTGTCACTGTTGTTAGTCGGAGCACAACTAGCAGCGATGCCAGGGTTGGAGATCTAATACCTGAGTAGTGATAAACGTTCTGGGTTGTCAACTGAGATTGGGTTCACTATGGGTAAAGTGATACAAACCTGCGCAGGGTAACATTATGAATTCATGTTTGTCTCCTAGATTGGAGGCTACGGAAACTAAGTGTGCCTTATATACGAGTGTTAGTAGGAATTTCAATAATTAAAATCGAAAACCCATATTTTCCTAATAAAATCATATTTCCCTAAGAATGGATTTGAGAGAAGGATAGACAGGTGATGGATGATGGTAAAATTCATATGATGCATTTTGTTTTAATGCTTGCTCAGTACTTCTGTACTCACTCTCGTTAAACCCCCTTTTGCTTAGAGTTGGCTCCTGTGGTCAAGTACTTAGTTGGGACATGGATCCCAATAGACTCGTCTATGAGGCATAAGGTATGGATTATCCGTAAGACCACGACTACGAGGAGGAGGATTACCAGGAAAGTTAGGATGTGGGGTAGATCATGCATCAACTTCATCAGTCTTTAGGGTAATTAGTACTTTTGTATTATATTTTTATTGTATTTGGATCGTATGTATAATTATACTGGACTTTAACCCCGCGTGGCAATGGAATGTAATAAATTTTTATTTCACTCTCTAATTATTGTTTCTATTGCAATACTCTGAATACGGTGTATTAACTGGTAAAACGTCTGATGCGCTCGATATTTTGATAGTTAGTATGCCAAAATCAGTATAATTATCTCACAGTAATAATAATGCTATTGTCGTTACCCTAAGCTAATTATACGGACCGTCGTAGCGAGGAAGGCTAACTTGATCGATCAAAGCGTAAAGAGCTATGGCGAAGCGGGACGTACCACCTCGTCGTCTGACGTCACGGCGGCCCGCTCGGTGATCGTCGCAGACGCGGGCTACTACCGCCTTGCAGGGGTGCCTGGGTATCCTCGGTGCCACGGAAAACGGCAACGTCCCTGCCGGGAAGAAGCCCTTGGCCGTCGCTATCAAGTGCGGGCCGGACCTCGATGGTCAGCCAGCACGTCGCCGGCGACGTTGCCTTGGTTGCCGTGTCCACGCGTGATCAGGTCAGCACGTGCTCATGGCCACAGGTACGTACCAAGCTACGTAAATCAAACGCAAAGCAACCGGCCGACATCAAGTACCCGTTCATCGCCGGGAATGGAAGCTGGTCACCGTGGCGCCACTACTACATAATGGTATATCACTATCGCTTCATCTGGATCGGTTCTTAAGTTTTTAGAAAAAAAAACGATTGTGGTAGATGACTTAGGAGGGGTGTTAATAATAATTACTATCGGTTCTTAGGTTAGAAGCGATTGTGATGTAGCACTAGGCACATCACAATCGGTTTTAATATAAGAACCGATAGTGATGAGCATGCACATCACTATCGGTTCTTATGTGAGAAGCGATAGTGATGAGCACGTGTGCATATCACTATCGCTTCTCACATAAGAACCGATAGTGATGTGCATGCTCATCACTATCGGTTCTTAGGTAAGAATAAGAACCGATAGTGATGATCATGCTCATCACTATCGTTTCTCACATAAGAACCGATAGAGATGTGCATGATCACATCACTATCGCTTCTTAAGTGAGAACTGATTGTGATGTGTCTCGCTAAGTTATTTATACTCTTTAAGCAAAAATCATTCCTACGAATTAAAATTTGGCATGTTTTTTCAATACTGGCTCTTTTTTCCAAAATTTGTTTTGAAAATTAGCAAAATTTCAAATAATTCAGGTATTGTTCCATCAAGATGGTTGCTGCACAAATCATGGTACAAATCGGTCTTTTTTAATACTGTCCTAACCATCCTTTTTTCTTTTTTTCCACAGCTACAAAATCTATGTTCATCTATATCAAAACCTGACCTTGATATAGTACATTTAACATTTCATAATGGGTTCCTGTGTTCTATAAAAGTATAAACAGATGGTGATAAGGCGTACTGTGATGATTGTATATTTTATCCTTTCTGCCAATATTGAACAAGTTTTGCGTTGCAAGTTATTCTTTGCTCTGGTTAGTAATCTTGTCAATACATTGTCAAGTTCTTTGAGGGCGCTCTTGCTTCCTATTTGTGTCGGTTTTCAGTTAAAACTGATGGTGATGTTCCTATTTGTGTCGGTTCTCAGGTAAACCCGATTGAGATGAGCTTCCATATGTGTGTCGGTTTTCAGGTGAAACCGATTGTGATTAGCTTCATATTTGTGTCGGTTTCCAGTTCAAACCAATGGTGATGAGATTACCTATTTTTGTCGGTTTTCAGGTAAAGCCGATTGAGATGAGAATAATATTAGTGTCGGTTTTAAGGTAAAACTGATTGAGATTAGATTCATATTTGTGTCGGTTTTCACGTAAAACCGATTGTGATGAGCTTTCCTAGTTGTGTCGGTTTTCAGGTAAAACCGATTGAGATAAGAATCTGTATATTGGTAGGAATGTATCTCTCATCTGTATCAGTTGTAGTTGAAAAACCGATTGGAATATCTTTATCACCTGCGTCGGTTTCTTGAAAAAATTGATAGGAATAGATGAATTATTTGTATCGATTCTCATGAAAAACTGATAGGAATGTGTTTCTCATTTGTATCGGTTCAAATGGAAAGACCGATAGGAATGTGTTGCTCATTTGTATCGGTTCAAATGGAAAACCTGATAGGAATGTGTTGCTCATTTGTATCGGTTCAAATGGAAAACCCGATAGGAATGTGTTGCTCATTTGTATCGGTTCTAATGAAAAAACTGATTGGAATGAGAGTACTTCTGTGTCGGTTCGATGAGAAAACCGATAGGAACGGAAAATCATCTGTATCGGTTTTTTTGAAACCGATAGCAATGTATTTATCATGTATACATATCCTCACTCACTCACACCCTCAGCAGCTAATTAAACCTAGTCTCACCTCCGGCTGCTCCTCCTCCGTGTCGTCGACCCGCCTCCACCTCGCCCACCCCGGTCGCGCCCTGCCCCGCTCATCCCAATCGCGCCCTACCCCGTGCACCCCGGCCGCGCGCTGACCGCGCTCGCTCCCTGCTTCAAGAAAGCCCGGTCGCACCGGATCCGATAACGGCGCTGCTCCCATCGACCCGCGCCTCGGTCGTGGGTGGCATCGTCCTCCTGCCTCAGGTCGCCGCCACCATCACTACGGCTTGTGGTTTCGATCCGGTGGGGGTGCGTCATCCAAGCCAGTGGCCGCTCTGCCCACCTGCCACGGATGCACCACCGAGGGCTTCAAGAAGGTCACCATCATGTCCGATTTTGCTTTGGTATGGGTGCTGCTATGATTGGTTGATTTTATATATCAATGTTCTTCCTGTTTGGTGGCAGATTGTTAGCTAGTATGGAAAGTTTAGTCAATCGTAGTTCATAAGAAGGATCCCCCCTCTTTCTTCCATTAACATACATTTTAATATCAGGTGATTGGCAGTCATGGTATTTGGAAGATTAGAAAGTTGAAGCTGTCGTGGTTCTCTGGTTTTATGTAGTTGCTCTAAGACTGAAGGAAAGTCTTTTTATTTTTGTGCAGTCTCTAAACAAATGAAAGGTTTTACTCACTAAGAAATGAGACTCTAACCATGTCATTCATCGTTGGATGCTGAACGATGAAGGTCTTTCTGTTTTTGTGCCGACTTGGCTCCTCCTGCAGCGACCTAATGAAGATCTTCAGAGAAAGCTAGCTGATGAATTGAGGGCATTGGTATGTCTGGAATGCTTATGGGTAATTGGCTATTTGTGCTAATGACTTTCTTCACTGAAGCTCCTACATGTCATCATTGTATAGGTTGCCGATGAATTTGTTAAGAGACAGGAAGAGACTGAATGGTTAGTTCATACAATTTCTTATTTTGATGTTTGTTCTTTTGACTCTAAAATGAAATTGAGCCATGAATGGTTATCGGTGATACGTTTTGAACTGTTGCATTTCATCATCACACCAATGTTCATGGCTTCACATGTTCTTCAGAAAGTAATTGGATATTAGGATTTTGGATCTCTTTTGCATTTAATATGTGGATACCAAAGATAGGTTACAGTTATACCATAATAAGATTAGCTTATTTCTTGCTAGCTAAAATGTATTAGTGTAGTATCCTCATAAGATGAGGATATGAAAAGAAAGTATCGATTCTAATTTTTCACCAGTATCGCTACTACTTTTTTAAGCAACTCAGATAAATTGTTTTGAATTTTGCAAATACGCTCATGTTAAATCGTTTTCCAAACCCAGGATGCCCATAGTTGTGTACATGCATGATGAAGAAGCGGTGGTTTAATAACAATTGCGAATATGGCCAACAGATGGTAAAGAAGATCCAATCCAGGTTCTATATCATGGTTTTGGCCTGCAAAGGTGGTACATACATGAAAGACCCAATCCAGGTTCTATTTCAACTTATACCTTGAAATGGTTCTTGAACTCAGTAAATGCGGCACAGACATGAAAGATTGTTCACTGCTACTTCTCGAACTGCAGGTTGGGGGAACTGGAAAAGCATTGCCGAATGTTGTGTCAGTTGGAATAGGTGGTAGCTTTCTTGGGCCTCTGTTTGTGCATACTGCTCTTCAGACTGGTAAAATATAATGCTATTCATTCGTAGGTTCTACATACTAAGGTTGTTTTACTGTAAGTTTTGATCTAACATGCTCTGAAAATGTTGGTATTTTTCAAATTGAGGAGCGGCAAAACCTTCTAAACGGCGACAGCTGAGATTGTAAGTGTGTATATGGGGCATGCTTTCTGAATTGTTATCATTTATTGTGTTGACAGTTTATTTAGATTTTCTAGTTAGTGAATGAAGGATGAATTCAGTTCTCAAAACTTTGCGACACGTTATGATGCTCTTAATTTCCTGTTACACTTTTGTCATACTCCTGTGGTGGTTGCTTTGCTTTATTTTGGGAGATCTATTTATATATGTAGTGAATGATTTGTCTTTCTGGTTCAGGATGCAGGTGTTCATGCTTTGCCAAATGTTTGTCATGTTGATGTGGAGCGGATAAGTAAAAGGAAGCCTGGTGAAGTGGTCTGTATGCATAACTTTTCTCTCTCATTGGGATTTCCCCCAAGGCTTTGTCTGTATCCATTAGCATTCAAAATTTATTTTGGCCATTACATGTTAAATTAGATCCTTAATGAGTGAATTGTTGCTAGATTTAGAATCTCACTGCATGCTCCCAAAAACATTGTATAAATAAGGATTTCCTTCTTAATTAATATTTTCCTATTTGCGTATGTGCGTCACCTGTGGTTGTGCGAATTACTATCTATCTCCTATTTGCATAATGTGTGCTATTGCTATGTGAATGCGATATGTGCATACTGTGTAAAATATGTGCTGATTGGAGGGTGAATTGAAAAACAGCACACCCCCTCATCTCTATCGGTTCTTTGTAAGAAGCGATAGAGATGATGGGGTCATCTCTATCGCTTCTTCTAAAGAACCGATAGAGATGACGCACTCATCTCTATCGGGCAAGAACCGACTGTAATAGCGTCGTCTCATCTCTGTCTAATGACTTTGTGTCGTCACCAGAACCGACTTTGATGATAAAAAAGAACCGATTGTGATGTATATTTGTGTAGTAGCGTACGGCCATGAACGTACGGCGCCATCACTCAATTTGGACTGCCTTCGCCAAATCTTCGAGAGTACGACTGTGGACGCGCACATGTAGTTTTTTTATGGAAAAATAATTTGCTTGTGCAGGTATCGCAGTGGGAAGAGAGAGAACTTAGTCCATGTTTGTTTGGATTTTTTCTCTAACTTAAAAGTAAAAGCCGAAATAATATACTTTTTCTCTAGTTTAAAAGTCAAAACCCAAATGATGACTAGGAACCAATACATCTATGATGATTGATGGCGAAATCATGCGGTATGAAGTTATCCAAAATTACCAATTTCTATTACATATAAGAGTGAGCTCTAATTGCATGTGTTGCAATTAGGAGAGGATTGAGAGCCTCTTGTGCATGTGTTGCACTTGAGGGGAGCCTTGTGCAGGTGTTGCACTCAGTGATCACCATTGTGCATGTGTTGTACTAGGTGGAGCTCAAATTAAGGGGCTTGACTTGTTACTTTTGGTGTTTGCCGACACCTAGACGTCGTGTGGAGGCATCATGCGTAGTGACCTCAAAGAGATTGTGAGAAGGCCCGGCAAGGTTTTGAAGGTCGGAGCTCACCTACTCGGAGGGAGAAAGAGCTACCACCAGTGGAATTGAGGCGGGTGCTCAATTCGTGGAGCCGATCCAAAGTGGTTTGGATTTGTCTCAACGTGGATTAGGGGAGACCCGTAAGTCTCTGAACACCATGATAAAAAGTATTGTGTCTCCTTGTATATGCTTGCAATTCCTTATTTACACTGTTGCAATTTATATTCCTAGAATTAAATTGCTTGCTTATTTTTATGATTGTAATTTATTGTTAGAGACATAATTAGCTAGTGCACTTAGTAAGCCTAGTTGACTTAGGTTTTAATTGTCAAAACCTTAGTTTATAACTTTCACATCTATTATCATTTTGGTTTTGATATAAGGGTATTTAGACGAGATTTTAATTAATCGTAGAAGAAATTTTTAAAGCTGCCTATTCACCCCCCTCTAGTCGGCATCCTCGATCTCACACAAGATATATTTCGATGGAATCTACATCAAAATGGACAGCTTTTTGTCCATTCGATGTATGCACCCCTAATGCATCAACATCTTTTAGTAACAAATAGATATATGTAGCAACTTAAGGTACCTTTAAAAATAAATTTTTTCCTTTGGTACCTAAGTCGAGGGGTGATTTTGACAAAAGATAACCTTAGTAAAAGGAGTTGGATTGGTAGTAAACAATGTTGTTTTTGTAACAATGAGGAAACCATACAATATCTTTTTTTACTGTCAATATGCTCGTTTTGCACGGTGCATTATACAAGCGGCTTTTAATTTGCCACCTCCTAGGAGTATAAACAATATGTTTAGAAACTGGTTATTGGAGTTGGGAAAGGAGTTAAAGGCTCACATTTTGGTCGTGACTACTGCTTTTTGTTGCTCTATCTGGCTATGTCGAAATAATGTTGTTTTTGATAAGAAAAGAATATCTAATCCATTGCAAGTTATCTATATGTGTATCAACTGGCTGCGATCATGGTCCCTGTTGCATCGACAAGAGGATCGCGATGTGGTTTTAGAATGCAGATCTTTAGAGATGCTGACCAGGGAATTATTCATCGGCTATGGATGGGGATTTAATAAACGACTGTGTGCGGGTTGAGAGTTTTGCATTATTTCTTTCATGGATTGTTGAAACTCTGTTTTCTAGCATGTATCTTTTAGATAGTATTTTGGCTGTAACTTTGTAATAATTAGTTGGCTGTGTGCATCTTAGGATGCAGAGGTCAGGAGTTAATATATTCTTCCATTATCTTTAAAAAAAACATTACAAATGAAATTCTAGCTATTATGGTAAGTATCACAAAACACTTGAAGACATTACCAGTCGTAGCCACATAGTTTTGTAAATATATCAAATCTGTTCACTGCAGACTCACTCTATCCTCTTCCCAAGTAGATGCCACTGATAACAAAATGCTCTAAAATATTCACTCGTGATTTTTTGACATAAAAGAAGCAATTCATGAAAATAATTGCTGAATCATTTGTGCCGAAGTTACTAGCTTAACTAGATACGAGATCCATCCATTCTACATGCAAAAACTATCAAGAATACCTCATTCTTGCAGCATCGAATGTTCAAGATCCAAAAAGAAAAACTCCTCAAACATCGCAAGCAATAACAAGATACACTCAACTATGCTATGGTCGCCTCAGTGGTGAGAGAGATGTGCCCCCCTCACCATGTTTCCGACCAGCCCCTAGCAACGCGCTGTCCCCTTCACAATTCCATTCCCCTCATCTGCCGAAGCCGCGTGCCACCCATACTCCGAGTTCTCCATGTGATGACTCTCCTTACCGAATGCCATTAGGCATGACCAACACACGCCGCACAACCGCATTGCGGTAACAACCACACACCGATTGGTCCTACTGGTGAAAATCTTCTTCGCCTCCTCCTTGTTGATCAGGGGCCTCATCTTCGTGAAGACCTGACCGCGATCATCGATTCACCGGATGGAGGTCGCCTTCTTGGTGGCATCGTCCAAATCGATGCAGGTTTTGGGCAAAGAAGTCCACACGAGACATTCGGTCATCGGCGAGCAGCACCTCAGCCAAGGCCTGTTGGAAAATAACCTTGTTCCATGCACTTGTTCGTTGTTTTGTCGTGCATTGTTTTTTTTTTGTTCAGGTTAGCTGCAGACTCTGTAATGGCTATGATCGAGTCTGTAGGTGGCATTCGTGATTAACGCATCTTCTATTCCCTTTCAGTTCCGAGCATGTAGGATAGTGGAGATCATGTAAATGTGCATGCCTGGTTTTGTTATTTGGTTAGTTTCTTTTGTACTGCATCTGATATATATGAAAATGGGCAATGCGCTGGTGCTGTAGCGCATCCGAAAAAATTCAGTGCGTGCCTTCTCTGTTTCGCTGCTTTCCTATTTTGAATCTTCTTTCCATTCTGCTTCTATGAGCATGAACTGAGAGCAATAGGGCTTAGCCAATCTGACATTTGGTATCAGAGCGAGGTCCGATGACCATGATATCACTAGTGAATGCCCAAGTTCATGCCAAAAGACTCCATGGCGAGCAAACAAGGAGCAGCGAAGGAGACCTCAGTCGGGCTGACATATCCCATACTGACGTGAAGTAATACACGGCCTGGTCTATCAAGATGCAGGCTGTGATGGAGGCGCAAGAAACGTGGGACACGGTAATCCCACAGACCCGAAGCCAGTCATCGTCGTCAAGCTGGACAAGGTGGCCCGTGCGGCCATACTTCAAGCAATTCCCGAGGATCTTCTATTCCTTGTCGCCAAGAAGAAGACCGCCAGAGAGGCATGGCTGGCCCTGAAGACCATGTTCCTTGGGGCCGACCGTATCCAGGAGGTGAGGGTGCAAACCCTCAAGGAGGAATTTGACGCCCTCACGATGAAGTCCACTGAAAGTGTTGAAGATTATTCAGTCCGAATTGGCTCCCTCGTCAGTAAGATAAGGTATATGGGGTAGACCATGGATGATGTCTATTTCGTCAAGCGGATGCTTCGTAAACTCCCCACAAAGTTTCTCCAGATCGTGACCTCGACGAGCAATTTGCCGATACAAAGGCCACGTCCGTTGAGGAGCTTATCGGGCAACTCAAGGCGCATGAGGAATGCTTGCGACAGGCTGATGATGATGATGAGCATGCGCTGCTCACAAGAGCTCAGTGGAGAGCCAAAGAGAAGGAGAATGGCGAGGGCTCCAGTAGAGGCCGTGGTCATCGTGGCCGCGGCAGGCATAACCGTGGGAGCGGCCATGGCCGCGGCAACGGAGAGCGCTGTCAGGATGGAGACCGCGAATGGAAATTTGATAAAAGGAAGGTCCACTGCTACAATTGCCAGAACTATGGGCATTACTCCCCAGAATGTCGCAACAAGAAGAGAGATGAGAAGGCCCATGTCGCAGAGAAGGTTGATGATGAGCCGACACTCTTGATTGTAGACACATGCGCGCTGAGCCGTGTTACTGAAGAAGCACTAGATGAGGTGTTGCTGAATGAACAAGGTTTGAGGCCTAAACTTGGCACAGGTGCAACCCAAAAGAGCAGTGTCTGGTATCTCGATACAGGAACAACCAATCATATGTCGGGTTGCCGAGACAAGTTCACTGATTTGGACACGTCCGTAGGTGGCACTGTCAAGTTCGGAGATGGTCCGACAGTGGAGATCAAGGGGCGAGGTACTGTTCTATTTCAGTGCAAAAACGGTGAACACTGTGCACTGACTGATGTCTATTTTATACCAAGGCTATGTAGCAATATCATTAGCCTTGGTCAACTTGAAGAGAATGGCTGCAAGATCATCCTTGAAGATGGAGCACTTCATATCTATGATCAGCAAAGTAAGTTGCTAACCAAGGTGAGCAAGTCTAGAAACCGTCTTTACCTCCTTAATCTGAATCTGGGACAGCCTGTATGTTTGCTGTCAAGTTGCAAGAAAGATGATGCTTGGTTGTGGCATGGTCGGTATGGGCATCTAAATTTTCAATCTTTGAGCAAACTAGCTAGAGAAGACATGGTGGAAGGTTTGCCGAGGAATGTTCCTGCAGAGGCTAGCTTCCGTGCAGATAGGCCATTGATGATGGTTCATGGTGATTTGTGTGGACCTATAACCCCACCAACACCAGCAGGTAACCGTTATTTCCTGTTGTTGGTGGATGATTGCAGCCGGTACATGTGGATTAAATTGCTAAAGACAAAACATGAAGCCCTCAATGCATTCCGAAAAATTAAGGCAAGTGTGGAGTTGGAGAATTATCTGAAATATAGGTCCTTTCACACAGATCGGGGAGGTGAGTTCTTGTCAAAGGAATTCAACAAGTATTGTGAGGAGCTCGGGATTAAAAGGTATTTCACTGCACCTTATTCCCCTCAACAGAATGGTGTTGTAGAAAGGAGGAATCAGACAGTGGTATCTATAGCTAGAAGTTTACTCAAGAGTATGAACATGCCGAGTTATTTCTGGGGTGAAGCCGTAACGACTGCTGTTTACTTACTTAATCGAGCTCCTACCAAAAGTGTAATGGGTAAGACTCCATATGAATCTTGGAACAAGAGGAAATCGAGAGTGGCGCATTTGCGGACCTTTGGATGTACAGCACATGTGAAAGTGCTTAATCCCAACACCAGCAAGCTCTCAGATCATAGTGTACCCATGGTTTTCTTGGGATATGAACTAGGATCAAAGGCGTACCGACTGTATAAGCCTCAAACTAGAAAGGTGCAAGCATCTCGTGATGTTGTATTTGAGGAGGATAAGCCATGGAGTTGGTCAACTACAGGAAACTGCAAGGAGGCAACAAATGCTAGCGAACCTTTCTCTGTTGAATTCTTTAGTTATCCTACTGCAGGCAGTGACACTGAAATGGGAGATTATGCACCCCAATAGGAGGTGGGAGGTGAACCTCAAATACCCACAGGTTCTTTTGCACAAGGTCTATGGCTAGGTCATGAAGTAGGCGTTGCAGCCACACTGGTTGTCGACATCAGCCCAGCTTCAGCAACATCATCACCGAGCTTGACTGCTTCATTGAGTGAAGGGGCACGTCGGTACTACTCCATCCGCGAGCTGTACGATGTCACGGAACCGATAGATCTAGAGGATGATGAAGTCAGCCTGTGCTTTCTCAGTGCAGAAGAGCCGGCAAGCTTTAATGAAGCAGCTGGCGCCGTGCTATGGAGGAGTTAGAAGCTATTGAAAGCAACAAAACCTGGGAACCAGTTCAGCCTCCGTCTGGACACAATTCCATTGGTCTCAGGTGGGTGTATAAAGTGAAGAAGGATCCACAAGGTGTAATTGTGAAGCATAAAGCTCGCTTAGTTGCAAAGGGTTATGTGTAGGAAAAAGGAATCGACTTCGATGAAGTTTTTGCTCCAGTTGCAAGGATGGAGACTGTAAGGCTACTCATTGCAATGGCTGCACAAGAAGGTTGGGAGGCACATCACATGGATGTGAAATCAGCATTCCTAAATGGGGATTTGGAGGAAGAGGTGTATGCGACACAAGCAAGGCTATGAGATTGTTGGAGGAGAAAATAGAGTGCTCCGGTTGAAGAAAGCTCTCTATGGACTTCGTCAAGCCCCGAGAGCATAGAATGCAAAGCTAGATAAGAGCCTCGTCGCACTTGGTTTTGATAAATGCTGAGTTAAACATGCTCTATACAAGATCCACAATGGTGAGTCATGCTTGTTGGTGAGTGTATATGTTGATGACCTTATTATTACTGGATCAAGAATTGAAGAGATTAACAAATTCAAGAATCTGATGAAGCTTTTTTTCAACTTGAGTGACCTCGGCCTTCTAAGCTATTACCTTGGCATTGAAGTTCATTAGTCAACTCGAGGTATATAGCTGTGTTAGTCGGCATATGCGGCAAAGACACTAGAGAAGTGTGGTTTGGGGAGGTGTAATGCAGCTCAAGCACCAATGGAGGCAAGGCTGAAACTCAGCAAGAAGAGTTCGTCTCCACCTGTGGATGTCACTGAATATAGATCAATAGTTGGAAGCCTCAGGTATTTAGCTAATACTAGACCTGACATTTGTTATGCAGTTGGGATAGTAAGCAGATTCATGGAGACTCCAACAATTGAACATATGGCTGCAGTAAAACAAATCCTAAGGTATATTCATGGAACTTGTAACTTAGGATGTAATTATGTGAGAAAAGGAGAGGAAGAACCCAAGCTGGTCGGTTATAGTGATAGCGATATGGCTGGAGATGTTGATGATCGAAAGAGTACTACCGGAGTTGTGTACTTCCTTGGGCCTAATAGGATCACTTGGAGTTCACAAAAACAGAAGACAGTTGCTCTCTTGTCCTATGAAGCTGAACACATAGCAACCACTACTACAGAATGCCAAGGAATTTGGCTAAGCAAATTGCTCAGTGAAATGGTCGGTGAGGATGGCAGCAAGGTTACTCTAAAGGTTGATAACAAGTCTGCAATAGCTCTCTCTAAGAATCCAGTATATCATGATAGAAGCAAACACGTTGACACAAAGTATCATTTTATTCGTGAGTGTGTTGAAGAAGGCAAGATCGAAGTGGACCATGTCAATTTTGGAGAGCAGGTTGCAGACATTCTGACAAAACCACTAGGCCGATTCCAGTTTCAGGAAATGCGAGCTAAGCTGGGACTGCAAACTGTGGAGAAATAAGAACAAGATTAGGGAGGTGAATTGTTGGAAAATAATCTTGTTCCATGCACTTGTTTGTTGTTTTATCATGCATTGTTTTTTTTTGTTTAGGTTAGCTGCAGACTCTGTAATGGGCCTAATGGCTATGACTGAGTCTGTAGGTGGCATGCCTGATTAGCGCATCATCTATTTCCTTTGAGTTCCGAGCATGTAGGATAGTGGAGATCATGTAAATGTGCATGTCTGGTTTGTTATTTGGTTAGTTTCTTTTGTACTGCATCTGATATATATGAAAATGGGCAATGCGCTGGTGTTGTAACGCGGCTGGAAAAATTCAGTGTGTGCCTTCTCTATTTCGCTGCTTTCCTATTCTGAATCTTCTTTCCATTCTGTTTCTACGCGCATGAACTAAGAGCAGTAGGGCTTAGCCAATCTGACAAGGCCTTCAGGCCTTCCCATCGACAAAGGCTTGCCGAAGATATGCGAGGGCTTCCTTAGGTACATCTTCCCACTTGTTATCGTCCTTTCGGTAGGAGATACGCGCAGGTGGGGTGCTGGGGTGGGATTCCCCCTACCGCTGTGGCAAAGAGGCCACCATTTCTTTCTCAAGGTGGTTTTGTGATAAGCCGAATGGAACAGAGCAAGTTAAGCATGGAGAGGTATGAGAAAAGGTTGTTGCCCGTTGGTATTTTTTTTTCTAGAAGTTAGTAAGGTGGTCCGCGTATTTGTTGTGCATCATTCTTAAAACACGTTTAAATTATTTGGCAATATATATATGGTTTTGCTTTTTGAAAAATAGATTGTTGTAGAACTCCATTTGTGATAATTTAATAGGGAGTGTCTAGTCTTCATCCAGATGTTTTGTTTCTTACAAACATCCAAATTTTAGACCTTTAAATCAAAGTATCAAACCATCCATCAAAACACAATTCCACCTCTCTTCACGTCTCACGGATCTCACCGCAGATCCAATTATCCAAAATTTGGATGATTTTTTGCTAAGAAAACATCCGGGTGATGTTTATCAAAACCCAATTTAATATTGTATATTATAGGAGAGAATATACTCACTCTGTTTCCCAATAATTATCACATGTGACCGAAACATTCTTTCCCAAATACTTGTATAGTAAAATAGTAAATGCAGGATAACATAATATTTTTCCACTTATATCATTATCTTTTAATTTCACTATTACAATACTTGTCTGTTTCTTTTGGTACTTCTTTTAGTGCACAAGTGAACACTTCAATGTATCATCCTCTTAATTTCTCTATAGCGTGAAAGTCCACCAAATAAAGAGTCGGGATGCTTTCTTTTTTTTAGAATTTTTTGTATATTCAATATTTTCTTTGTGGCTATAAAAAACATATTATCGACTTTTATTACATAATAGTTAATAATATTATATATAATATAAAATTCCTTTCCCTATTTTTCTTTTTTCTCCAATTAGCATATTTTTGGAATTTTAATTCTGAATAAAACCAAAAATTATATTTTTCACTTAGTATAGATTAAAAAAACAATATATAATTCCTTTTATTTTTATTATTATATTAGTTTTTGCCATTATGTTTATTTAATTTCAAATTTCAGTTTTAGGTTAGAATTTTTATACAAATCTAACTACTAATTTTTATCTATTTTTTTCTTCTAAATTTTAGCTATGTACATATTTTAATTTAGAGTTCATATAAAAATCAAATGGCTAATTTCCTTTTATCTAATATTTATTCTAAATTGCAGCTATATAAAAATTTTATTTTGGAGTTCGTATGAAAGTTAAATGGGTGATTTCATTTTAATTTTATTTTGAGTTTATATTATTTTCTATTGTACTTGGTATGAACTCTTTCTTCTAATCTAGGCTTTTATTACTTTTTATTTAATTTTGAATATTAGTTTTAGGTTAGAATTCATATACAAATCCGACTTCTAAATTTATTTAATTTGTATTCTAAATTTTAGCTATGTACATATTTTAATTTAGAGTTCATATGAAAGTATTTGCAAAATACGCTAAAAACTATGTAATTCCTTGCAATGTTTTATGTGTTTTACATAGGAATATCTTACAATTAGTATATGATTGTACGCAAAGTGATGAAGGAGTATTTTAAGTTTGTTTAGGTGGTATTTCAGTGGTAGGAGTAACTACTCCTGAGAGTAGAATGTATTTTTCATACACACACACACAAAAGATACGAATAGCTAGCTGTTGCTATTGTTGTAAGAAATGCAGTATTAGCAATTTCCTCATTACTTTAATTCCAAACTTAATTAATAACCAACAACTAATTTTTCCATGTGAAATAAATAGAGACAGGAGCATGATATTAATAAATATCAAAACATTAAGACTACTCATGTATACTAAATATTCATGCATGGCAAAAGAATAAACTATGGCACACAACCAGCAATATAGCTCAAATTAATAAAGAAATTATTTTCTCTCAAATGTCGGACTACCCAAATTAATAGGCCTCCTCGCCACTAGGGATATGATCACGTATTAATTTGTGACTTTCTTTCTATAAAGTCTTACCAATTTCAGATTTCAAACTTGGCCAAAATTAATTTTCTTCAATACTGATTTGATTAATCACTCTAACAGTTCATCATACATGTTAATTGATCAATATATATACAAATATTGGAAGTAACAACCGAACAAGTATCGACATAAATAAGGAATAGTAGATAATGTTTATATATAGACATGTACTACTTAGATCAAGTGAATTAATTGTACTGGACAAGTAAATTAACTAGGAAAGAATCAACTTTAATATCTACACAGTAAACTGACTTATTGTCACAAATTTGTCTTAAAAAGCCCAATCATCATAGAGCATTAGCAACCACAACATGCACGGTCCCTAAGATAGAGAATTGTCTAGCCTCTTTGCAAAATGTAAGTAAAATAATAGAAGATCAAATATACTCAAAGAGCATCAACACAAGGTCAGTGAAACATGCAAGGTTTGTTAAGAATGATGTCCTAGAAAACAATATCGCCAATGAACTGCCATAGGTCACCGGCGAGTCTTTCGGAGATACCATGCCGCAAACCACCCAGTGAGAAAATTCACTGAATAGTCCCAAGGTAAAATCGAAGCTTACACAGAGCCACATAATCCACTTCCTACCCGGGAAAATGACGACCGTCGAACAAGAACAACAAGCCAAGAAGGGCTTGACATAGAAGATGCAACAAGTCACCGAACACCAAATCCACCCGGATGCCAAATCAACTGCACAGAACAAGCATGATCAACACCAAGATTTGGCAACAGGGGGCACTGAAGGTACCTCACGGTCCACGACGTGCCTCAAGTCATCGGCCAAGGTTACCATCCTCGGTTCCCCATGGGTTACAAACAAAGCGGCAGCTATGGGGTGATAGAAGACGGATCAGGGCCGAGGACCTTACAAGAGCATCGTGTAGCCAAGGATCTCAATGGAGTGCTGACAGAAGAAGAAAACCTTAGGTGGTTTAGAGATCAAGAAAAAATAGGAAAATATCATCCTGTTCTTCTTTGTATCTAGAGGATGAACACAGACCTGTGTTTTTAAGAGCATGAGGAGAAGTAGCAACGGCCACCAAAGGACCCGCTTGCTACTGCTCTATCCCTCTCCCTCTGACTTGCGCCCTAGGAGCTAGGGCACAAAAAGTGCCTATAACTCCCCCAGTTAGGACAGCCAGAAGGGCCTTGCTGGCCCAATAAAATCCACTTTTCTTTTGTTTTTTTCCCCGAAATTTAGGCAAAATCCAATTTCAAACCACACCTATTACGTGCTAAATCCGAACATTATCCGTATTCGATTAGACACCTATTTTTATCTATATTTGTATTTGTATTCGACAAACAAATTCCAGATACTATCCAGTTTCCGTATTCGTTTTACAATACAAAAACAATTTTACTTACCATATTCACTATCATCTGAATATGGATGTCGGATAAAATGGATAATCCGATCTATTTGACACACAGGATTCGATTAGAAATCCGCGAGACAATGAGAGAGAGAGATGGCCAGAAGGGGCAATTAGATGCACGGCACATGATTAGAAATTCAAATTCGATTCGTTGAATTTCTGTTCGGCGATTCATGTATGGTTCCTTGGTTGCTTGACTGCCTCTGCACGCGGCAGAACCGCAGAGAGGGAACAGTGACCTTCTCGAGAGTATTCACCAAATTAGGCCGGGATTAGACGGACGACCAGCCCATCCCATTCTTTGCCTTATGTCCGCGATATAGTATGCCATCCTATACAAGTCGTCAGTGCAACATTGCACATCCTGCAAATTTCTCACGGTGGCAAACGGGCCAAGCTGGTCGATCACCATGCCAATGTGCCGGATCGCAGCAGCTGCGCGCGCACGCGCAAGGCAGCCGGGAGGATGGCGGTGCGCCGTGTGCGTCGGCATGGACCTGGCCGGTGAAGAGGCAGCTCACCAAGCGGGAGAGGAGGAGGAGGAGGAGGAGGAGGCTGATATTGATGGGCGACGTCCAGAAGCCAGCTTCCCTTTCTCCCAAGTAACCCTACTTTGTAGTAGACTAAATTCAATATAGGCTGTTTATTCTTTTTTGATTCGATGAATGAGATTAGCTAGTATTTATTTATATTTTCTCTAATAGTAGAATAGTAAAAATATTTTTAACAAATCAATAGCTAGATCTGATTTCTACTATTCACCATACGCTACCACTATAATGTACTGCAAAATTTCTCTTGGAGAGTATTATGTCGATAGAATCTAAGCCTTCGGTACAATTAATCTTGTACAAAACTAAAAATGGCGCATTCACGGAACAACGATCTAACTCATTAGTTTCATCTCTTTCAGAAAAAGAAGAAAAAAGCTCATTAGTTTCGTTGCTTATAGTGGACAAATATATAATCGCAAGGAAGCTAAACATAAGTCATATCCAAATGTGATGCAGTAAATCTATTTGTAATAGGATTGGCCAAGCATGCATGAATTTTGCAAACTATTAAAAGTTGGACAAATAAAGGAAGTCTGAAACATCCCACAAGATAGAATTACTTATGTGCACCAGTGTTTGTGCACGCAAGATATGGCTGCAATACCTAATCTTTTATTCAGGTAAAGAGTATCTTCGAAAGGAATTACAGCACCAGCAACAATCCACAGCCACGATGATTGGCAACAAAATCAGAAACAAACATCATGGATCACCCTTAGCATTTCTTGGCTATTCTTTTGGCCACAGCGAGGAACAAATCAGCGCCACCAAGCACACATAAGGATTTCACGAATTGCTTCATGTCACACTCCTTTTTCTGCAATAGCCCAACAAAACAAGTAAATACCCATCTTCTATGAAACTCAAGCCACAGTTAGAAGTTCCCAGTTACAAAAATTATACAAGTGCAAGAAACTATCGAGAATAAGAAACATAGAGTAAATTTCAAGCAAGAACAAAGAAGAATGGCGATGCTCATCTTCTACCTCTTGCCGAAATTAACCTGTTCTTTTTGGTATGTGCGGCTGGATTGGTCTATGTGGGGGTGGGGGGCGCTGAAGTATCATGAGTATTGCTTTTGGATTAGATCTTTGTATTAGATTAAGAAGGGAAGAAGATGTGAAAGGTATATTATTAGGTCATTCATAGGAGTGGAACAAAACCTTATTGTACAAACAATGCCACAACCATATTTTGCAAATTGGAGTACTTGCCTAAAAAGAAAGTTGGTACATAGTCAGAATGTAAATTAGGATAATATAACCAAAGGAAAAAAACAACCATATAATATTGACTAAAAAATATTTGTTGTGTATGATGTAAAAGCAAACTTTCCACCAATTCGCAGTCTCTCCCCAAAATATTTCAAAACTTAAGCTTAGTTGAATACAACAAAGTATATTAAATGGCCATACATAAATATTATGTGGTCACTAGAAAATTCAAATGAAATATGAGAAGAAAATTTACTTCAGAAACACTTATTACCATGTAGCTATCACAGGACTTCTCCAAAGCATGCAACTTAGAAGACGGTATCAGTTCCTTGATCTCCTCGTACAGCTTTGGGATACGAGAACTTTCAGACACTGAAAATGACAGAGAACCCAATGGCGCTGGCCCTGTCGACAAAGTTCAGAGGACAAGAGACTAAATTCACATGTTCATGAAGATAACATAATCTAACCACACTCAAACCACAATGTTTCAAGTACATGCCTCGGGTGTGGAGCTCTGGAGATTTGATGAAGCTCACTACGTACCCCGGGAGAATGCGAGAATTCATGCGCCCATTCCATATGATGAACCAGTTCGGATTTGACATGTTATCAACACCACTTTCATAGATAAGGCTGCTGGGTTGGGACTGGGATGACCCAGCACGGACGGCCTCTTGTCGCCCGAGCACTGCTGAGCATAGGACCACATGAGCTTCACCCCTTTCATCTACCTCAGCCATCATCGCACTGGTTCAAATGTGAATCATCAAATAATTGATCGAGTTTATGAGAAATTCTTTCACATGTTTGTACTAGCCGTTAAATAAACTATTTGGCACTTCTTGAATTCAAGAACACATCTATTTTTGTCAGTACTCTGTACATAACACAAATTCCTAAAGCTATGCATGATGAAACAAGATCGTGCTTTTACTATGTATGAAAAAAAAAATCTGAATTGCATGTCTTACGATAATCAATAAATCTGCTGAACAAAACATTGAAAATTACCTTACATTTACAATGATAGATTAAAAAATTACCAATTGTATGTAGCCAAGGTTTCGAATTTCGTTTCAAAAACTTTTTCGGCACCCACTGAAATTCGGTAATTTTAGAAATTTTGGGACAAAATGGTTGTCCAAAATTTTGAATTTTTGACAAAATTTGACTGAAATTTAAATTTTGGATAAATTTTGACCAAATTTGAATTTTTAGATAAAATTCAAATAAACCCAATGAAATGTAACCGGGGTAAATATATTTTTGGACCCACCAAAATGACCGAATTTCACCTAATTTCAGTGAAATTTGAAATCCTGTATGTAGCTACCTAGTTCATAAATACACCAAATTTGTTCACCTTAAAATTCCATATCGTCTTCACAATTAGGTGACATTGATGAAAAAAATAGTCTAAAATATTTACTACTCTATACTATTCGATGTCATAGGAGTAATATGGAAAAAAAATAAACTCAATTCTTGCATTGTATTATTATTGTGCTAAAATGTACAATGAAAGATTTTGGCTAAAAGACCAAATCACCAAATTATCTCCAAAACTACCAAGCAATTATTTGGGATTTTGTTGAAACAAAGAACTCATCTTGCTTTATCAGTTGTTTGTTGCAAACCATTATGCTGCAAAACCAAAACCAAAACCAAAATAGTGTGTTTATTGTGAATGAACACACCAAAATTACAAAGGTATCCATGCCCAACAATCACAAATCCTACAAAAAAGAATATGATATAGTATAAATCCAAGAGCTTGCTTACTCCCTTATAATACCCTTTTTTTGTGTGCATTAGCCCTCCATATCAGATCAGAGTCTCAAGAATAAAAAAGTTGGACCTCGTAGAGAGAACTAAAATAATGATGATGAAGCAACCACAACGAGAGGGATGAGAGGGACAAGTTTTGGTGAAGCTGACCGCAAATTCTTTAAGCACAACTTCAAAAGAGTACAAGTGATTGTCTCTCTCTCACAACCCTCTCAAACCTTTAGTACCCTTTGATCCTTGTCATATACAAGAATCTAGTGTGAAAGAATAATCTAACATGTAATCCTTTCATGCGCCTCTTGTTTTGGATGAGATGGTTTATGGCTTGAGTTCTTCATGACCACTCCCATGGGTTTATATAGCCCCTTGGTCCTTCAAAGGGAAGTAGGAATTCTACTCCAAAATAAAGTAGGAATCATAATCCTATTAAGATTTATCAAGCATACCTTTCCAAATTTTAAAAGACTAGATATGTATCACCATACTTAACAATTTTCACATTGACTCTTATCTGTGAAAGTCGCTATGCTCCTCCAAGTTAGCTCTGTATTTTCTATTTTTTCTCCCACCTTTGGGAGTGCGCCCACCATATGGATTCATGCACATTACCACAATGTGTTTGTTTGTGTTCGAGCTTGGTCACCTGAACCCTCCATTTGAGAGCCCTTTCTTTGTGTAGTTTGGTTAACAACACCTCTTGTTCCTACAACACTCCATGCCATAGGTTTGTACCGCCTCCGAGCTTCACCACTCATTGGTACCAAGTGGTTGGTCCCTCCACGTCTTCCTTCTTCCAACAGCTCGCTCCTTATTCTTTGCGCCTACTAGATTTTGCAACTTCCTTCCACACATAACTGTAGTTGAGACCTAAGTATCTACCATTGATGACACGATTTTCTTCCTGATCAGGATTTTTATTAGATCTCCCATTTGTTGCTCTTCCTTTAGGTTTACCATCAATTGGTATCTTCCATTGCTACAGATACTTTTCATGATCACTGCTCTTTGCGAATAACTCACATGACTCTACCTCAAATTGATAACTCACAACTTTCCAGTTCAAGCAACCTTATAGATATAGATTCTTCTTTAAGCCGAGAATATACTGAACTCCCATCAATGTGCAAAATACTCCATCATATATCTCCAATGTAACTGTTTTCATCTCAGTAATTGCATAGTCCTTGCAATCTATCGAGTAAACAGTTCCATGTACCGAGCATAGTGATCCTTCGTCAAACATCTCTCTCATTGAACATATGTGGAAGCAACAACCTGAATCTAATATACATCCATGAAAAGTATCTGATTGACTAACGGCAAGTATGTCTGAATCATCTTTTGTTACCACTATTATTTGCTTCAAACTCGGATAGTTCTTTAACATATGACCTTTATCATCATATAGATAGAATACATGTGTGCCCTTATTTTTGTCTTTCGTCTTCATGTGACTTTTACTTTTGCGTGCAACACCTACCGTAACCAATGCTTGATCACCTAAGGATAAATATTTCGATGGATTTTTTAAGGACTTCGCCTCCAACAGATATGCAAATGCCTCATTGAAGTTGAGAGTGCTTTTCTCAACGAGAATATTCATCAATAATTGCTCCCAAGATGGTGGTAGAGATGATGCCAGTATGAAAATCTTATCGTTCTCCTCAATTTTCTCATCCACACTAGTTAGCTATGCGATAAGCTTGTTAAAGATATTGAGATGGTCAACGTACCGTGTAACTTCCTCCATGCGCAAACTATATAAAGTTGTTGCTTCAGCACCCATTAGTTTGTCAGAGACTTGGTCATATACAATTCTTCTAAGTCATTCTATGAATTCTTTAGCGAATTCTCCTTAATCACCGAGTATTTTACCTTATCAGAAAGAGAGAGAGACGGATTGTACTAACAACCTTCCACTCCATCACCTTCCAGCATTCTTTGGGTGTACTTTCTAGTTTGTCCCCTTCAAGAGCAGAGATTAACTCTTGCTAGACAAGGACATCCTTTAACACATATTGCCACACGTTGAAATTTTCTCTACCATCAAATTTCTCTACTTGATTCTACATCATCGACATCGATCTTAATTTTGTGCCACCGACCTTCTCACAAATTTGATCAATCCGGCCTTGGCTCTGATACCACTTGTTATACTCTGATACCCTTCTTATACATAGCAGCCCCTCACACTACACCATGGCACACATTTGGCGACAATGATGTGTTGGCAAAGGTGCGTTATTGGCGACACAGAATGTGTCGGCAAATTTATAGATTACATCGATAGACAATCTGTCGGCATTGATCGAATGTGCTGACACATTTTCTATAAGTGTTGATGGTTCCGACAAAAAAAGTGTCAGCAAAGAATTCTCGATGCCTTATCTGTCGGCAAACGTACTGTAGTCACACCTTATGTGTTGGCAAAATGTGTCAGTGTGCTCTAAAAAAATCAGGCGTGCATCGAAGTGTGCGAAGCGGGAAAGCGTATTTGGGAAAAATAAAGAGGCGCACTCGTGGAAAAAAAACCGCGCTCCTGGAAACCCTTATCACAAGACTATCTCAATCTGCCCCAAATTCCCCAGTCTCTCTCCCATCTCACGCGTACTACCCCCAAATTCCCCAAGCCACGCCTCTCTTCCCCCCGGTGCGGCGCCGTCTTCCTCCCGGTGCAGCGCAGCGGCCATCCTCCCGGTGCGCCAACTCCACACTCCAGCCGTAGATCAAATCGCCTATTCGGCGCCGCCCCTCAAGTCGGTGAGCCTTCAACGCCTCCTCCGGCGCAGACTCCTCCCACGGCACCTCCTCCCTCGACGCCGAACCGCCGATGCCTCCTTTGACGTCGCCTCCTTCCTCGGCGCCTCCTCCCTCAGCCCTTGGCGTCGCCCCTCGAGCCACGGCGAAGCCTCCGCCGACCCTCGTCACCAACCCTCAACCCTCGGCGCTGCCTCCTCCCATAGCACCTCCTCCCTTGGTGCTGAGCTGCCGACGCCTCCTTTGACATCGCCTCCTCCCTCAGCCCTTGGCGCCGCCCCTCGAGCCACGGCGCCGCCCCTCGAGCCACGGCGCCGCCTCCGCCGACCCTCGTCACCAACCCTCGACCCTCGGCGCCTCCTCCGTCAACCCTCAACGTCACCCCTCGACCCTCGGCGCAGCCTCCTCCCTCGGTGCCGAGTGCCGAGCCACCGACGCCTCCCCTGACGTCAGATCTGCTCCCCCGTCATCCACTCCTTCGTCCCAAAGCACGCCTCCCTCCTGAACTCCCTCTGGCAGTCTAGCTGCTCTACGTTCCTCCGATCCTTCGGCTGGTGAGGTAGTACATTGTTGTGCATTGGTCCTCCTAAAATTTTAGATCTGAGCATCAACCTTTATACCAACAATGGAGTGAAATTCAATGATGTAATAACATCCGATTAGTACATTGGAGTGAAATTGTAGACGGGAGTGCATTTCTTCTGGAGACTAGACTCCTGGAGGATCATCTACCTTTTGCCTTTTGTTGATTGTTCTTTTGAGATACTAATGTAGCCATCTAAACATTGTTTTGATTGCCGGTTATCAACTCTATAAAATTTGGCCACTGGAGTAGGCATCTAAACTTTGTTTGAAGTGTTGTCATTCACTCAGTTCCTGGCATTTTGAAATCTGAATTTTGGTTTACCGAAAACCGAATTAACCGGTATAGATCATTTAAATGCTATTAATCTCCTACATCTCCCATGAGAAAAATAAGACATTGCAATTCCGGGTTTCTGACCAAATTTCAAAACCGGTCCACAAGAAAAACTGAATACCAAGAACATCAACATGTGCATTCTGATAAGTGTCAAGTTTTTTGTTCCATTCTTTTGCTGTAATTATTTACTTTGCTCAAGATATTTACAGTGGCAACTACATCTTATCAGTAATTTGACTTATTACTTTACCAGCACTGTTATTTGAATTATGAATATTTGCCACGAGACAGGGTGTCACGGGATCTGACGAGAAGCTATTGCCGTGAGAAGGGAAGCCATCGTCGAAACGATAAGGGGAAGACGACAAGCCCCTGGTGAGGACCCTTGTTCTTTTGCTGGCTTGTCACTAGGCTGCATGGTCATTACCATGCATTAGAGTTGATCAGAGTATTACTACATAGTACTATCAACTCATGATCAGAGTATTACTAGGTTGCCGATGAACTGATTTGCAATGTTGATAGGTACTTGCTTGATTGATTGGAAAATTAATGTTGTCGTACTGCAGTAGTCTAGGAAAAGAGAATTGCTTCATTGGTTAAAAGGTGTGTCATGGATAAAAGTTGGACACACCAGCCTAGGTAAATTTCAAACTTTTCAACAAATATTATGTGCATGCCTATAAGACATTAGTGTTTGGTCTTACATCCTGAAAATTAATTGTATGTAGGCACAATGATGATTATATAAAAGGAGTGGACAAGTTTTTAGAGTTTGCTTTTAGTAATTCAGCAAAAGGAAACAAGATATTATGTCCCTGCAAGACTTGTAAGAATTTTTGTTTGAGAGTTAGCAGTGTTGTACGTGAGCACTTGATATGTGAGGGATTTACGCAAGGGTATGTAACTTGGGTGAATCATGGGGAACCAAATTCCATTTTTTTGCAAATGAAGTGGAGCAGTCTGATAGGGTAGAGGTGGAGAAGTCAAATGAAGAGGATGATATTTCTAATTTAATTGGAGACTTAGCAGGAGGTTTAGATGACATGGGAGATTTAGAAGGGGATGGGGGGCAGCATAATGGGGATATGGAACATTTTTACAAGTTGGTAGATGATGCAGGCCAAGAACTATACCCTGGATGCAGAAACTTCTCAAAGCTGCGTTTCCTTGTTAGATGTGGATGAAGAGCTAGCTTTGAATAGGCGAGTGGTCCCACCAATGGAGCAATATGAAGAGGTAATACTTAATCTGTTATGGTTTGACTTGCATGTGACAAATAATTACTACAATATGTTGAATAGATTCTAAAATATTCTGTGTGGATTAGGGTGGAAGGGATGTAATATTGTTTAGCGTTGTGAGACCCTATGATACTCCTGTGGCAAAGGCAACTATTCAAACAACAAACCCAAGGGCTATTGTCGGGGGTACTCATCTTGGGGTTCAGTTCTGTGAAGTGGTTGTCAATCATATATTTGTGAGGGATGCTATATTGCCTCGTCCATATGGAACACTGACGTCCATTGGAGATGCTCATTGTCGATCCATTGCATGGCCACATGACAGAGTAATAACCCGATCTGCCTCTAATTCAAGTGAATTGCTGGTCAACAACTACTAAATTATTGTAATTTGTGGCAGATGAAGGATGACAACAAGTCATCAAGCAGGCAGTCGAAGACTTAAGTTTTGGAACAAGGCTATCATATTTTGGGAAGGTACGAAGTTATATGCTTATATTCAAGCAGCAAATCTGCTCATGGATCTTGATGTTCTGTTCAAAGAAGAAAATGCTAACATAAGAATAATGTATATGCTGCTTTCCAGTTTTTATATACATGGATCTTGAAGTTCTGTTCAAAGAAGAAAATGCTAACATAAGAATAATGTATATGCTGCTGTCCAGTTTTTATATACATGTATATGCTGCTGTTCAGTTTTTATATACATGGATCTTGAAGATCTTGAACAACTCATTTATATATACATGTATATGCAGGCCATCAGTGTTGGACTAGTTACAGAGTTACTTCACCCTCTTAGGTTTCAGCTTTCAGCACTAGCTAGCTTACTCATCAGATGCACAAATTTAGTTTAGATCAACAGAGATAGAGTGCAGTACTAAATAGTGCAAAAAGATATACCTACCACTACATTGGCTTGCAACCATCCATTTTTCTACTATATGTCTTGAAAGATGTAACTCTTCTTGTGTCTTAGAGGATTTTCTATACATATTTGTACGCAATAAGTATAACTCATTTGTTGAGTGCTTTCATGAGCTAGCAGCTACAACCTAGTAAGCTTGTTGCGCATTCTAGTTGATTTGTGAAGGTGACAATATGATTGGAAGGCAGGGTTGCAACGTTGACAGGACATGCTTGGCTATATATAGTTTATTTGTGTTGCAACATAGCTTGACGATGTATAGTTAGTCTTCCCAACTAACTGCTTTTAGCTTATTTGGACAGCAAGACGTTTTTGGGCACGAAGGAAAGGAGATACTCAGCTTTTGGGCAACAAGGAAAGGAGCTCTTGGGCGTCAAGGGAAGGAGCTCTTGGGCAGTAAGAGAAGGAGCTTTTGGGCCACAAGAGGACCTTTTGGGTAGCAAGGCAAGGAAGCATTAAGCTTTTCAGTCAAGCTTCACTCTTGAAATATAGATGTATGTAGTATCTTTGGAGAATGACTTGGATGTACTTAGTATACCTGACTTGCGATATGCATGGATGATGTATGCACATGCTAATTACATGAATCACTAATGTGTGTGGACTTATGACTGTTTAAAAATCTGTGTCACGGTGTTCATACTGTGCTGTTGAAGTTTTAATATTGCATTAGTATTTAAAATGCTCTCTCTTTGTATTCAAGCATGATTTATTGTTATCAATGTTGACCTAATTGTGTAGGCTGGTTTGTTGCTATCCTGACAGTAAAAGTGTCGGGAAAGGTACCAACTGGCATTGGCTGGTTCGTTGCTACCCTGGCAGCAAAAGTATCGGGAAAGCCACCAACAGTCGGGAAAGGTATCAACTGTCGGCAAAGCTATCACTGTCGGCAAAGCTACCAACTGCCGGCAAAGCCTATCATTTTTCTCACAACTTGTCTGTCGGCGAAAGGTTTAACTGTCGGCAAAACTTTTCCCCACGGCTTCAAACACTACAGTTTAGGAAGTGTCGAGAAAAGTTTTGCCAACATATTTTTCGTCGGCGAAAGTGGCATACGCCAACTATACAAAGTGTTGGCAAAAGTGTGCCATGGTGTAGTGTTAAATCATATAAGAGTTTTATGATATACGGTATGAGCGTGCACAATCTCAAGAACGAAGAAGATAAATCTTATAGAGAGAACCAAAATAACAATGTTGAAGCAACCACGACGAGAGGGAAAAGTTTTGGCAAAGCCGGCTACAAAATCTTTAAGCAGAACCTTAGAAGAGTACAAGGAATTATTGCTCTTTCACAACCCTTTCCAGCCTTTAGGACCCTTGGATCCTTACCCTACACAAGAATCTAGTGCTAAAGAATAACCTAGCCTCTAACCCTTTCGTGCGACTCTTATTTTGGATGAGTTGGTTTGTAACTTGAGTTTCTATGGGCATCCCTATGAATTTATATAGCCCCCTTAGTCTTCCTCCAAAGGGAAGTAAGAATCCTACTCCAAAATAAAGTATAAATCCTAATCCTATTAGGATTTATCTAGCACATCTTTTCAAATCCAAAAAGACTAAATATGAGTCACTGTTAGACATAAGCATTGGGGGCCTAGACTGTGCCATGTCTCCACAACCCAGCCAGCCAGTCATGCCATGTCGGGCCAGCCTGACTCACCTCCAATGAGCCCAGGCACGCCGTACCACCTTCGTACCTTACCGGCCCAGGCCCTGTTATGGATCGAACATTAGACTTCGTCTATTACCAGAAGCACAAGCAATCACCACGCGACCCAAGCTTGCACGAACCAGCTGAATCATATTACATCGGCATCAAATAAAATCCCTTCCAATTATAAAGGAGTATATTAGGAAGGTGCAACCGTGATTTCTATTTGTTGCAATTAGAGAGATTTTCATTTCTTATTTGCTACCAGTTGTTTCCTACTATAATTAGAGAGGTTTCCTTTCTTATTTGGGGATTGCAGCCTGTTGCAATTCACCCTATTTAAACTAGAGAAAATCAATGGAAATGCATGCTTGATTTGTGCCAAAACAAAGCCTTGGCGGAGCTTGCCGAAGAACAAGCCGATCGCTCCGTTAGCCTTGCCACCTGGCCTTCGCGCCGCCGCCGCCCAGGAGACCACGCAAGCTGCCTCCACAGCCACCGTACAACCTTGCCCCCAACACCACTACCTCACGACCGGGACTCCATCCTAGCACTCGTCTATACAATTCCGTTCATAAAAAATTGGTATCAGACTCCGACGATCCTCGGACCATGCCTTCGTCTTCCTCTGCTGATGAGCGGATCGGCCAGTTCGAGTTCACCGTTGAGGAGCTCAGGTAATCCATCGCCACATTACTCACGAAGACGATGACAGGCACAGCCAACGAGACAAGCGCGCACAGTGGTGCGGACACAACAGGTCGCCACCGTGACCCCGACACATCGCCATCTCCATGCCACCAAGCGTATCGGCCACGTGCGAGTGATCGTGGCCACCGAGACCAGCAGCCATGGGATCACGACGGCCCTTCCAGGCGTCGCCAATAGTACTACGACGACAACGATGACAATGACCATCGTTGGGCTCCTCGTCCTCCACGCCTCGAATTGCCCACATACGACGGCACCGACGATCCGTTGGCGTGGCTACGTCAATGCGAGTGCTTCTTCTGCCCCCACAACATTCCTACGCGCAACCACATCTAGATAGTCGGGCTCCATCTCCAAGGCGAAGCACAGGAGGTGCTCGACAACTGGATGCTCGAAGAAGGCTGGATTGCATGGGTGTACTTCTACGACACCTTCCTCCAACGTTTCATGCGTAGCTCAACCATAGGACCTCTCGGTGACCTTGTCAACCTGAAATAGGGGACACGCCGCATCGACGACTATGCGCGTGAGTTCCAACGACTCCTCGCCCATGCGCCATGAATGCAACACGCCAATCAGGTGGAAGCTTTCACTGCAGGTCTCGCCAAAACTATAGCGACTGACGTCTGACGCTCGCGACCTCGCGACCTGGCAGAGGCAATCAGCTTCGCACGTGACGCTGAGGAACGAAAAGACTTGTGGGTCGCTGAGCCGATACAGGGCGCGACCACACAAGGACGCACGCGCGCAGCATTCAGCAGAGGCACGGCTTACACGACCAACCAAACACCAGCTGTCGTGGTGCGGGCCGTCCAGACGGGACAAAACCTGGGTGTGCCGCCATCCACCTCGGCTAGTACCACGACGATAGCTCCGCCAAGCGCAGTCGTGACAACCTCGAGTTTCGTATGCCACCGCCTCAACACCAACCAGATAGCGGAATGGCGGGCACAAGGGCTGTGCTACAACTACAACAACTTCTACACCCGCGGCCATATATGCAAGCGCCTCTTCTACCTCGAAGTGACGGAGGACAACAACAACCACGAAGATGATCTGACTCTCGCGGTGATAATAGCGTCTGATGCTGACAAGCCCTCGCTGTCCATGCTTGCTATTCTCGGGCCCAAGTCCGGCAATACAATGCAAGTCTTATTGATCGTGAGGGGGCAACGCATGTTGTGCCTCATCAACATGGGCAGCACTCACAACTTCCTCAGCGGACACGCTGCTGCCTTGGTGGCATTGGAGCACCACACCTTATCGCAGCATGTCAAAGTCGCCAACGGCAACAGTCTGTCGTGCCTGGGCAATACGGTGACCACATACTTCAACATCAACTACCATACATTCGAAGCGCCGTTTCTCATCATTTCGCTGGACGGATTCGATGGGGTGCTCGGCATCCAATGGCTCCGCACATTGGGTGACATACGCTGGAATTCTGTGTCCCTCACCATGTCGTTTGAGTATGTAGGGACCTACAGGTAGCTCCAAGGCCTCCACCACGACACTCAGCCACATTTGTTGTCACTCCAGGCGAACATGGGGCCGGCCATCAGTGCGCTCCTTCAAGCTTTCGAGGAGGTGTTCGTTGAACCACATGGCCTTCCCCCAACGCGAATGCGACCATCACATTTGCCTCAAGGAGGGCACGAACCCCGTCATCGTCAGGCCATATCAGTACCCCTACCGCTAGAAAGATGAGATTGAGCAACAGTACGCGACCATGCTTAAGCAAGGCTTCATCCGATATAGCCGCTCCCCTTTTTCGTCACCAGTTTTGCTGGTTAAAAAGGGGGACAACACTTGGCATTTCTGTGTCGACTACCGCGAGCTGAACGCGCACACAATGAAGGACAAGTTTCTAATTCCAGAGGTTGAAGAGCTCTTGGATGAGCTGCACGACGCCAGGTTCTTCACCAAGCTCGACCTTTGGGCAGGGTACCACCAGGTGCGCATGAGTGAAGATGACATCCCCAAGACGGCGTTTCGCACACACCACAGGCATTACAAATTCCTCGTGATGCCATTCGGTCTCTCCAACGCGCCATCCACGTTCCAAGCTCTAATGAACGAGGTACTCCGTGACTTCCTTTGGTAATTTGTGCTTGTTTTCTTCAACGACATTCATCTACAGTACCTCGGAGGAAGAACATCACTATCATGTCTGCCTCGTCTTGGAACGCCTACTCCAACACAAGCTCTACTTGAAACTTTCCAAGTGCACATTTGCACAATAGACTGTGCACTACTTGGGGCACATCATCTCGGCGGCAGGCGTTGCAGCGAACCCTGACAAACTCGCAGCCGTGGCAACCTGGGTTAAACCCCTCACTACCACGGCGCTGTGGGGCTTCGTCGGGCTCACAGGATACTACCGGCGCTTCATCCTCCTCTACGCCAACATCGCTGAACCGCTCACATCCATGCATCCTCCTCTACGCCAACATCCATTCATCCTCCTCTACGCCAACATCGCCGAACCACTCACATCCATTCATCCTCCTCTATGCCAACATCGCCGAACCGCTCACATCCACTGGATGACGGAGGCGAAAAACACATTCGAATGCCTGAAACAGGCGCTCATGATGGCACTAGTTCTGCATCTCCCCAACTTTGACATCACCTTCATCGTAAAGTGCAACGCATCGGGCAGCGGCATAGAGGCAGTACTGCAGCAAGAGGGTCATCCCATTGCCTTCTTCAGCCTCAAACTAGCAAACCGCCACGAAGCTCACTGCCTATGAGCGTGAACTCATTGGGCTCTCGAAGGCTATTCGGCACTAGCGATCGTATCTATGAGGGCACCCACTCATAGTGCGCACCGACCATGCAAGTCTCAAGTTTCTCCTCGACAACATTGGCTAAGCAAACTGATGGGCTTTGATTTTGCGATGGAGTACAAATCGGGGCACACAAATCAGGCTGTCGATGCCTTGTCGCAGGTCAACGACAATGCGCCCGTGTGTGCTACAATATCTACACCAACATTGGTCACGGCCGAGTAGTGGCATGTGGCTCTTCGGGCTAAACACGAAATAGTGCGCCACTGCGCTGAACTACATCGTCTACAAGATCAAGATGCGCTACCCAATGCCCAAGGAAACACCACAGCACCTCCCACAGCAGTGGCCGAACCACGGCACGCTGAGTGGAGCACCCGGGAGGGCCTCCTTTTTCACACCGGCCGCCCGATTGTACCGACCACCTCTACGCTCATCCAACCCATGATCGCGACCGCCACGACTTGACGCATGAGGGTGTCCACAAGATACTACACAACCTCCGCCGATCATTCTACTGGGCCAAACTAAGGGAAACTGTGGAGGCGTACATCACCAACTGTGCAGTGTGTCAACAGAGCAAAACAAGCTCCCTATCACCAGCCGGCTTGCTACAACCGCTGCCGATTCCATAACAAGTCTGGGTGGATATCTCCATGGATTTCATCATCACCCTGCCTAAGGCTCAGGGTAAGACTGTGCTCATGGTGGTCGTGGATCTCCTCTCCAAGTATTTCGATGACGCGCCCTTCATCTGCATCGGTGGTGGCCCAACTCTTCTTTGACACCATCGTTCGTTTGCATGGTATGACGAAATCCATTGTCTCCGACCGTGACCCGGTGTTTATCAGTGCCTTTTGGCAAGAACTCTTCAAGCGTTGTGGTACCAAGCTTCTCATATCAATGGCCTACCACCCCCAGACGGATTGTCAAACAGAGGTGGTCAATCGTACGGTGGAGATGTACCTGCGGTGCTTGGTTGTTGATCACCCTCACACATGGGTCGAATGGCTTCCGTGGGCGGAGTTCTGCTACAACTCATCCTACCACTCTACCCACCGGATGACGCCATTCGAGCTTGTCTATGGTCGCGCTCCGCCACCACTTCTACCGTACAACCAAGGTGCAACAGTCATCGACTCCATTGACTGCAAGCTTATAGACCGGAACGTCATGCTGGAAAGGGCGCGTACACACTTACTGCACACCCAAAATTGCATGAAACAACACTACGACAACAATCATCGTGATGTCCAGTTCGAACCGGGGCAATGTGTGTGGCTGCGCCTTCGACAACATCGCCAGTTCACCCTTCGCACAGCCACGCAGCACAGGCTCTCCCCCAAGTTCTACGGCCCCTACAAAGTGGTCGCACGCATTGGCAAGGTAGCATACCACCTCGAAGTTCCACCAGCAGCTCGTATGCATAATGTCTTCCATGTAGCGTTGCTGAAACCATTTAAAGGGACACCACCGTCGACAACTCCAGCATTGCCCAACGACATGGCGCCAACCTGCGAACCAGTCGAGCCCACGCCACATATGGCGCTTGGCCACTGCATCTTACAAGGTCATAGACAAATCCTCATCCAATGGGCAGGCGAGCCCGTGGACGAAGCAACGTAGATGGATGTTTCCATACTCCATCGTTTGTTTCCTGATTTCAAGCTTGAGGATAAGCTTTATCCGCAGAGAGGGAGTATTGTTATGGATCGAACATTAGACTTCATATATTACCGGAAGCGCAAGCAATCACCACGCGACTCAAGCATGCACGAACCGGCTGAATCACATTATATCGGCATCACATAAAATCCCTTCCAATTAGGAAGGTGCTACCGTGATTTCTATTTGCTGCAATTAGAGATATTTGCATTCCTTATTTTGCTAATAGTTGTTTCCTACTATAATTAGAGAGGCTTCCTTCCTTATTTGGGGATTGCAGCGTGTTGCAACTCACCCTATTTAAACTAGAGAAAATCAATGGAAAGATATGCTTGATTTGTGCCAAAACAAAGCCTAGGCAGAGCTTGTCGAAGAACAAGCCGGTCGCTCCGTTAGCCTTACCAGTCGCCTTCGCGATGGTGCCGCCCAGGCGACCACGCAAGCCGTCTCCACAACCACCGTGCAACCCTGCCTCTAGCGCCACTACCTTATGACCGAGACTCTGTCCTGGCACTCGTCTATACAACTCCATTCATAACAGGACTGGTCTATTTGGACTGTTGTAGAGGAGAGGAAAGGAGCTGGGGACAAGGGTGGTCACAGAGATGGAGTGCAGCTCAGCTAGAGGCGAGGAAGACGCTAGCATTAGGGAAGAAGCACGCAGGGTGGCCAGGGACAGTGGCGACGTGGTGCAGGAGGGCCGATTTGGCGACAGCATAGTCGAAAACCGCTGGATTCGACGCCGGTGACATCTTCTTCTCCTCTCAACGTCGTCTTCTTTCTCGAGATAGGCCGCGAAGCTGGGTGGCACAACCCAGGCATAGCTGAAAGGGCCCCATTCGTGTCGTGCCTGCCCAGTCATGAGCCAATAGGTCGTGCCGAGATTTCCAGCCCGACACAGCTCATCATTTGTGCTAGCCCAGCTCGGACCGAAGACATCTGTGCCATATCATGCTTTGGGCCGTGCTGGACCGCTGGCCCAAAAAGGCATGACCCAGTGCTTAGGTCTAGTCACGATACTTAACACTCACATTTATTGCATTCAATGCTAGCATCAATTGACGAACATATCAAACATTGGGGAAAAAATTCACTAGTTTGACGCTAGCTAGTTAGCAAATGTACCAACTAGATGCCATTCATTACAAATGCTCTAAACTGCTTACTCCCAACTTTCGGACATAAGGATTACTAAAGAGTAGTGCTTCAATAATTTTTCTCCCAGTACAAGTTGCATAAATCTTAAAGCAAACGAAAGGGTAAATAATCACTATATACCCTTCATTCATACTTCAATGTTTGTGCAACTGTCAAAAAGAAAACCAGGAAAGCACTATCATTACTAAACTATTTGCCCCCATATCCTAATTGTGCTAAAATAGAATGCAGGATCTAAAGCAGGAGCAAATTACTAACTAGACTTCATGCACGGCACATCTCTCCTGCAAGCTAGAACCAACAAGAAATCCCTCATCATTGCAGCAATCCATCAACCAAAATCCAACACACGCCTCATAGCAAGAAGGTGATCAGAAGAAACACTCACCTGCGGTACGGTCGCTTCAACGGTGAGAGGTGCGCCCCACCGCCGTGCGCTTGCCCTGCCCCCAGCATCCCGCTGTTCACCTTCACGATCCCATTCCCCGCAGCCGCGGATTTTGCCTCCGCCGCCGACGCTGCATACCATGCAAACTCGCAGTTCCCCAGGAGATGTTTCTGCTCGGCAAATTCTGCGAAGCGCGGCCAGTACATATCGCAGCACCTCACGGCGGTCACCACGACGTTCCCACCGACCCCATCGACGAACGTCCTCTTCACGATCTCCTTTTTTGTCGCGGCCCCGATATTCGTGAGGACCCTGTTGCGGCTGTCAATCCATACGATAGGGATAGCCTTCCTGGAGGCATCCTGCAGGTCGATACAGGTCATGTTTAAGAGGTCGAAGCGGTGCATCTGACCACAGGTGAGCGGCACCTCAGCCTCAGCCCTCCCGTCAGCGTAGGCTTGCTGAATAGCAGCGAGGGTCTCGGAGGGTACGTATACCCACGACCCACCCTCCTTCCGGTAGGCGATCCACACGGGTGGGGCCTTGCGGTGGGATTCCACCTGCTGCTGCGACGGCTGAGGGGTTGCCATTTTCCTATCAAGGGGTTTTTGCTATGTACCTAAATGAAACAGAGCAAGTTAATAATGGAGTTTTTGGGTAGATGGCTTGAGGTATATATGGGAAAAAGAGGCCGTCGATGCCTTTTTTTATTATTTTTTAGGAATGATACACGTGAGTACCTACGCAATAATATTGTCGTGAAGGCGACCTTTTGAGACACGCGGAGCATCAGATAGAAAGGGCCACATGAAAAGTTAAACGGGTGGTGGTGCGACCCACACACCAAACCACCCTACTCTACATGCTCTGCCAGTTGTATCTCGCTCACATGTCCCGTCCTCTCCCTTTCCCTACCTAAAATCGGTGGCAAAAATAGGGCTTATTGTCGATAAAATTAGTAGGCAGCCTCTTCCATAGCGATTAAGAAGTGCTCAAGGATTCTTCTTAGGGTATAGTTTACTTGTCTGCCAAGTAGATATTATACCAATTAAGATCCTACATGTACCGTATGAGTAAGGAAATAACAAAATTGGAAGGATACCGTGAGAAAGATGTATCGTTGAACGGTGTCACAACCCCCAGAGGACTTTAAGCTCTAAAAGGACTTTCAATGGAGATTTGAATACATCTTAACCGTGGTCTCAAGTTCATTTCTTTAGGATTGCCATCGACATCATCATCACCCGTGATCAAGACAACACAAAGCCGCAAATGTGGTGGGCGACGAGGTGCCATTGGGAGGCAGACTAGAGAGGAGATAGCCAGATAGGAAAGGATAAAACTGTTCATTGGGTGAGACCGTGGAAGATTGGAGAATGTACCTCTAATTGATGTTCCTGTGCTAATATACGGTTTTTGGTGTTTAGTCCGACAAAGAATGCAAATGGAGTGAGAATGCGACATGCATCAACGTGTGACGATGTATTTGGTGCAAATTCAGTTCCCATCGTAAACATGTAAATTTTATGGTAAGCGATCCAGCTAACACGAGAGTGAAACAAAGATGACGTGGTGCTCATCCAAGAAACCATTGGATCCCCTATAGCTCGATTAAGGCCTTGTTTGTTATGATTATAGTTTTTCTAGGAAGTAGCTTTCGACTGGACTACATAGCTGAAAGTTTACACGGCTGAACGGCTGCGCTAAATAGGTTTGGTGTTTGGTAACATGGCTTTTAGGTGTGAATGGTGCAGATCGGGAATAGGAGCGAGAGGGGTGAGGTTTAGGATTTTATATTAGGTAGGAAAGGATAATTTTCTTCAACTCTAGTGGTAAAGTCAAAACCTCAACCCATCGAAATCATGGGAAACTACTCTAGATTAGTTTTTAGTTTTCAGCTTCTCTTAATACAAATAGACTGCTGATTTTTTGCTTTCAACCGGGCAAAAGCCAGTTGTTTGGGATAACTTTTAGTTTCCAGAGGGGAAAAGTCAAAACTAAAGCTGTCTCAAACAGGGACTAAGTCGAATTGCCGCGTTGAAAGGTAGAGAGAGTTCTTGACCCACAGCCGGCGGCAACGAAGGCGGCACCACGCCGTGATCTTCGGCGTGGCCGTAGCCAAAACCAGCTACACCGGCGGGAACCACCAAATTGTCCTGTGAGCTGTGGGTTCTGCACAGGGCCGGTCCTGACATTTTGGGGGCCCGGGGCGAAAACTTATATGGAGGCCCCATCCACCTCCTTATATATATATATATATATATATAGTCTTATAAGCACACATCATTGAAGAAATTAATATTCGATGCACAAAAATTACTTCTATAGAACACTTTAAAGTTAATGAAATGACAAATGCAAATTGTAATCATAAACACTTACTTGGCACTTGGCATCATCTTAAAAAATTTCTTCTAATATCGACGTTGATGTCAACATTTTCCTCTTCTTCAGAAATCCCAATGGCTGGTTCCTCTTCCTCCACAGCAACTATCGCCAACTCATCATTTGGGTTCGGGGAAGCACTTGTATTACTCTTTAAAAATTTGTCCATAGCTCCTCTCTGTGTTTCTATGAAGTCATCCGCATGTTTCTTTCTTTTTCTTTTTCGCACTGGATGGATACTTTCTACATGACATGATAACGCATGGTACCAAAATAATAATAAATGTATCAAAGATTAAATAGTGTAAGACTAATAGGGAAAAGAGATTAGGAAGATTAATATTCACTCTGTGGTATTGCGTCTCCGTCCGATCACGGTTGAATCGCCCAAACAATGACGCCAGTGGCGGGCCTAGGCTAGCACCGTAGCACACTAGCACGCACAAAGACACTACAGCGATGCAGATTCATTGTTCGCGAACAACGCCTCAAGATTTATGTGATTTGATTTTGGAAGAACATAGAAAGCAAGAGGCATCAATCGAACAACTAGTTGATCATGTTGTAGACGCGCAGGACTTTGATCATGAGGAAGTCAGAGGCCACCCAAGGCGTCGCCTCTTGGACCGCTGGAATCTAGATAGTCCGTCACCGTGGTGGGCCAAGTCCAATAGCCTATCTTGATTGTTGTACACAGGGGCCCTTGATTTTTGGGGGCCGGGCGGCCCACCTGCCCCCTCAGACCGGCCACAGTTGCACTACTTCACCCTTCTCGCTTCGAGTTCGAGTCAAAGACCGAGATAGAGACAGGTTCGATCCTAATTGAAAACAAGATCCTCTGCTGATCAAAATGGACTTAGGGCATGTACAAGGGTATATGTCAACTCTCTATAAGGTCAGCATGTTACATAGGATTAATTATAGATGATATGGAGAAAAAAGAAGTAGGAGAGAAAGATGGTGTCTACTATTTAATAGATAACCTTATAAACAGTTTTATACTGTGTATACCATTGTACAGACAGTCTATTAATTGTATGAGAGATCATTACAGACAATCATATAGACAGTCTATTGTATAAGTTGTGTTTAATCGTATCTATAAATGATATGGAGGTATATTACAAACAACCATCGTCTGTACCACTCCACATGCCCTTACTCCTCAACTGTATGGATGATCGATCCTTGTTGCCAATGGAGGCTAGCCAGCGTTGCGAACCTAGCTAGTAGACTAACACTGGTCACAAGAGAGCGAGTCTTACAACAAGAGTGGTCAATACAAATAATTTTGACCAATGATTTTGTGTCCTACGGCGCAGTGGCATCATCCACTGCCGCGAAATACGGCTTGGCCCTAGAGGTGGGCACTCGGGGCGAGCTCTTTTGGACCGGCTCGAGGCACGACGTTATGCCTCGGCACGAAGCTCGACTCGGCACGAAGTGGGCCATGCCGGGCCGGCACGACACTGTAGCACGGGTCGTACCGGGCTCGAGAATTAGGCACGATAGGCGGCCCGGCCCGGCACGACACTGTAGAATGGGTCGTACTGGGCCCGATGACCCAGGGTATAAGGAAGAAGTCTAGCATGAAGGTCACTGACTCACAGGGCATGACCGCCATAGATGCACTCAGTAGCATGAACGTCACCCCTATCGTCGACACCTGAGAGAGAGCCGTCTCTCTCAATCTCTCTCAGCTCTCTCTCTCACCAGTCTCTCTCAATCTCTCTCGTCTGTCTCGCTCACTCTCTTTCTCGTCCATTTCTCCCTCTCTCGCTCGTGTTGAGCACATCCCCCTCGCTCTATGTAACTGTTCAGAAATAAATAAATTTTAGTTCTTTTCTCATAATATTTGCATTCACCGCCTCAATTCTATGCGTCTTCGGCTCTTTTCCTCTCGTTGAAATAGTGCAAATGGGTCGGGCCTGGGCCGGCACGGCACGAAGCAGGCACGAAACGTAAATGGGCCGTGCTTGGGCTCGCCGAAGGCAAGCCGGGCCGGCACGACACGGCACGGTTCAGGCATGAAGCATGATGAACCCGTGCCGGGCCGGCCCGACATGGCACGACGCCTACCTCTACTTGGCCCTGGTGCCCTCTTGTGCTCATACCTTAGCTTCATTCTGTGCCAGAGATCTCGAACTTGGAGCAGCACAGGGTTGATGGGGACATCACATTTCTGGTAGATTTCTTTGGTGGGTATACCACCACTGGCAATTTCTTGGCCATAGAATGGTCCCTGTTCTTTGTCACTCGTCATGGTGATTTTGGAAAAGGAAATGGGAGATCATATCGCTCTTGTCAAGTACACTGAGCACAGTTGCCCTCTGATGGAGCTCTCCATTAAGGATGAAAGGGAGGTACCTCTCTACAGTGAAACAACCCAGGTAATTAAGTATGCAAATGAAATCAATAATACAAATTTATCACACATAATTAAATTGCTCAACAAACTAATCATCAACTTTGTTGATTATTAAAATGTCATACAAGTGTATGTTACAATGAAAATAAAATTACATCAAAAGAAGATTACAAGAAAAATTAAATTTCCTAAAATCTACCGCTTCTCTTGATCTTGAACTTGATTTCCTGGAAAATACACATTCACACGCATATATGATCATAAGGCAAGAAGTGCATAAGATTAGGATTTTAGGATTGCCGTTAGACCCACCGGCGAGGGTATTGCTCACCAAGATACCTGATTTGTCTGGAGCCAGATCGGCACCTCTCGCTAGACTCAGGTTTTATCATCCGACAATTTATACAAACCTGGTAGGATTACGGGTATCCATAGCCAAACTCGCATAGTAACAAAATATCCCACAGTAACTAAGTAAAAAGAGCCAAGTGTAAAAAGGTAATGGAGCCACGGTAAGTTAGGATAAGATCAAGCCTCAGCCGAGCAATCAGTGCATCTCCCTATTTCCACTCCACACCCACACTCCAACCGAGAGCAAGAACTAGAGCATAGCCAAGAGACCCTCCAAGCCGAAGGTCAAATGAGGAGCAAAAAGAGGAGGTCTAGATCGAGGAAACCACCAAGAAGAAGGAGGAGGAGGACCAGGAGGAGCAGATCGAGTAGAGGCTCAAGAAACCGGCCATCCCCACCAGTACCTCCACCCCAACACCATCCCCATCCATCCAAATCACAGCACCAATCCGATCCAAACCATCAACATCACAGGTGCATAAACTTGCATTTTTATTGGATTTAGGATCATTAAAGCATAAGAGAAGAAACATATTAGCTAGTAGTCTAAGGCATCTTGGTCTCAGCCGGGGGGCGAGGGGGGAAATGCATTAGGGGCTGCATAGAGTGTTCCCGACAACTACCTTGCATTCCCCGACATGCGGGGATTGCTGGACGTTGTCACTGCACCTTCCAACCTAGAGCACCAACCCCCCCCACCCAAAATCATATCGACCCATTAATCATTATCAATCGGCTTAACAACCAGCCCCAAATCATCATAGACCAAGAATTAACACCTCTTCGTACTCAGATCCTTGAGAACAAGAATTAATCTAGCCCATCTTTGTAAAGAGCTCATCCATAGAAAGTGGTAATGGAGGGGAGGGGGAGGGCCCAAAAGTGCAAACCAGTCACAAGAGGGAGAAGGGGAGGGCCTGGATCTAGCTCCAGTCAGGTAGAACTCAGCCATAGGGCCGAGCATGGGGGATGGTGACCGGGGTCCCGCAGCCAAAGTGGTCTAGGAGAGGCGGTTGTACAGGCCGTCAAGCCACCGCAACGTGGGGGAGGGCGAGCCACCTGGCAGCAATGGTGGCGGGCAGGAGAGGTCGGCAAGGCGGGGAGAGAGGGAGGAGGAGTTCAGCCGAAGGAAAGAAAAGAGGAGAAGGAGGAAGAAAAAAAAGAAAGGAAAAAGGAAAAGAAGGAAATAAAAATAAAAATGTGTATATAAGCATATATATATATATACAACTAAAATAAAATACAAATAATCATAATAATGAATATTTATATATATAGGAAGCTGAAATGGGACACCATGGTGCCTAAGCACCATGATTTCAAATGCGCGAATTCAAGCCATATTCGAGTATATTTTTCAAAAATTTTAGTTTTAGGGTATATACCTAACTATAACAATTCAAATGAAACACATACCTTTGAAAAAATATACTCAAATTCAAATATTTTGAATGAGTTTGGATCACATGCTTTGCTGATTTATATATAAAATCAGCACATACCTACAACCAAACTATCATCAAAAAGGGAAACTCTAGTTTGAATTTCAATTCAAACTTGTTTGAACTAGTTAGTAAACTGGTTAAACTTAGCATCCTAAAAATTTCAAAAAACTTCCCATGAAAATACATAGAGAAAATATCCTTTTTAGATCATGTTGCCCTAGGTAATTATACTACATATATATAGGCGACATATCTAGTGAAAACCCCTCTTATCATGAAAACTCTGTGAAACCCACATGTACAAGTTTTCAAAAATTCCCAAAAAATTACCATATGTAGGGGAGGTGAGCTTCTACAATCATACAAAATTTGAAAACCAAAATCAATCGCATTTGAAAGATATAAAAAAGACAAATAGTGAGATGAATAGTGCTTAACAGTGAAAAATCACTATTCAAGCTGAATTTGTCTTTTTCATATCTTTCAAATCCGATTGAGTTTAGTTTTAAAATTTTGCAGAATTGTTGAACCTCACCTCCCCTACGTATGGTAATTTTTTGAGAATTTCTAAAAATTTTACATGTATTTTTCACAGTGTTTTCACAGTAAAAAGGGTTTTCACTATATATGTTGCCAATATATACACACATATACTGACGAGTATTCATACAATGGGTACCCCTGCGGCTCGGAGTAACGAACGGGTCGTCCCATACCCAGCTCCGACCAAAGGCCTCGCCGGTCTACAAAAGACATTCGACCTCGACCCAACGAGCTGCTCCAAGGTCGTCCCCGACCTAACGGGGCGTCCGACCCCCGCCATAGGTCGGACTCCCCGGCGGCTCCGACAAAGCTGAGGCGATCACCGCCAAGGTCCAGGTGTCAGGCCTCCGTCGGCCATCGGCCACGTGGTCTGCGGACCCAACCACTCGAAGTGACCGTGCGAGGGCAAGTGACTCCTTCCCAAGACAGCACGAAGGCTACTAAAATCAAGACTCCAGTCTCATCGTCCGATCACGCACAGTACGGAGATACGCTCCCTCCCGAAGCAGCACCAGAGTCACACACTATGACGTCAGTGCCGTCGGAGACCGCAGAAAGCGGTCTGCTTTTCCCAATGAAGCAGCAGACTGATCTACTCGATGAGCCCACCAACCCGATATGGGAAGCGGAGGGGGTCGACCAACAACCGAGACCAAGGGTCAGAGCTAGCGTAGAGATCTTCACCCTTCCCTCTCTCAACTTCCCGTGTAGCCTTCCCCCTCCGACTATATAAAGGGAGGCAGGGTCTTCTAAGAGTGGGGCAGCTCATATTCTCTTACGCTCTCTTGGACGGTCTCTCAGGCTTCCTTTCTCTTAACTTTTACGAATAGACAAAGACACGCTCGTGCTCGAGCTCCTAGCTCCGCTTAAACACTGTGCGAGTCTTACGCACCTAAAGCAATATGATAAACACCACGCGAATCGGGTAGGGACATTCACCCGACCAAGATACATCCCGGTCTTTAGGTCTAACCATTCAAGGAGAGGGAGCGCACGGCCCTTTAGACTTACAAATTTACTTGCCGGTGACACGAAACCCCGACAGTTGGCGCGCCAGGTAGGGGCCTTTGCGCGTTTTCATCGACATCTCAGGATTCCCGTCCGATTCCTTGATGGCATTCTTCACCCACGATGGCGCGTCTACATCAAGAAGCCGAATCCGTTTCGGCTCCCTCGACTTCGTCGCCACTCCGGCGGGAGAGCTCACGCTCATCCCCGTCACCTCTCGAGACCGGGCACCCGCTGGGAGCCCGAACTCCGTTTCCGACGACCTCGGCAAGCTCCGGCTCGAGGCCCCCGTGGGGACCCCAAAGCCGGAGCCCACCAAGCACCACGCCATCTCTAGTAGCGGTACCCGTGGATGTGGGCGGGTGACGACATCGCCCCCCCGTAGATTCACGGCTCGTGGCGATGATCGGCTACACGCCAGCCTCCGTCCACGATCTCCTGGAGGAATCCTCCAGCCACGACTCCAGCTCCGACGCAGAGCACCCCGCCGACAGACCGCACTCTCGCGAGTGCAACATGGCTGGTGTGGTCGACCTGACCGCAACCCCCGTAGCTGCGGGAGTCTTCATCCAGCGCAGTAGTGCGCAGGAAGAAGAATATCAGCGCGAGCGCGCCGAGCGCGCCCAAGCTCGCTGTGCCGAGCTCCAACAACAACGCGAGGAGCTGGAAACTCGAAGGGCCGAGCTGGACAAGCTCCAGGCCGACCTGGAGCAGAACCAGCCCGAGCCCCTAACCGCGCCTTGCGTCGCGCACCCACGCGCGCGTCAAGTACACCAACGGCTGGAGAAGGGATCCGATGGCCTTCCGTTCTTCCCCCACGCAAGCCAAAACGTGGTCGCCGCCGCGATGCTGCTACGCGGCATGCCCGAGCCCGATGACCCGGAAGCCAAGACAACCTACCAGAACCTCCGGGGGCTGGTGGAGCATGCTGCCGTGCAGCACATGCAGGGATCCGGCTCCCACCACTCGGGCGCCTCCTCTAGCTGCCCGAGCCGCACCACCGCCCGCAACCGGCTGGGGCCGGCCAAGACGGCGGCACAACGCGAACAGCCCCAGGCCTCGCGCACCCCAGTGCGCCACCGCCTCGGCAACGACTACGACGTCCGCGCCACCCTCGAGGCGCGGAGAAAGGCGGCGACGGCGGCGATCACGGGTCGTAGATGACGGCGCGCCGCCACGACCGCGGCAGAGCCCCGATGGTCCAGATCATGGGCCTTCGTCGAGGATCCGCCATGCGGATTCCTGCCGCCAGTTCGAGCAATCACCAACATAGCAAAATACACTGGGGCTACGAACCCCGGCGTCTGGCTGGAGGACTACCGGCTCGCATGCCGGGCGGGAGGAGCCACGGATGATCTCTTCATCATCCAGTACCTCCCCATCTACCTTGCGGACTCGGCTCGAGCCTGGCTCGAGTACTTGCCCGCGAAAACCATCAGGAACTGGGGAGACCTGAAGAGTCTCTTCGTCGGCAACTTCCAGGGCACCTACAAGCGCCCTGGGAACTCCTAGGACCTGAAAAGCTGCAAACAGCAGCCAGGGGAAACCCTTCGGGATTACATCCGGCGTTTCTCCCGTTAATGTAATGAACTCCTCGACATCTCCGACGCCGACGTCGTCGGGGCGTTCATCTACGGCACCTCTTGCAAGGCCCTGGTGCACAAGCTGGGTTGCGTCAAACCCAGAACCACCAAGGAGCTCCTTGACATCGCCACCAACCACGCCTCCGGCTAGGAGGCTGTAGGAGCCATCTTCGAGAAGGGGAAGGCCAAATGAGAGCCCAACGCTCAGGCCGCCTCCCCCCGATCGCTCCGACAAACGGAAGCGGCAGGGGAAACAGGTCCGAGAGGGCCACCTGGTCGCGGCTGTCGACCACCCTGCCAAGCAACGGTAGCGCCGCGGTCGTTGCGCCCGATCATTTCGAGCCGATGGAGAGTCCGTGTCCAACCACGGGTTCCCGTCGAGCACAAGTACCGAGATCGCTAAGTCTGGCACTTCCTCTCCTCACCCCACGCCGTCGAAGGAAGGGAAAGAGCGTGACTCGCGCCGCAGCCGAGGAAAAAGGGCAGACGACGAGTTCCCTGAACCCGACGGTTGCCTCATGATCTTCGGCGGGCCGGCCTGCTACGCCGACAAGCGCCAGCTCAAGCTCACCTTCCGCGAGGTCCACACCGCGACTCCTGCCGTCCCCCACTACCTCCGGTGGTCGGAGTCCCCGATCACCTTTGACCGGACCGACCACCCCGACCACATCCCGCAGCTGGGGAGATACCCGCTGGTGGTCGACCCCATCGTGGGGAAGAAGCGCCTTACGAAGGTGCTCATGGACGGTGGCAGCGGTCTCAACATCCTTTATGTTGAGACGCTCGACGCCATGGCCATCCCCCGCTCGAGTCTCCGGCCGAGCAAGGCGCCCTTCCATGGCGTCATCCCGGGCCACCAGGCTCACCCGCTCGGGCAGGTCGACCTGCCCGTAACCTTTGGAGGACCGGAAAACTTCCGCACCGAAACCCTCACGTTTGAGGTTCCGGATTTTCCCGGCTCCTACCACGCCATCCTGGGGAGACCATGCTACGCCAAGTTCATGGCGGTCCCCAGCTACACCTACCTCAAGCTGAAGATGCCTGGGCCACAAGGAGTAATCACCGTGGCCTCCTCTTTCCAGCTTGCCTACAACTGCAAGCGATTGCGAAATGGCGTTAGCGATCATCGCCTCGGCGAGCTCGCGAACCTCCGGGGAAGCCTGCGACCGCCCCGACTCCAGCAAGTCGGGGTCGGGATCATTCAAATCCGCCGAGGATACGAAGGAGGTCGTGGTCGATCCCCAGGATCCGACCAAAACCGTGCGGGTTGGAGCCACGCTCCCCGCCAAATAGGAAAGCGCGCTCGTCGACTTCCTCCGCGCCAACAAAGACATCTTCGCATGGAGACCCTCCGACATGCCAGGAATCCCAAAGAAAGTCGCCGAGCACTCCTTGAATGTCCGACCAGGCTCGAGGCCGGTCACTCAACGCCTGCGCCGCTTCGACGATGAAAAGTGCAGGATCATAGGGGAGGAGATCGCCAAACTTTTGGCCGCAGGGTTTGTAAGAGAGGTGCGCCACCCCGAGTGGCTAGCCAACCCTGTCCTTGTAAAAAAGAAAACCGTGCAATGGACAATGTGCATTGACTACACGAGCCTGAACAAGGCGTGTCCCAAGGATCCGTTCCCTCTACCCCGCATCGACCAAGTCGTTGACTCCACTGCAGGGTGCGAAACCCTGTCCTTTCTGGATGCCTATTCAGGCTATCACCAGATAGCGATGAAGGAGTCCGACCAGCCAGCAACTTCTTTTATCACCCCTTTCGGCTCCTTTTGCTATGTAATGATGCTATTTGGTCTGAAAAACGCGGGCGCTACATACCAGCGATGTATGCAAACGTGCTTCAACAACCAGATAGGGCGTAACGTCGAAGCATACGTCGACGACATCGTCGTCAAAACCAGGAAGGCCGATGATCTCGTCTCTGACCTGGAAGAGACCTTTGCGGACCTCCGACGGTTCCGTATAAGGCTCAACCCCGAAAAATGTGTTTTCGGGGTCCCTAAAGGAAAGCTACTCGGCTTCATCGTCTCCGAGCGCGGCATCGAAGCCAACCGAGAAAAAATCTCGACGATTATGAGGATGGGCCCGATCGGCGACCTGAAGGGAGTCCAAAAGCTGACAGGATGCCTTGCAGCCCTAAGCCGTTTCGTGTCTCGCCTTGGCGAGCGCGGAATGCCGCTTTGCAAGCTGCTCAAGAAGTCCGATCACTTCAGCTGGACCCAGGAGGCTCAGGAAGCCCTCACCCGACTGAAGGTTTTCCTGACCTCACCCCCGGTCCTGGTCGCCCCGGCACCAGAGGAACCGTTGCTGCTCTACATCGTCGCTACGACCCAGGTTGTCGTAGCGGCTCGTTAATGAACGCAGCGGAAGAAGGCCATGTGCACAAGGTACAACGGTTGGTCTACTTCATCAGCGAGGTGCTCTCCGAGTCAAAAGCTCGGTACCCGCAAGTGCAAAAACTGCTCTATGCGGTGCTCATCACGAAGAGGAAGCTAGTCCATTACTTCGACCGGCACCCAATCTTCGTGGTGACCTCGTCGCCACTCGGCGAAATCGTCCACAAGCGCGACGCCTCAGGAAGGATATCCAAGTGGGCACTCGAGCTCAACGGCCACGACATATCGTACGTTCCTCGAACGGTGATCAAGTCGCAGACTCTGGCCGACTTCGTCGCCGAGTGGACCGAAGCCCAGGCGCCACCGGTGCTCGAAGACCCCGAGTACTGGACAATGTACTTCGATGGGTTCTACACCAAGAACGGCGCGGGTGCGGGAGTTGTCATCGTCTCCCCGCTCGGGAACAAGCTCCAGTACGCCATTCGGCTGCTCTTCGATGCGACCAACAACGTCGCCGAGTACGAGGCTCTCGTCAACGGTCTCCGGATCGCTGCCGACCTCGGCGCTCGCCGACTATACTTCCACGGAGACTCCAAGCTCGTCGTCGACCAAGTCATGAAGGCCGCGGAGCCCCGAGACGCCCGCATGACCGCGTACTGTCGGGAAGTGCGCAAACTCGAAGAAAGGTTCAAAGGTTTTGAGCTTCACCATAGCTACAGACGCTACAACGGGGAGGCCGATTACCTAGCCAATCTCGCCTCCAGTAGAGGACCAGTCCCGCTTGGGATCTTTGTCAGTGATCTTCGAAAGTCCTCCGTCCCGCTGGACTCGGCGACCGAGCGACCGTCCGACCTGTTCGACGCGAGCACTCAGACCGCCGACCGGTCAGGTGAGGGATCGCCCGGGTCGGGCCACGACACGCTGACGGCCGACTCCGACTGGAGGAAGCCCTTCATCGACCGCCTGACCGATGGATCGCTCCCCACCGATCCAACCGAAGCACGACGCCTCGCCCGTCGGGCAAAATCTTTCGTCCTGTTCGGAGAAGACCTCTACAAAAGGAGTCCCTCTGGGGTCCTCCAAAAATGCATCCTGGCCGACCAAGGGGGGCGGCTGCTGCTCGACATCCATGGTGGCGTCTATGGTCACCACGCCGCACCTCGAAGCCTCGTGGGAAAAGCCTTTCGACAGGGCTTCTACTGGCCGACCGCCGTGGCCGACGCCGAGCAAATTGTTCGCACCTGCGAAGGATGCCAATTCTTCGCCCAGCAAACGCATCTTCCGGCGGAGGCCTTACAGACGATCCCCGTCACATGGCCATTCGCGGTCTGGGGACTCGATCTGGTCGGGCCCTTCAAAAAGGCGCCCGGGGGCTTTACCCACCTCTTTGTCGCGGTGGATAAGTTCACCAAATGGATAGAAGCCAAGCCGGTCGCCAGCATCACATCGGTGCAGGCGGTTAACTTCATCCGCGACATCGTCTTCCGCTTTGGAGTCCCGAACTCCATCATCACCGACAACGGCACGCAGTTCACGGGGAGAGAATTCCTCGAGTTCTGCGATGACTTCAACATCCGCGTCGATTGGGCGGCCGTCGCCCATCCGCGGACCAACGGCCAGGCCGAGCGAGCAAACAACATGATTCTTCAAGGGCTCAAGCCACGAATCTTCAGTCGGCTGAAGAGATTCGCAGGACGATGGGTGGCCGAGCTACCTTCCGTCCTCTGGAGCTTGCGAACCGCACCGACCCGGGCGACCGGGTTTACACCATTCTTCATGGTGTTCGGTGCTGAAGCCGTCTTGCCAACCGACCTGGAATACGGCGCCCCAAGACTACAAGCCTTCGACGAGGCTCGGGGGCTCGTCTCGCAACAAGACGCCATCGACCAGCTCGACGAGGCGCGTGACGTGGCCATTCTGCGATCGGCCAAGTACCAAGCGGCGTGTGATGCTACCACGATCGTCGGTCGGCCGGTCCTTCAACGTTGGCGACACAGTCTGCGCGCCAGTTCACCCAAAGCAAAGACAAACACAAGCTCTCACCGCCTTGGGAAGGCCCCTTCACCTTCGTGGAGGTTCTCCGACCCGGCACCTTTCGACTCAAGGACACGGATGGCAACGTCTTCTCCAACGCATGGAACATAGAAAAGTTAAGGCGTTTCTACTCTTAAAGCTATTTCTTGTCCTTCGCGTTTTTTTTCACCCTCCTTCCAAGCGCCCGGACGCCCCGAGGCGCTCGGGGGCTGCTTGTTGAGGCCCTCGTACGGGTTGCTTCCGCTCGGCGCGCTCACACGGGTCGGTAACCCGACCAACCACCGGGCTCCTCCTAGACGGTAACCCTCTCAACCCGAGTGCTGCGGCCTACGCCCCAACGGCTATGGTTGCGAAGTAGCGCTTTGCGGAAGAAGTAAGTGCCCGAACGGAGCAAACTTCGGGCGGTCGGGAACACTCCGTTCCCGCGCGAGCACAGCCAGTTCGCACACCTACACAGGTTGGTGACCCGACCAACCACAGGGCCCCTCCTAGGCGATAACCCTCTCGACCCAAGTGCTACGGCCTACGCCTCAGCGGCTACGGTTACCGAGTGGCTCTTTGCAGAAGAAGGAAGTGCCCGAACGGGGCAGCCCTTGGTCGGTCGGGAACACTCCTATCCCGTGCAGGTGCGCGCAAATGCTTCACAGCCAAAGTTTCGGTCCCCTTCACGCCTCCCTCGTAAATGGTAAAACTCCGACCTACGCTTGACCAACCCCCGAGGTTTCTAAGGCTACGGTCGTCGAACGTTTTATCACAATGGGGAAATGCGAAAGACGGATTGGAACCTGTCAAACCTTCAGTTTACTTCATACTAAGGTCTTTTTTACAATGAAAAAAAAACATCTAATTCCTCCCTATTTTTCGTGGAGGATGCTTCCCGGCGGAATCCTTTCGGCGATCAGCCGGGCGTGTGGCTCGACTTGAAGTTCGAACCTGTCGACCTCCTCGTCAGTCCGGTTCCCCGCGATCCCGCTGCTGACGATGGCGAGGTCGATGCCATCATAATAGGAGACGGTGTGGACAAGCGCCGAGGAAGCTCCGAGCACGGTGCCCGTGCTCACCAAGCTCTCGACGTGTTCCGGCACTCGAGCCAACGCGGCGGCGAGCGAGCTAGGGCCCGACGCGGTTCCAAGCACTCGGTCGCAGATGTCCTGGCCGACCTTGCGAAGGGTCCCCAACTCTGCGGTCAGGTCGGACCGTTCTCCCTCGGCCACCAGCAGCTCCGCCAAGGCCGCGTCCCGCGCCGTGATTGCCGCGTCGCGGGCCTCCACCGCCTCTCTCCGCGCCTCCACAGTGCTGCCAAGGTTCATCTACAGCTCTGCAGATCGGGACGGCGTCAGAAGGCGCGCCCAACAAGCCACAAATGCAAAATCGACTAAGGAGTCAGGACACTTACCGGTCGTGGAGCTCCTCGAGCGCGGCTCGCCTCGGTCTTGGCGCGCCTCTGGCGGCGTCACGCTGGATTCCATCTGCTCAGCGCCCTCCCGAGTCCGATCCCGCCGCCTTGAGGCGGGCCGCCCGATCACAGCGGTCCTTCAAGCGGCGACGGCGGCATCTTTGGCGCTGCTAGCAGCCGCCAAAAGGGACTCGAGCTCCGTCACCCACGCCGCCAAGGACTGGCTCGCCCGGCGCTCTTCAACCAGACTGGTGGCCCGACCAGCTCTGGTAGGTCTCTCCGCCGCTTACGCCGCGAGCCAACGCCTCCGAAGTCGCGCCTCGGGCGCGATCGATCGCGCTCTTCCTCGGTGGCCAACTTTCGGTCTTGCAGACCCCGGAGGAACTGGGACTTCTCCCCCGAACGGACCCGCAAGTGCTCTGCAAAGCTCAGCACTCTTTTAGCCTATAACAAAACCATCAAAAGATACGAGAGCCAGGTTTTGCCGACCTACCGCACCAACCGGAGGATCCTCGAGAGACGCGTCCAAAGACTCACCGAGCAATCGAGTGCGAGAGCCAGACCCTCTTGGATCTGCTTCGTCTCGGTCATGGCGCGCCTAACGCAGTCCCGGAAAACCTCCCACTCGCTGCACTCCGCCGGGTCGTCCAGCAGGAGGGACGGTCCGCCGGTTTGGTCGTCTCCCGACCAGATCAATGCAAGCGAGGGCGGCTGAGCAGACCCGCCTGGGTCGGCGCCAGCAGCTTGCGATCGCGGGAGGCCACTCGGTGCCTCCCCTTGCGGCTCCAGCGGAATCAGCTCTGACACCTGGGTTGACCCCGCCGGCGGGCTCACGGGCGGCGGCGTTAGCGTCGCCCCAGGAAGCCGGACCACGCATGCTAGTGGGCTCCCCGGCGGCGGTGGCGGGAGCTCCTCCCGACCCCCCTTGACCGCAGAAGGAAGCCCTGATTCATCGAGGGTCGGTGGATCTCCCTCATGCCCTGGCTCGGTCTTTGTCGCCGCGACCAACCCCTGACCCGCCGGAAGCTCCAACACCACCTGCGGAGCCTCGGTCCTTGTCGACCCCGGCGTCGCCAGTGTTGCCACGGCCCTTGCCGAGCTGGCCACGCCCACCGCCTCCTCGGGCCGCTCTGACTCCACCGACGGCTTCGATCCCGCTGCTGCGGGGACGAGCCACCACAGCAGTCCGCGCCGTCGACCACCACTGTGTAGGTGCTGCACACAACAGAAGATCAGGGGTTGCTCGGACGACCTTTCTATGACAAAATTGGAAGGAGGCACTTACTGCGCCGATCGGGTGCGCGGCAGCCGCGCTCTCTTAGCCGGCCCCCTCGCGGGGGCGAGTCGGCTCTCCGTTTCCCCGGGGACACCTCCACTTGGGGCACAACGACAACGGCGCCCGCGCGGTCGCCCTCCGCCGGACCTCCGCCGCTCGACGGCCCAACATCGGACCAGCAGTACGGATCGGCGCCGCTGTTCCCGCTGCCATCGCCGGAGGTCGATCCCACACCGCCCGTCTCAACGGCGGTCGCTTCGGACACTTCCTCACCACGCGCGGCCCTCGCCGCGCGCTCCTTCTTCTTCTTCCTCCGCTTCTCCTCCCTGCGCTTCTTGCGCGCAGTTTCGTGCTGAGCGGAGGCCGTGCGGGCCGCCGCCCTCAGCGCTTTTTCCCCCGGCAACAACACCCGGGAAACCATCCCGGTAAGCCCCTGAGAAATGCAGAAACGACAATTAGATCGAATGCTAGGAAAAAGAAAAGGGGGGAGGAAACAAGAAGAGAGTTGCTCGGATTACCAGGTACGGGATGAGTCGCCGAAAATGGCTCAGGGTGCTCGCCCGCCGCTTCGGTGGTGCTCCTGCCCATGACGGTGGACACCCGAGCCTCAACCTCCGAGGCGGAGAGTTCTGGCCCCGCCATCCTCATGGGGTCAGACGTCCCCCCATATCGGAACATGGGGAGCAGCCTATCCATGAGCGGCTGAACGCGCATCTAAATGAAAGCACGCACAACAACATCACCAGTCAGGCCTCGCTCCTTCTGGACCTTGATCCGATCAATAATCTCGGCCACCTTGGCCTTCTCTTTCTTGGCGACGCCCCAGGTCCACTCGGGCCCCGCCTCAACCAACCGACCGGTGAAGACCGGGGCGCTGCCTCCAGTGTTCTGAACATAGAACCACTCGGAGTGCCAGCCCCGGTTCGACGACGGCAACTTCATGTCGATATAGTCCGACCCCCGGCCAACACTCATCTAGAGTGCCAAGCCGCCCACGCGCGCCGGAGCGTTCGATGGCTTATCCTTTCTCACCCGCGCATGGAAGAGGTGCCGCCACAGCGCCCAGTGCGGCTCGATACCCAAGAATGCCTCGCACAGCGTCATGAAAATCGCGAGGTGGAGGACGCCATTGGGGTTAAGGTGCTGCACCTCCGCCTTGTAGTGGGAGAGTAGCCCCCGGACGAATGGGTGCAGAGGGAGACCAAACCCGCGCTCGTAAAACGAGGTGGGCACGACGATCTCATCGTCCCCCGGCGAGGGGACGGCGGCCCCCGTTGGCACCCTCCAGCTTGAGACGTCTTGCGGGGGAAGGAACCCTTTCTTCACCAGGCCGAGCACGCGGCTAGGCTGGATGGAGCACTCCGGCCACGACATTCTCGAAGAAGAGCAGCAAAAAAGGTGAGGAAGGGGGAAGGTGTTTTCTCCTCTCTCGCCTCATTGTGCTTTTTCTCGAGCAAGGGCAGGAGAACGAGGAAAAGCAAGGGCAGGCAATCGTCCTAGCATCCCCGTGCCGAATTTATAAAGGCCGAGCAGGCGCCAGCTAAACCGGCACTAGCCGAACAGACACCGCCTCGAACGAATCGTCGCATGTCCCGTCCCTCCAGCTGCTACACCGAGCAAAACGGTAACCCTGCGGTTTCCAATTCCTCTCTACGCTTTTAAGTCTGATAGGACTACAGGAGGCGAAAAGACACCGCTTCGAGATGCGCCCCCTGTGACCTCTTGGTCTCCGCCTTCGGGCCAGGACGGTTGTTCCGAGGCGCGTGCGAGAGGCCCACTAGGCCACTGCGGCCCCAAAGTGGCAAAAGAGCTTGATAGCTCACGCCCGGGGCCCAGCAAAAAGCTGCGGGTCCCAAGGGCATGATCCACCAAGTGGATTCAAGCCGCCCCAGCGGAAAATTGAGCAAGGGGCGAGTGCAAGGCGAGCTCCCAGTGGGCCTCCAGTTGGGTTGGCTGACCACCCAATCGCCTTAACTCGTGTCTGAGACCATACTTCACACTCTCCCGCGGAGCCCATCGATGGGTGACAGCCAGTTGTGCTCTGGGTCGGCGAACGACCCAGAGTCCGATATGAGATCGAGTAAAGAAAGGTTTCTCATGGGCTGCCCACCAGTGGGCCGGACACCCTGCGCTGGGATCGTCCGCTTGGAAGGGTCCCCCTTGGGAGGGACCTCCAAGGATCCACTCGGATCACCCGTTATTAGCTCCACGAGCACGGCGTTCAAACCAACGCGGGTAAACACGCGTTCGCTCACCCCCTCCAGGTCCCACACCTGCGAACGGGGCGTACACGTGGGATAGACAGCGGCCACTCCTCTCGCAGCTACCCTCGCCAGACGAGGGCACGGGACGGACGCCCTACGTCCAGCCACGACGTTAAACGAGCACTCGGGCACCAGAATCTCTCGGAGACATCTGGCCGTCCTCGCCGACCTAGGCGCCGTCCAGCGACGACATTAAACGAGCACTCGGGCACCAGAATATCTCGGAGACATCTGGCTGTCCTCGCCGACCTAGGCGCCGTCCAGCGATGACGTTAAACGAGCACTCGGGCACCAGAATCTCTCGGAGACATCCGCCGCCTCGCCCGACCTAGGCGCCGCTCGGCGACGACGTTAAACGAGCACTCGGGCACCAGAATCTCTCGGAGACATCTGGCGGTCCTCGCCGACCTAGGCACCGTCCAGCGACGACGTCAAACGAGCACTCGGGCACTAGAATCTCTCGGAGACATCTGGCCGTCCTCGCCGACCTAGGCGTCGTCCAGCGACGACGTTAAACGAGCACTCGGGCACCAGAATCTCTCGGAGACATCTGGCCGTCCTCGCCGACCTAGGCGCCGTCCAGCGACGACGTTAAACGGGCACTCGGGCACCAGAATCTCTCGGAGACATCTGGCCATCCTCGCCGACCTAGGCGCCGTCCAGCGATGACGTTAAACGGGCACTCGGGCACCAGAATCTCTCGGAGACATCTGGCAGTCCTCGCCGACCTAGGCGTCGTCCAACCACGACTTTAAACGGGTACTCGGGCACCAGAATCTCTCGAGACATCTGGCTGTCCTCGCCGACCTAGGCCGTGTCTAGCTACAACGTTAAACGAGCGCTCGGACACCGGAACCTCCCGAGAGGTATCCGGTCATCCGCATCGACCAAGGCATTGGAGCGCCCGTGCTTAAGAAAAATAACCACGCATCGACTGCTGACCCTCGGGGGCATGAGTGGTCTAAGAAAGCATCTAAAAGCGAAGTTGACATACAGATGAATCAGATCGCAAAAGAAAGGGAAATTTTATTATAAGTCGACAAGCTCAACATTACATAATGTTACACGATACAAGGTCACGTGATATGATGGAGCTATTTCAGCACCAAGTATTATATCACGGATTTTGGATTGCGTCAGTGTAGACGCACTGACGGCTACCCGCGCGCACGCACCATCGCCTCCAAAAGGGCGCTCCTCACCACGAAGAGCTTCGGGGCAACCCCGAGCAACACGTCGACGGCGGTGGTGTCACGGGCCATGGCCTCCTCCTCCATGAGCTCGGCCATCGCCTGGTCACGCTCAGCCCAGAGTTCGGCTAAGGGATCCTCTTCCACCACCTCAACATCGTCATCAAAACCAAAGACCAGCGGATGCGCCGAAGCCATTAGAGGATTGAAGAAGAAGATTCTAGGGTGGGGGTAACCATTCAAGCAAGCGGTGATACCCTTATATACCCAAAGTAAGGAAGATCAAACGACTCCGTATAAATGCCAAGTGCAGGAAAACGAAGAGCCCTTCGCCGGATCCCGAAGCGGCCGAGAAGACGAATGGTCAAGACGTGCAAAACCATGCGCGACACGCACCACCAAGCAATTAAAAAGCTTCCGACGACCAAGGGTACCCCCAACAGGTCCCTCAGCAGTTGCCGGATGCGCCCGAAGCACATCAGGCTAAAGCCAACCAACCAGGTTGGTCGGACCAGCCGACCAAATCCGGCCGCCACCTTCGACCATGCTTTACCGACCAAGTTCAACCCTCGACCGTATCTAACGAACTCTCTCGGGGGTTCGGGGGCTACTGACGAGTATTCATACAATGGGTACCCCCGTGGCTCGGAGTAACGAACGGGTCGTCCCATGCCCGGCTCCGACCAAAGGCCTCGCCGGTCTACAAAAGACATTCGACCCCGACCCAACGAGCTACTCCAAGGTCGTCCCCGACCTAACGGGGCGTCCGACCCCCGCCATAGGTCGGACTCCCACCGCCTCCGACAAAGCTGAGGCGATCACCGCCAAGGTCCCGGTGTCAGGCCTCCGCCGGCCATCGGCCATGTGGTCTACGGACCCAACCACTCGAAGTGACCGTGCGAGGGCAAGTGGCTCCTTCCCAAGATAGCACGAAGGCTACTAAAGTCAAGACTCCAGTCTCATCGTTCGGTCACGCCAAGATGCGGAGATACGCTCCTCCCGGCGACACCAGTCACACACTATGACGTCGGTGCGTCGCCAGACCGCAGAAGGCAGGTGCGCTGTTTCCCAATGAAGCAGCAGACTGATCTACTCAATGAGCCCACCAACCCGATATGGGCAGCAGAGGGGGTCGACCAACAACCGAGACCAAGGGTCAGAGCTAGCGTAGAGATCTTCACCCTTCCCTCTCTCAACTTCCCATGTAGCCTGCCCCCTCCGACTATATAAAGGGAGGCAGGGTCTTCTAGGAGGGGGGCAGCTCATATTCTCTTACGCTCTCTTGGACGGTATCTCAGGCTTCCTTTCTCTTAACCTTTACGAACAGACAGCACACGTTCTCGTGCTCGAGCTCCTAGCTCCCGCTTGTAAACACTGTGCAGTCTTCTGCACCTAAAGCAATACGATAAACACCACGCGAACTGGAGTAGGGACATTCACCCAACCAAGATACATCCTGGGCCTTTAGGTCTAACCATTCAAGGAGAGGGAGCGCGCGGCCCTTTAGACTTACAAATTTACTTGCCGGTGACATGAAACCCCGACATATACATATATATATATATACATATACATATACATATACATATACATATACATATACATATACATATACATATACATATACATATACATATACATATACATATACATATACATATACAGAGATAGATGTGTTATTCTACATCTGCATGTAGAATAGCTTATTCTAAGAGCCAAACAGTTTTCCATACTGACCGAGCCCACTTCGTGGCATGAATTAGCAAGCAATATATTAGCGTGTCTGTCTAGTGTACTAAATCCAACTAGTAAATGACTAATAAATGACACTTCTTATTTGTACATGAATCTGCCTCTTTTTTTATTTAGTCATAACTTTCAAATGAAAATGATTTTCATCTTCAAATTTTTTTAGGATAGTAGAATCTCACATCCTCTACATATGGTATTTTTTTTAGAATTTTTCAAAATGTATACATGTGTTTTTCATGAACTTTAGAAAATACTGGATATGTTGCCTTTTACTATACAAAGAAATATCATGTTACGAGCTATTACACTAGATATTACCATACTGAAACAAGGTGTTAAACAACAGCTTTACATAGGATATAGTAACATCTTGAGTAATAGGAAGTAAAATGTTATTTTCTTGACAATAAAAGATAGTATGTGATGTTGTTTGGCACATTGTTATTTTCATATCTCTCAAATCTAATTGAGTTTGATCTTCAAATTTTACAGGCCTATAGAATCTCACCTCCCCTATGTGTGGTAATTTTTTGACAATTTTTTATAGTACAATGTTATTTTTATGACAGTAAAAGATAGTACATGCTACTGTTTGGCACATTGTTATTTTCATATCTCTCAAATCCGATTGATTTTGGTCTTCAAATTTTTCATGATTATAGAAGCTCATCTACCCTACGTGTGGTAATTTTTTGAGAATTATTGAAATAATTATTATAGGCCCGACAAACAAAAATAAATTCTTATCCACAAAAACCATAAATACACATTTTCAAAATATTCTCAAAAAATTACCATAGATAGGGAAGGTGAGATTATACAACCTTGTAAAATTTGAAGGCCAAAATCAATCAGCTGAAAGATATAAAAGAGACAAATTCAGCTAACTAGTGATTTTTCACTATTTAGGGCTTTGTCAATTTCATATCTTTCAAATACGATTGAGTTTCATCTTAAAATTTTGTAGGCCTATAGAAGCTCACTTACCCTACATATGGTAATTTTTTGAGATTTTTTGAAAACCTGTACATATGATTTTCATAAATTTTACACTATAAGGCTACTGTATACAACATGTAGTAACACATTGAGTAATAGTCAATAAAATGTAGTTTTCTTCACAGTAAAATGTAGTATATGCTGCTATTTGGTACTTTGTTATTTGTATATTTATTGAATCTAATTGAGTTTGATCTTCAAATTTTACAAGGTTGTAGAATCACATCCCCCTACTTGTGGTAATTTTTTGATAATTTTTCATAGTAAAATGTTATTTTTTGATAGTAAAAGATACGATATGCTGCTATTTAGCACTTTGTTATTTTTATATCTCTCAGATCCGATTTAGTTTGGTTTTCAAATTTTACAGGATTGTAGAAGCTCGACTCCCCTATGTGTGCTAATGTTTTGAGAATTTTTCAAACATTTTACTACAGGTCCAGCAAACAGAACTATATTCTTATTCATGAAAACCATGAGTACATATTTTCAAAAATTCTCAAAAAATTACCATAGATAGGAGAGGTGAGATTATACAACTCTGTAAATTAGAAGAACAAAATCAATATCAGCTGAAAGATATGAAAAAGACAAATTCGGCTAACTAGTGATTTTTCACTGTTTAGTGTTTTGTTAATTTCATATCTTTCAAATGCGATTGAGTTTGATCTTCAAATTTTGTAGGCCTATAGAAGCTCACCTACCCTACATACGGTAATTTTTTAAGATTTTTTGAAAATTTTTATATATAATTTTCATAAAGTTTACACCAAAAGTTTGTTGTATAGCATGCAGCAATATATTGAGTAATAGGTAGTGAAATGTAGTTTTCTTAATAGTAAAACGTAGTATATACTGCTTTTTGGTAGTTTGTTATTTTCATACCTTTCAAATCTGATTGATTTTGGTCTTCAAATTTTAAAAGGTTGTAGAATCACATCTCTCCTACATGTGGTAATTTTTTTAGAATTTTTCACAGTAAAATTATTTTTTTATAGTAAAAGATACGATATGTTACTGTTTGACACTTTGTTATTTTCATATCTCCCAAATATGATTGAATTTGGTTTTCAAATTTTAGAAGATTGTACAATCTCGACTCCCCTACGTGTGGTAATTTTTTGAGAATTTTTCAAATAATTTACTACAGGTCCATCAAATAGAACTACATTCTTATTCATGAAAATCATAAGTACACATTTTCAAAAATTCTCAAACAAATTACCATAGATAGGGGAGGTGATATTATACAACCCAGTTAAATTTGAAGACCAAAATCAATATAAGATGAAAGATATGAAAAAGACAAATTCGGTTAACTAGTGATTTTTCACTTTTAGTGCTTTGTTAATTTCATATCTTTCAAATGCGATTAAGTTTGAGCTTCAAATTTTGTAGGCTTGTAGAAGCTCACCTACCCTTCATATGGTAATTTTTTGAAAACTTGTACATATGATTTTCATAAAATTTACACCAAAGGTCCGCTCTATACAGCATGTAGTAACACATTGAGTAATAGGAAGTGAAATGTTATTTTCTTGACAGTAAAAGATAGTATGTGATGCTGTATGGCATATTATTATTTTTATATCTATAAAATCCTATTGAATTTGGTCTTCAAATTTTACAGGCCTGTAGAATCTCACATCTCCTATGTGTGGTAATTTTTTCAGAATTTTTCATAATAAAATGTTATTTTCATGATAGTAAAAGATAGTTCATACTGCTATTTGGCACTTTGTCATTTTCATATCTCTCAAATCCATTAATTTTGGTCTTCAAATTTTACAGGATTGTAGAAGCTCATCTACCCTATGTGTGGTAATTTTTGGAGAATTATTCAAACAATTACTGTAGTTCCGATAAATAGAACTAAATTCTTATTCACGAAAACCATAAGTACACATTTTCAAAATATTCTCAAAAAATTACCATGGATAGGGGAGGTGAGATTATACAACCATATAAAATTTAAAGACTAAAATCAATATCATCTGAAAGATATGAAAAAGACAAATTCAACTAACTATTGATTTTTCACTGTTTAGTGCTTTGTCAATTTCATATATTTTAAATGCGATTGAATTTGATCCTCAAATTTTGTAGACCTGTAGAAGCTCATATACCCTACATATGATAATTTTTTGAATTTTTTTTAAAACTTATACATATGATTTTCAAAAATTTTACACCATGACACTCGTGTATACAGTATGTAATAATACATTGAGTAATAGGCAGTAAAATATAGTTTTTAAATAGTAAAAGGTAGTATATGCTATTGTTTGGTACTTTGTTATATTCATATCTTTAAAATCTGATTGAGTTTGGTTCTCAAATTTTACAAGGTTGTAGAATCACATCTCCCCTACGTGTGGTAATTGTTTGAGAATTTTTCACAGCAAAATGTTATTTTTTTATAGTAAAAGATACGATATGCTGTTGTTCAGCACTTTTTTATTTTTATATATCTCAAATCTGATTTAATTTGGTTTTAATATTTTTTACAAGATTGTAGAAGATCGACTTTCCTACATACGGTAATTTTTTGAGAATTTTTCAAACATTTTACTGCAGTCTAGTAAACAGAACTATATTCTTATTCATGAAAACCATAATTTCACGTTTTCAAAAATTGTCAAAAAAATTATCATAAATAGGATAGGTGAGGTTGTACAACAATGTAAAATTTCAAAACCAAAATCAATATCAGCAGAAAGATATGAGAAAGACAAATTCAGCTAACTAGTGATTTTTCACTCTTTAGTGCTTTGTTAATTTCATATCTTTCAAATTCGATTGAGTTTGATCTTCAAATTTTTTAGGCCTGTAGAAGCGCACCTACCCTACATATGGTAATTTTGTGAGATTTTTTGAAAATTTTTACATATGATTTTCATAAATTTTACACCGAAAGTCTGCTGCATACAGCATGTAGTAACACATTGAGTAATCGGAAATAAAATTTTATTTTCTTGACAGTAAAAAGTAGTATATGCTGTTGTTTGTTACTTTGTTATTTTCATATCTCTCAAATCTGATTGAAGTCTTCAAATTTTACAAGGTTGTAGAATCACACCTCACCTACGTGTGGCAATTGTTTGAGAATTTTTCACATTAAATATTATTTTTTTGATAGTAGAAGATACGTTCGAAAGTTCAAAGCTCCATTTAGTTGGTTTTGGTGTTAATGACAAATCTAGTATTGAGACTAACTCTTTTGATAATAATAATACTGATTAGTTTCAATTTTTAATTAATAACAAATCTTTTATGAGACTAACTCTTTTATTGAGTATATCTTAGATTAGTCTCATCTCATTGGAAAATGGAAAACCCAAGGTATCCACTCATATTCATTTTACGATATCTTAATGCATATTTTGAATTCAAGTTAAATGATGAACTCTACCATTATTTAGACCTCAAGATGTGCATTAATGTTTCAACTCCATGTATACATGAATGCACACATTTAAGGGGAGTTCATGCTTAATCTTGAAGTTTCAAAGTATTGATCTAATTCATCTTTCTATATCAAGGATCATTACTTTGAAACAACCCCTTGAGTATATTTAACTTGTGTAGTTGTAATATACTCATGGCAATATAGGATAAACTCCAAAGCAATCAAAAATTGAATATGTGCATATTGATTCAAGTCCAATTATTTGCATGCACACATCTAACGGAGTTTATTCTATAATTAATGGTCTTAAGAGTATTGATCACTTTCCACCACTCCATATAAATTGGATCAATACTTTTAGATTCCATCAAATTGAGTATATGAAACTTGTGTAGTTAATATATACTCATGACAATTTAAATACAATTTAAATTGTGTTCGGTTGTCATTCAATCAGCAAAGAACTAGTCATGTGTTGATGGTTCACTTTGTTGATCCTAGGACAATCGAAAGTTCTTGAGTATATGAAGCTTTAGTTGCATTAATATACTCAAGATACAATTAATCCTTCAATCATTTGTCTTTGGGTTGTGATCAATCATCAAATGAAAAGAACTAAGGATCTTGGGAGCATCCATTATGTGTTAATGGAGTGTAGTGATGATTGAGACAACCATGTATTTTGGACTAACACTTTCAATGAGTTTTGAAATAGGTTAAGTCCAAGGTTGAGATGGATGAACGGGAAAAGGACATCATCATGTGTTGATGAGCATCAAGAGAGGATCCCGAAGCTAAGACAAGCGGAGTTCATCATGTTTTGATGAACAAGAAGAAGATCCCGACTTGGAGAGAAGATGATGGAAATAATAAAAGCTCCAAGTGGATGTGCTAGAGGCAAAGGTATAACTTGCTAGGGCTAAGGATGTGTTCCTAGTCTTTTACAGGTCTCGGTGTTCGAATGGGAGACTGGGTTGCTAGTTAGGTGCTGTACTATTAAGAGGGGTTAAGTATTTTAGCTTGAGCTTCATCATGTGTTGATGAACTCAATCCGGTTCACTCTAGCTCACTCTCTATTTGGTTCTTGCATGAGCTAAGTATTTGCCTGTCTTGCAAATAAGAGAGCTCATGCTCGCTTCTTATTGAATCTTAATCGATTTGGTTTTTGCATGGAGCTATGGATTTGCATGTGTTTCAAAAGGGAGATAGCTCATGTAATTTAGTTTATGTGATTTTTGTATGGAGCTAAGTTTTGCATATGTTGCAAAAAGTGAGAGCTCATGCATCAGTGTTTTAGCTTGTGATTTGATCATGTGTTGATCATCACAAGGCTAAGTAAAGTTTATGACTTTTTCTATTTGCAAATGTGTTTTGCAAATAATCTAGAGGTTATGGTTTTGATCCTAGAGCATGTTTTGGCATTTGCAAATATATTTTGCAAAGTGTTAGGATCATGTGTTGATCCTTACATGGCTAGAGGATTGATCTCATGGGTTCTCGGTTTATTTGCAAATGTGTTTTGCAAATTATTTTGATCATGAGTTGATCACCAAATGGCATAAGAATTGATCTTATTGACTCTTACTAGCTTGTAGTCACGCTCTTGATCAAGTCCATGTGAGGGATTTCGAGAAAATCAGATTTTGAACTTGAGTGACTACATTAGAGTCTTTATTTTTGTAATATTTAAAATATCTATGGTTGCTTAAATCTTAAAAATGGGTGGAGATTGTATCCCTCGTGATAAGCTTCGCATAGAATCAAAAATCACCTAAATCGGAGTTCGGAGTAAAAAGTTATGAGTGTTTTAGTGCCCTGACCAGTGGTAGCACCGCCCCTAGTAGGGCGGTAGCACCAGCCTGAGCGGTGCTACCGGCCCAAAGGGCGGTGTATAAAGTCCAGAACATGTGTTTTTATCTCGACAAAACTAAAAAAGGCCCGGTGCTACCGCCCGAAGCCCGGTAGCACCGGATTTTCTGAGTAACGGCTAGTTTTCCAGCCGTTGGCCTAAACCGGGTTTACTGCGTTTTTACCCCATTCTACCCTCCAACGGTTAGTTTTCTTGAGGGGCTATAAAAGAGGCCAAGCTAGGAGGGTTTTGTTGCTGCTCTAGCACCCATTTGAGGTATTCTTGTGAGAGCAAAACCTTAAGAGCTCATAGAGCCATATTTGAGTGATTTGAGATGAATTTGATTTAGAGTTTCTTGTGTAGAATCTCTTTGGTGTTGATTTGCTTTCTCTTGAGCTAGTGTGAGCCTCTCCTCTACATTGTGCATATGTTGCACTTTGTGAGCAAGGAGAGAAGCCTCTAGTTGCATGTGTTGCATCTAGAGAAGGATTGAGTATCCTTGTGCATGTGTTGCACATTGTGAGGATCAAGCAAGAGGCTTGACTTGTTACTCTTGGTATTTGCCGACACCTAGACGGCGTGTGGAGGCGTCGTACGCGGTGACCTTCTCAAGGAGATTGTGAGAAGGCCCAGCAAAGTTGTGAAGGTCGGAGCTCGTCTACTCGAAGGGGGAAAGAGCTACCACTAGTGGAATCGAGGCGGGTGCTCAATTCGTGGAGCCGGTCCAAAGAGGTTTGGGCTAGCCTCAACGTGGATTAGGGGAGACCGGCAAGTCTCCAAAAACCACGGTAAAACATCGGTGTGTCTCTTTATGTTTGCTTGCAATTCTCTATTTACATTGTTGCAATTTGCATTCTTAGAATTAAATTGCTTGATTGTCTTGAGGATTGTATATTCTTGAGTAGAGACATCATTAGCTAGTGCACTTAGTACGCCTAGTTGATTTAGGCTCTTATTTGTCAAAACCTTAGTTTATCGCTTCCGCATTGATTATTGTTTAGGTTTTGATATAGAGATCAATAGAACGTGTATTTAGTGAGAAGAATTTTTAAAACCGGCTATTCATCCCCCCTCTAGTCGGCATCCTCGATCTTACAAGTGGTATCAGAGCTTAGTCTCTCTTTAATAGGCTTTACCGCCTAGAGAGTAAGGATGACGACTAGTGGTTTAGTGCACTTTACCGATTCACATATTTTTTACGGCTCAAATTATATTTCGTGGAAATTATCTATGATTTCTCATTTTAAATCCATGAGCCCCAAATATGGTGGATCGTAGATGTGGGGTTTTCCCTTCGATTAAATGAAGTTGCTCCAACTAAAGGAGATGAGAAATGCCTACATCTCGATGCTCAAGCTACTAATGCTTTATTTAGTTTTGTGAGCATAGATATCTTTAATTCAATTTGCAATCTCAAGAGTGCCCATGAAATGTGGATCAAGCTTCTTGAATCATTTGAATTATCCACATCAACAAATGATGATTGCATTGAGGATTGCACATCGGTAGAAGAAACCTCCACTTCTACCTCAAGTAACGAAGAAACCTCAATTTCTACCTCAAGCGATGCTAAGCATTCGATTCCATCTTCACCATTGCGTTGCTTTATGGCAAAAGGTAAAATTGAGGTAAGTGATGATGATAATGATAATGAGCCCTCTTATGATGATTTAATGGATATGTTAGAGGAGCTCAATAATTATCTTGGGAAGGAGAAAGCCAAATATAAGATTTTGAAGCTTGAGCATGATTCACTTCAAATGATTATAACGTGCTTAAAGAAAGTCATGAATCCCTCCTTCTCAAGGAAATTATCAAGCCTATAGAGGACATAGGAATTCAATGTGATTTAGTAGATGAAATGCCATGCATAAATTCTATTTCATGCATTCCATCTACTATTGACATGTTCACCTCTAACAACAATATTCCTTGTAGCTCAAATTCAAATATTGCTTCTACTTCTATGTCTTGTGAGACTAACCTTGTAGAGGAAAATATCGAGCTCAAGGCACAAGTCATAAAGTTAAAAATGACTTGAAGAAGTGCTACAAAGGGAAGGCCATCCTCGACGATATCTTAAGCAAGCAAAGGGTCTTGCACGATAAGAGAGGGATTGGCTACATCTCCGAGAAGAAGGAGAATAGCAAGACAAGGCACAACGCAAGACACACAAAGAACATCAAGTGCCTTGGATGCCATGAGAAGGGTCACTACGCCTCCGTGTGCCCTAACAAAGTGGAGATCAAGCCAAAATCATCAACAACGAGGCAAACCGGCATTTAGCAAGACAAGAAGATCAAGAGAGGTCCAAATAGCCAAACTTGCTTCAATTGTCGAGAAAAGGGACACATTGGTAAACAATGTCCCTTAGGTAACACTCCTAAGCCAACTCTCGTAAATGATCATTATTTGCTTAGGAAAGACAAAAATGGCAATGAGTTTGCTAAAATTGTCAATTCTCCTAAGTGCTTGCAAAATAATGATATTCATTTGCTTAGGAAGAGTAAAACTAGAAATGTGTTTGCTAGACGTGTTAGTACTCCTAAGACCACTCAATACAATGCAAACAATTTGCTTAGGAGGAATAACAATTGCAAACCACTTGCTAGAAATTCTAAATCCTCTAAGCATTTTCATAAAAATGTTAATCATGTGCTTAGAAAGGATAAGTATAGCAAATCATTTGCTAGAAATGTTACTTCACCCAAAATTGCTATTCCTAAGGCCATTTGGGTCCCTAAATATCTTGTGACTAACATTCTTGGACCCAACAAATATTGGATACCAAAAAGTGCTTAAAATATTTAATAGGCAATTGGAGATGCATTGGAGGCTTGGCTCAATCAAGAAAAGATGATTTCGTTATATGCAAAATGGAGCCAAGCATGAGGACGATCACTTCAATCATGAACCAATGCCATCTCGGTAACAAGTATTTAAATTGATAATTTTAGCTTATAGCCTTGTGTAGGTTATATTGCATTATCATGAAAATCAATTTAATTTGCTTGTTCATGTTCTTGCTCATGCTTATTAGTTGTATTGATTGCAATCTTGAGCAAATTTGGGATGAGGCACATTAAGGGGGAGTGCTAAATCATAACTATGTATATCACATCCCTATGTGTGCCCATATTTATATATGTGCTAATATATTTTTTCAAAATCAAGACATTTATCCAAAAGTGAAAAGTCTTTGAAACTATTACTAATCTTGTGAAAAAACTAGTTGCAAAATGTATACAAATGTTTTCAAAAGGTTTTCCAAGAGTTTTGGATTTATAAAAACTAATTTCAAAAGAAAATGAGTTTCAAGTCCAAAATCTAGTTACTAGTATCTTGTTTTGGATTTAAACTTATAATTTTCATAGAATGAATTGTAAAAGTATTTTGAAAATAGCTCCAAAACGAAAAACTTAGAATTGGTAATTCTTAACAATTCTCGTGTTCAAAAGTTTTCCAAAAGACCAATCTATCCAAAGTTATTTGATTTTGAAACTCACCCAAAAACTATGCTCGACCTATATTGGTCATATTTTAGCACCGTGTGAGTTTCATCTTTTGGACCGGATCTTGTGTAGTATCTTGGTTCAAAATAGTATTTTAGACTCATACACAAAATTCAAATCTCTACATCTTATCTCTTGCTTCATTTGGATTTTGTGTTGAAGAATTTGACTTTATTTTACAAATGGTTCTCTTTAAAAGGACTCTTTGGTCAAAAGTCAAAAATATTGCTTAAAAGGCCCATATGTGCGAAAATCTTTATAAAAGTTCTCAAATATGTATTTCAAATGTTTTACAATGCTTTCGGAGTAAAAATCCCTATTTTAGAAACATATTAGCAAAGTTGACCTCAAATGGATCTTGATTCTGGATTAAATGAAATATTTTCATAAATCAAAATCTATTGAGTTCTTGAAAAGTGGTCAATACAAAACTCGTAGGGTTGGTCATTTCAAGCATTTCTCAAGTTCAAAATTTTTCCAAACGACCAACCGTTCAAAAGTTATAGCCATTTGAATTTGACCAAAATCCTTCATTTGACCCAAAATGACCAATTCTTGCATTTTGTGGGTTTCGCTATTTGAGTTGGATTTCTTTGTGCTTCTTAGCTTTAAATAGTATTTTTAACTCATACAAAGCCATGAAAGTTCAATTCTCTATGAATTTCAATTCGGATTGCATTTTGAGCATTTCGTGAAAATTCAATTTCTTTTCATGCCTACAAAGCGCATTTTGCCATATCTTTTGAAATAAAATTGATTTTGAGGAAATTATTTTTGGGATACCTTATAACTAGTCTAATGTTCATTTCTGGAAATTTTCAAACCATTTGGACTTTATTTGAAAAGGTTTTGACTTTTCTTCTCTTTGAGTAAAAAATAATGCTCACAAAGCGCATTTTGCCATATCTTTTGAAATAAAAGTTATTTTTAGGAAATTATTTTTTTGAAACCTTCTAACTAGTCCAAAGTTGACTTATGGAAATTTTCAAACCATTTGGACTTTATTTGAAAAAGGTTTTGATTTTTCTCCTCTTTGAGTAAAATTCATGCCTTGAATGCAAAATTTGGCATATCTTTTGATTGGAGACTCCTTTTTCGAAAATTATTTTTGGAAAAGATTTTCATGATCCCAAAGTTTGTTTATGCACAGTTTGAAATAAATTGAAATTCATTTGAAAAAGTTATGAGCTTTTCTCTTTTTGATCAAATGCTGAAAATTTAGACTTTTATATGGTTTTGAGCTGATTTATGATTTTATTATCTCCAAATAAGATCATAATTTGAGGGGACCACCTTTGTAAAAATTGATCCTCAATAGTTGGTCTATTATTTCAAATTTTATCAGATTTTTTAGACCTCATTTGAGTAGTGTTTCAGCTATCTTTTGAAGCCTAAATGAAATATCAAGATCTGAAAACCTAAAATTTTCAGTTTTTGAAATCCTTGTGGTTTTCATATCTTTTAATTGGCTTTAAGTTGGAAGAACCTCTCAAAACAAAACTTAAGAATGTTTAAATGTATTAGCTCCATGATTTATATTAGAATCCTTTTGGAGCTTGTTTATTCAAGTTTTGGAAGATGCTCTTCTTTTTGTGTATGTCATGGTATCAAGTTGATTTTTAAATTGACATATAGTTTTGATCTTTGAGAAAATGATCTTGTTTTAAAATAAATGTTAATGCTTTTCTCAAAATGGTATACTCATGCAAAATGATTTTTACAAGTGGTATTCTTTTCAAATAACATTATTAACAATCTTTTCATGTGGTATCAATTGAAAAATGAGCATTACAAGTGGTATTACTTTAAAAATGATATTTACAAGGTTTATATTTTCTTCAAGTGATAATACAAGTGATGATTCTTTAAAACTTTCTACAAGTGGTTTCATGAAAATTCGAAGCTCATTTGGATATTTTTTCTCGTTTAAGCGCTATTAGGCTCTCAAAGACTCCTTTTGTGAGTTGGTTTGCAAATTGAAAAGCCTAATAAAATGAGGAGTTTATTTGAATGTGTTTTAAATATCTTTCTCATGCTTAACTCAAAATATGGCCTCGTTTCCTTTTGGTTTACTCTTTTGGGCCATATAAAGAAGAAGTTTGCGGAATTCTTGAATCTTATTGAAAATTCTTAAGATTTACAAATGGTATTTTATTTAAGAATTCTTGTGAACTTCAATAGGTCATATGTATTCATTTCAATCTTGTTATGACCTCATTTCAAAGAATTTCTTGCCAAGCTCTCTCTTCTTCAAAGTGGTATTTCCTTGCCAAGCTCTTCACTCTAAATGGTTTTCTTTTTGGATTCGTTTTCCATTTTTGGTGTTTAATGCCAAAAGGGGGAGAATTTGTGGGAGCTTAATACATCATTTGGTTGGGGAGTTTGTGGAAGATTAATTTGGTTAAGGGGGGGAATTATTTTAATTATTTGTCTACAAATCTCTCATACGCATTCTCACTTGTTAATGCTTAAATTGCTCAAAGATATGCTTACATGTTCAAATAGATTAAATTATCTTAATACGACGATTTTCATCCAAATGTGGATATTAACCTTGATTTGTCATCAATCACCAAAAAGGGGGAGATTGAAAGTTCAAAGCTTCATTAAGTTGGTTTTGGTGTTAATGACAAATCTAGTATTGAGACTAACTCTTTTGATAATAATAATAATAATACTGATTAGTTTCAATTTTTAATTAATGACAAATCTTTTATGAGACTAACTCTTTTATTGAGTATATCTTAGATTAGTCTCATCTAATTGGAAAATGGAAAACCCAAGGTATCCACTCATATTCATTTTACGATATCTTAATGCATATTTTGAATTCAAGTTAAATGATGAACTCTACCATTATTTAGACCTCAAGATGTGCATTAATGTTTCAACTCCATGTATACATGAATGCACACATTTAGGGGGAGTTCATGCTTAATCTTGAAGTTTCAAAGTATTGATCTAATTCATCTTTCTATATCAAGGATCATTACTTTGAAACAACCCCTTGAGTATATTTAACTTGTGTAGTTGTAATATACTCATGGCAATATAGGATAAACTCCAAAGCAATCAAAAATTGAATATGTGCATATTGATTCAAGTCCAATTATTTGCATGCACACATCTAACGGAGTTTATTCTATAATTAATGGTCTTAAGAGTATTGATCACTTTCCACCACTCCATATAAATTGGATCAATACTTTTAGATTACAACAAATTGAGTATATGAAACTTGTGTAGTTAATATATACTCATGACAATTTAAATACAATTTAAATTGTGTTCGGTTGTCATTCAATCAACAAAGAACTAGTCATGTATTGATGGTTCACTTTGTTGATCCTAGGGCAGTCGAAAGTTCTTGAGTATATGAAGCTTTAGTTGCATTAATATACTCAAGATACAATTAATCCTTCAATCATTTGTCTTTGGGTTATGGTCAATCATCAAAGGAAAAGATCTAAGGATCTTGGGAGCATCCATTATGTGTTAATGGAGTGTAGTGATGATTGAGACAACCATGTATTTTGGACTAACACTTTCAATGAGTTTTGAAATAGGTTAAGTCCAAGGTTGAGATGGATAAACGGGAAAAAGACGTCATCATGTGTTGATGAGCATCAAGAGAGGATCCCGAAGCTAAGACAAGCGGAGTTCATCATGTCTTGATGAACAAGACGAAGATCCCGACTTGGAGAGAAGATGATGGAAATAATAAAAGCTCCAAGTGGATGTGCTAGAGGCAAAGGTATAACTTGCTAGGGCTAAGGATGTGTTCCTAGTCTTTTACCGGTCTCGGTGTTCGAATGGGAGACTGGGTTGCTAGTTAGGTGCTGTACTATTAAGAGGGGTTAAGTATTTTAGCTTGAGCTTCATCATGTGTTGATGAACTCAATCCGGTTCACTCTAGCTCACTCTCTATTTGGTTCTTGCATGAGCTAAGTATTTGCCTGTCTTGCAAATAAGAGAGCTCATGCTCGCTTCTTATTGAATCTTAATCGATTTGGTTTTTGCATGGAGCTATGGATTTGCATGTGTTTCAAAAGGGAGATAGCTCATGTAATTTAGTTTATGTGATTTTTGTATGGAGCTAAGTTTTGCATGTGTTGCAAAAAGTGAGAGCTCATGCATCAGTGTTTTAGCTTGTGATTTGATCATGTGTTGATCATCACAAGGCTAAGTAAAGTTTATGACTTTTTCTATTTGCAAATGTGTTTTGCAAATAATCTAGAGGTTATGGTTTTGATCCTAGAGCATGTTTTGGCATTTGCAAATATATTTTGCAAAGTGTCAGGATCATGTGTTGATCCTTACATGGCTAGAGGATTGATCTCATGGGTTCTCGGTTTATTTGCAAATGTGTTTTGCAAATTATTTTGATCATGAGTTGATCACCAAATGGCATAAGAATTGATCTTATTGATTCTTACTAGCTTGTAGTCACGCTCTTGATCAAGTCCATGTGAGGGATTTTGAGAAAATCAGATTTTGAACTTGAGTGACTACATTAGAGTCTTTATTTTTGTAATATTTAAAATATCTATGGTTGCTTAAATCTTAAAAATGGGTGGAGATTGTAGCCCTCGTGATAAGCTTTGCATAGAATCAAAAATCACCTAAATCGGAGTTCGGAGTAAAAAGTTATGAGTGTTTTAGTGCCCTGACAAGTGGTAGCACCGCCCCTAGTAGGGCGGGCCCAAAGGCCGGTGTAAAAAGTCCAGAACGTGTGTTTTTATCCCGAGAAAAATAAAAAAGGCCATGTGCTACCGCCCAAAGCCCGGTAGCACCGGATTTTCTGAGTAACGGCTAGTTTTTCGCCGTTGGCCTAAACCGGGTTTACTGCGTTTTTACCCCATTCTACCCTCCAACGGCTAGTTTTCTTGAGGGGCTATAAAAGAGGCCGAGCTAGGAGGGTTTTGTTGCTGCTATAGCACCCATTTGAGGTATTCTTGTGAGAGCAAAACCCCAAGAGCTCATAGAACCATATTTGAGTGATTTGAGATGAATTTGATTTAGAGTTTCTTGTGTAGAATCTCTTTGGTGTTGATTTGCTTTCTCATGAGCTAGTGTGAGCCTCTCCTCTACATTGTGCATGTGTTGCACTTTGTGAGCAAGGAGAGAAGCCTCTAGTTGCATGTGTTGCATCTAGAGAAGGATTGAATATCCTTGTGCATGTGTTGCACATTGTGAGGATCAAGCAAGAGGCTTGACTTGTTACTCTTGGTGTTTGCCGACACCTAGACGGCGTGTGGAGGCGTCGTGCGTGGTGACCTTCTCAAGGAGATTGTTAGAAGGCCCGGCAAAATTGTGAAGGTCGGAGCTCGTCTACCCGAAGGGGGAAAGAGCTACCACTAGTGGAATCGAGGCGGGTGCTCAATTCGTGGAGCTGGTCCAAAGAGGTTTGGGCTAGCCTCAACGTGGATTAGGGGAGACCGGCAAGTCTGCGAACACCACGGTAAAACATCGGTGTGTCTCTTTATGTTTGCTTGCAATTCTCTTTTTACATTGTAGCAATTTACATTCCTAGAATTAAATTGCTTGATTGTCTTGAGGATTGTATATTCTTGAGTAGAGACATAATTAGCTAGTGCACTTAGTAAGCCTAGTTGATTTAGGCTCTTATTTGTCAAAACCTTAGTTTATCTCTTCCGCATTGATTATTGTTTAGGTTTTGATATAGAGATCAATAGAGCGTGTGTTTAGTGAGAAGAATTTTTAAAACCGCCTATTCACCCCCCTCTAGTCGGCATCCTCGATCTTACAACGTTATGCTGCTATTTGGCACTTTGTGATTTTCATATCTCTTAAATCCGATTGAATTTGGTCTTTAAATTTTACAGGATTGTAGAAGCTCGACTCCCTATGTGTGGTAATTTTTTGTGAATTTTTCAAATATTTTACTATAGGTCTAGCAAACATAACTATATTCTTTTTCATGAAAACCATAAGTACGTATTTTCAAAACTTCTCAAAAAATTACCATAGATAGGGGAGGTGAGATTATACAACCCTGTAAAATTTGAAGACCAAAATCAATATCAACTAAAAGATATGAAAAAGACAAATTTGGCTATGTAGTGATTTTTCACTGTTTAGTGTTTTGTTAATTTATTATATTTCAAATGCGACTGAGTTTGATCTTCAAATTTTGTAGACCTGTAGAAGCTCACTTACCCTACATATGGTAATGTTTTGAGATTTTTTGAAAAGTTGTACATATGATTTTTATAATGTTTAGACCAAAAGTCTGTTGTATACAGCATGTAGTAACACATTGACTAATAGGCAGTAAAATGTAGTTTTCTCCACAGTAAAAGGTAGTATATATTGTTGTTTCGTACTTTGTTATTTTTATATCTTTCAAATCTGATTGAGTTTGGTCTTTTTACAAGGTTGTAGAATCACACCTCCCCTACGTGTGGTAATTTTTTGGGAATTTTTCATAGTAAAATGTTTTTTATAGTAAAAGACACGATATGATGTTGTTTGGCACTTTGTTATTTTCATATCTCTAAAATCATATTGAGTTTGGTCTTCAAATTTTACAGAATTGTAGAAGCTCGACTCCCCTACGCGTGGTAATTTTTTAAGAATTTTTCAAATATTTTACTACAGATCCAGCAAATAGAAGTATATTCTTATTCATGAAAACCATAAGTACACATTTTCAAAAATTCTCAAAAATTACCATAGATAGGGGAGGTGAGATTATACAACCCTGTAAAATTTGAAGACCAAAATCAATATCAGCTGAAAGATTGAAAAAGACAAAGAAGAGACAGATTCATGTACTAACTACAATACGCATTAACTAGCTGGGTTGACTAACACATGAACTAGTAACTGATTCGGTAGTAATTCAATCTGTTGTTTTATAGTAAAATATATTTATGATTTACTACCGAATTGGATTCAGGTGTGCTTTGCATGCGCTTCACCAGCAAATTCATCAGTTGTTCTATAGTAAAATATTTTGTGATTTACTAGCAGACTACATTTACTAGTGTTGTTTGCAATGCATTAACTCACTACGTTTCGGCCAGCTCATGGAATTTACTGCTCCGGTCGGAGCGCAGAATAGATATTCTACGCTCACGAGTAGAATAGCACCACCGTGTGTGTATATATATAACAACCAGCAATAAACTGAATAGGAAATTCAACTTATATAATAACAATTTCCATAATAATTAAAAGGGGAAAACTAACACCTCTACTAAAATAAAAATCGCCACCCAAAACTTCAATCAGCGGTATAGAATAAAATGTGCCGAAATAAAGTCTGGCAAGCTAAACGATATCAAATTTCAATGTGCCAAACTAAAATGCCAAATTAATAAATCCTAAATTAAAACCAACGGTCTATCTGCACCTATCTCAATCAAACCAGAACAAGGTTGAACACCATAAAGCACACCATAATTAACTATCACATGAATTTTATACTCCATGATTTTAGGAACTGAACTGAATCGAACAGACAGCCAGTTTCAGAATCCGAGTGAGGCCGAGTATTTTAATTCTATATCAAGCAAGCTTATTTTGATCATCTTTATAAAATTGTTTTCTTTAAATGCTTTCAAATGTCATCAATGCATGGGAAAAGTCTCTTTTAAAATGAAATTTTAAATCAGATGTGGATGGAGTGATGATATGGAGGGGAATTGCTTAAATATAAAGACTACTGATATGTGAAATGGTGGTGATGTATTTCTATGTATGGTGGGTACAGGACGTCGATGAGAAGGATTGTTATACCGGTGGGGGCCTCTACATAGGCTATGATATAAGGGCGAACAACTACACTATGGTAATGAGCCGTATTTTCAGTATCAACCATAGAGGGTGGAATCGCCAAAAAGGTTGTCTTAGGACGGTATTATGATCTCCACATTGAGTAAGAGTAGATAACTACGCGTGTGAAGCTAGTTATATTGGAAGGCCCAGTGAGGTGACATTGAAAATCAGCTGTGGTTGATTCTTTCAGACTATATATGTAAAGTCTTGGGTTGAGTGTCAGTGCTGCTGCGGTAGCCTGATACAATTGTTAGCTGCGAGTATGGCGGGACAGCCTAAGATATGTGTCTCCGGCTCGAGTTAACAGGGTTTGAGATCTAATGCTGGACTAGCGATAAACATTATGGGGCCTCACGGGATATGGTCACTATAGGTAAAGTGGTACAAACCTGCAACAAGGTCAAATCATGAATTCATGCCTGTCTCCTGGATTAGAGACTACAAAAGCTAAGTCTGCCTCATATACGAGTGCTAGTAGTAATTTCAATAATTAAAATTGAAAACCCATATTTTCCTAATAAAACTCTATTTTTCCTGAAAATGGATTTGAGAGGAGGTTGAAAAAATTTCATATGGTGCATTTTGTTATTAATGCTTACTGAGCACTTTTATACTCACTCTTGCTAAATCTCCCTTTGTTTAGAGAAATGCTCCTGTGGTCAAGTGTATGGTTGGAACACGGATCCCAATGAGTTAGACCACGAGGCATGGGGTGAAGGTCATCCGTAGGATCAAGACTACGAGGAGGCGGACTATCAAGAGGGCTAGGTTGATGGTTATGCAGAGCTTCAGCTTCGTCAGTCGTTTGGAGTAATTAGTACTTTTTATTATATTTTTGTTGTACCTGGATCTTATGTATAATTAATGTACTGGACTTGTAGCCTGAGTAGCAGTGGAATGTAATAAGTTTCTATTTCAGTCTCTAATTATTGTTCTGCTGCAACACTCTGAACATGGTGTATTAACTGATAAAACGTCGGGTGCGTTCGATGTTTTGATTAGCTAATATGCCGAGATTCGTATAATTATCTTAAAGTAATAGCAGTGTTACTATCGTTATCCTCAACTAATTATGTGGATCGCCACATAAAGTATCAGCTGCTTACAGGCCGAGCAGCGCAAGGCACTCGCTAGAAATAATACCTCCATTATGCCTAGAAGATTTCGCGAGCAGGGAGGGCCTCCATGTCACACTTTTTGCAAAAAAAACCCTTCGAAAAATATGTAATCGTGGAAAGGTCCCTCCACCATTTTTTTTTGCTAAAAGGACCCTGTGAATTTCGAAATCGCGAACAAGTCCTTTCACTGGTTACTTTGCAAAAAGAACCCTGTAATTCTGCAAATTCGACTTAGACACGGTTCTTTCAACCCAGAAGATTCCAAAATCGTGAACAGGTCCTTTTATCGATTATTTTTCAAAAATAACCCCGTAGTTCCGCAAATTCGACACGTGCACCGGTTCTTTCGACCCGAAAGATTTGGAATTGCATTTAGGTCGGGCTATTTTGCAAAAAAAAATACTCTTCCACAAATTCAACACGGACACCGGTTTGGACCAGATTTTTCCGCGCGGCGCAGCATTGCGCACAATTCTACCTAGTGTATAACAAGTAGGATGTATAGTAGCATGTCCAGATAGCTTCATAGATAGGTACAACTGTCAGTGTTGTTCCTTAACATGCATGCTACGTACGAAACTGAATATACCTAGTGGTAGTGGTTGTATTAATTCTCTTTTCTTTTGGAGTTTATATTGGTCAATTGATCATCTTACAGCGGACCTTCAAAGTTGGACCAAGCTTCCATTCTGAGCTTAGGATGTTTCAGTTTCAGATGAATGGAGACTGGTTGTTCGGTACTCTACTGTTCACTCAGGCTCGACTGATGATGGGAATCTGGCTATCTCAACCAAGGTTTGAAATCTCGTTTTCGGATGACATCGGAGGTGGCCGAAATCCGAGATCTCAGAATTTTGAACAAATCCTGGACAAAATACAAAAATAAAAAGTCAAATCCAGTTTTTTTTTTGCACCGTGAAGACCGAAATTTTGGTCGGAATTCCTGAAATCTCGGCGAGATTTCGATGAATTTGCACCAAACGAAAAATAGCTTAAACGACGTCAAAAAATTTTGCAATTATTTGTGGAGGGTCTTGACACATCATTGATGTTCCCATAAAAATTTACATGATTATCAAGCCTGACAAAGTTTTAAAAATTCGAAAATTGGTACTGTCCTGATAAAAGGCTGACCGGCAAGTTTGAACCGAATGAAAAATGGGACAAAACATGTTATAAAATTTTGAAAAACCTTTTACAAGGTTATAATGCATCACTAATATTCCCATAAAATTTTCATATGATTATCAAGCATCATGAATTTTTGAAAATTCGGACAGTGCTACTGTCCTGATAAAAGCCTTACCCACAAAATTCAACCAAATGAAAAATGATTCAAACTAGGTTATAAATTTTTTAACATTTTTTATATGGTTCTGATGGATCATTATTGTTTCTATAAAAAATTTTAGATGATTATCAAGCTTCAATAACTTTCAAAAATTTTGACAGTGCTACGTCCTGATAAAAGCCAGATGATGAATACATAGATTTGCTTTAGCAATCAAAAAAGGTTTAGAATTTTTTAAAATTTTACAAAAGGGTGATAAGGAAATTCTTAATATCTCATAAACTTTTTGAATCATGATCACAATCCAGTGAATTTATAAACTTCTTACAAGGTCACTGTACCATTTATGTTCTTTCTGTTTTTGATTTTTGAAATATAACAAATGAAGTTCAATGCTTACATATATTTGATTGAGCAAAGAAAGAAGTTTAAATTTTTTTAACATTTTAGAGAATGGTACTGAGGCAATTATTAAGCTCTCATAAAAATTTTGGATCATAATCACACTCGAGCAAATTTATAAAATTCTGACAAGGTTACTGTCGCAATTATGTTCATTCTATTTTTGATTTTTTAAAGATAAAAAATGGATTAAATTATTTTTAAAAAATTCTGTAATATCCTACACTATTTAAGATAGTACCATAAAATTTTCAGATCATGATCAAGCTTGTACAATTTTATAAAAATCTGATAGTATTTCAGCCGAAATTTTAAAACATCTCAAAAATTCAGTTTTTCATCAAATTTTCATGGAAGATGACTTTCTTAAGGGTCATTGGACCAAATCCGGTCCAAAAAAAACTGGTCAAAAAAGATGAGATTACTATAGTAATTTAATTTTTTTTCAATTTTTTTTACCCTGCCGGGATTTTGGATCCTGTCCCCAGCCGAAATCCGGAATCTCGGCCTTGATTTCCGAAATTTCACCAATTTTTCAATCCTTGATCTCAAGTGGGGGATATCAAGTTTGGAGTTCTTGTTGACTCCATTGCGGGAGGATATTAATAAGGGAAAATACACTTTATGTCCCTCCACTCTCACTCCCTCCCCCCCCCCAAACACACCTCAGTCATTCTATTCCCTCTACTTTAGAACAGGACAAATCACTCCACTTCCAAACTCGGCTTAGTTTAGTTGGTCCATTATGTTTATTTCTCACAAAAACATAACATGCGGCTACGATATTGTCACAGCTTAAAATTTTAGATTTGTGAATAAAACTTAGTTAAAATGCAATTTCTGATTTGTTTTTAGCTTTTCCTAGCTTTTCTACCATTTTTGTCCTATTTTTTAGCACTTTCAATTTGTGCAGGCTATAAAAATCAATTTCACAATTCAAAATATTTTATCTGTGCTTCGAATATTCCAAATTATTTTTGTAAATTTTTTTGGATTTTTTGGAAGTCATTTTCTAATTTTAAAATTAGGAAAGTCTTCTCTTGAATTATTTTATTCCGAAATTAATTTAAAATCACAAAAGCCTTCTCGTGTCGATTTCCTCCTCTAGCCCATCTCTGTTTTCTACCTTGGCCTGTTATTGTACAGTCTTTCATCCCACATCTTGCCCCATTACAATTTCTCGAAATCGCCTTCTTCTTTATGCCTTTTCTTTTCCGTTGGCACATTCTTGGGAATACACCTTCTACGATTCCCCTCTCCCTCAACCCAGTTTGCACCCACACCGTGCCAGCCCAGTGCCGTTCACACACCACGGCTACTGTGATCGTGACATTCGTGCCTGGCTCGCCCAAACCCCACACGACCCATGCCAGTTCATTCCCGTCCCAGGACCAGAAGCACCTGCACACGCTAAGGCCACGACCGCCACGTCGTTGTGCCACACTAGCCACCACCATCGCCCCAGGCCATGCCATCCCACGCCACCTGCATCACAACACAAGCTAAAGGAAGTGCATGCCTCATCCCATCCAACACAGATCCTACGCCGATGTCGTGTCGCCATCTTCCCCATGCCTTTGACTTCCTTCCCCTAATCGATGCACCATGCCTTCGGGACCAAGTCGAGGCTGCTCGACCCAACACCTATAAAGCCTCCCTGGCCTTACCTTCCGCTCCACACTCCTCCCCATCACTCCCTCTCCAGTGCCCCAACTCCATGTTGCTTCTATGAAGCTCTTTTCCCTTAATCCAACCGAACCAAGATAAGCTCAATCTCCCTCCTCGGTAAGCCATTCCCAAATTCCTTTGGGTTTGAGCCTCCTCAGCATGCCCTGATCACTTCCCCTCCTTATTTGCAGCCTTGCTCTACTGGAAAGCCGCCGCCACGATCACCTTCCTCTGTCGCCTCGGGTCACCGTCACCAAGCCTCTCCAGTGAACTTCTGCCACTGCCAACCCCCAAAATGGGATCCCCTCACATCCCTTATGCTTCCCCTCCATCAATTCGACCCTAACTCCACCATCTCTCCACCTCCACCGTCTGCCATGGCTGTTGCTGTTGAGCTCTCACCGTTAGCCATCTACGGCCAACCCCTCCCCAAGGTCCCTCTCCACTCCCACTTGCTACCTTGAGCCTCGACGCCACGAGTTCCGCCACCATTTGCCACCAATAACTTCGCCCGAGCCATTGCCCTATTTTAAGTCATTGACAAGCGGGCCCCACCTATCAGACGTTCCCCCCTCTCTCAGTCACTGACAAGCCGGCCCTACATGTCGGTTTTCTTTTAAAAACCGGTTTCAAAATCTCAAACATTAACATATGAGCCCTGCGGCTCAGTTCAGTTTTTAAATAAACCGATTTACTTGAACCATGGCCCCACACATCAGCCTCTGTGCAATAAAATGAAATTTCTAAATTAAAGAAAATAATTATGAACGGTATTTTCCATCTTCTTTTTCTTGATTTTCTCTCCTGGTAAAACTTTCAATGGCCCGCTCCCTCATACAAACTCCAAATGATTTTGTTTTTGTTTCTAAATTTTTATAAATTCAAGATCTCTCTCCCAAAACATGTTTCGTAATTCTTAGATTTTATTTGGAAATTATTTGAAATTTATTTGTGTTATTTGTTTTTTTTTTGCTTAGACGCCAACTTACCAGACACGGACAGGTAGTACATAAGAAACCGTATGTGATAATAATAAATATTGGACGGTTCCAATTACGAACCATCTACCATAAGCATAAATAACAGTTATGTGCATTTTTTATACATAACTTCAATTTTATTGCTAGCCTCAGAATCACACTAGCCATGCCCTCTGTACAGATACACAACACACGCTGAAACAGATATAAGATACATAATTCAAAGTTGAGATAAATACACACAACACACATTGAAACAGTTATAAGACACAATTCATAGATGAAAATTCACAGTTGAGATAAATACATGTAACACACATTCAAATAGAATAAATGACAAAATTCACAATTCAAACACATCTATACACACTTTACACAATTCACAGTTGAATAATACACTCAATCTGCTATACAACTTACAGATTATCTGAGGCACTGAACTCACCCCCGGCTCGAATTATATCAGCTAGGAAGAAGACGACGAGCTCTCCTCAAACCTTCTCAACATCCTCAAAGGGAAAAGAAAAAGTAGATAATTTCTTTACTTGGTTGATACTAAATGCATGCAAGATGTTTGGGCTACCAGACTACTCCTAGTCCTTGGTCTCGCAACCACCAAATTTTAACTGCTGGTATTGTACGTCTACCATATCTTCACTCCTTAACTGAAGCAATGAAGTTCTATGCTGATGGTAGTACCTAAGAGATAGAGGAGGGCGATGACGTGGTGTGGAGAGGATAGGAATGGCAACGGTGTGGTACCGAGGCAACAGAGAGATGTGGAGACAATGGGGACGAAGATGGCGACGGCATGGTGATGAGGGCGACAGCAACGCAGAGAAGATGACGACAATGTGGAGAGGAAACCCTATATTTAGATGGAGGGACACTAAGCATGAGTATGTGAATTGACCAAGCGGGAAGTCAAATAGACATAGTCATCTGCTTATCATTACATACGCTTACAAGATGTCAACCATTTGTAATATTTGATCATCACAGACGTTTGTGATAAAGGAACCGTTTGTGATAGTGCATATCGCAGACGGTTATTAAGGTAATAACCATATGTGATATGCAATAGTTTTTGACATAATTTTTCTATTTTATGACTAGCCTCAAAAATCACACTAGCCATGCTCTCTGTACAAATATAACACAAGATAACAATATTTCATAGTTGAAAAACATGTACAACAACATAGTACAGTTAACAAAACACAGTGAATCAACAAGAGACGGTTAACAAAACGCAAGTGAAAATTAACAATTGATCTCAGTTAACAATGGACAATACAACACATTTCACAGTTAACAAAAGTACTCCAACTGCCACCCACCAACAAGTACTCACACACCCCATCTCCTCTTCCGAAATATAGCAATAGATGGTTGTGGCTTAATAGCACTAGACTGGGCAAGGTCTTAAACTCTTCAAAAGATATGACTTGATGGACACATATAAACGTCACATCTCAAGATGCAAACCTCTCGCAACAGCCATCTAGATCATTCATAAGAGGAAGATCCTTCAAGTGGATAAAAATCTGGCCATCATAATGCACAGATAGGTTGAATGGACCTTCATGGTACTTTGCATGCATAACACGTGAGGCAAAGAACACTATCAAATTCTCCACCATTTGTAGTCAGTAAAAACACATTATTCACATTACCATACTGGATATCTAGCATTTTGGCAATTTAACTCGACATCGTAACTACAAATTCATTGGATGATGATTCTGCCATCTGCTAAATATATTTCAAAAATAGTTAGTACTAACAAGGATTGATCCGTGGCTACATGAATGAACTTAAAAAGACTACATAATTGAACCTATTACATAGATTATTAAGAAAGTCATAAAAAAGGTCATCTTCGGTTACGTGCACTCCAACATAATATGATAGTTATAAAATACTACTAGAATATGATAACCTAGTTACAATAAAATAAAAAATAATATAATTTAGCATGTGTGTAGATCTTATAACCAAATAAGCAAAGCTTCCACTAAGATAAAACAGGTGCAAAAGAACTATGAATCTCACCATTACATAAAGGGCGAGGCATATCAACAGATCGTAAAAAAAGTACAAATAACTAAAATACAAAAGCGAAGAAGAGGAGCAAAAGAACCAGAGCAACGAGATGATGAGGAAACGACGAAGAAGCATGGATCGCCTATGGCCTCTTCCAAAATCCTCCCAAATGATTCCCAAACGGCGATGGATGCGACGTTTGAGAAGAAGATGAAGAGGCAATGGAAAGAGGAAGAGCATATAAGTTCTCGCAACAACCGAGGGTGGAGGATGAGTTGCGGCCACACGGGAGGTTTGAGGGCAGCACGAGCAAGCGAGCGAGGAATAAGGGTGGGGAGCAGCGGCGCAAGAGAGGGTGGAGATTGAGTTAGTGATCGAGAGGGGAAAGGTGCCCATGAAGCAGCCTTGAGGCCCACCTATCAGCCCGGATTAGTTTTGAGAGGATTTGGGGGTGCTTAGAGATTATCGATAACCGCCATCAACTCGAATTTATTAGTAGAGATTTAGTTTACCTTGTTGATACATAAATGTCAATGCATAAACATGCCAACACGCCAAACCCAAAATACGAAACAATAGTAGTACTACACCATTTTCAAGACTTTGAAGTCCAGATAAGACACTACAGCCCTAAGTATCGAAATCATCCATGCAATGGAATAGATGAGATGAACAATAAAGAGTTAGCATGCTATAGTCAAAATACCTTTAAACATGGTCCACAAGAGTATAATAGATATTTTTAAATAATAGCTTTTAAAATTTCAGTAAACAGAAAACTAAATCGAAAGCATAGGGAGAAGCAGGAGTTTCATACATTTGAAATATACAAACCCTTGTCAGCATATTGAAATTTCTTATAGACATGTTCCAGGACTTGAAGTGGCAACATTTCAAGAGAAGTGTAGCAGAATCCAAGCCAAGGTCGAATTATTTTTCTACAAATTAGAAAATGTTGTTATTCCAAAGCAAAGATACTAAAAAAATTGAAAACTACAGAATAGTACAAATACGGTTCTCATTGCAATTAAAGGGAAAAATCATGCAAAATGTGCATATTAGAGCCATCAACAGAAATGCACCTACCCATACTTCCAGGTAGGGATGAAAACGGAATGGAAACGGTCGGTAAATGGTCGTTCCGTTTTCACATCTTTTACCGATAACGGAAACGGAATCGAAAACCCCAGAAACGGATATGAAAACGAATAATGATCAAAACGGATGCGGAACGGAACGGAGCGGATACGGAAACGAAAGTGGAAAATTCCACAAGAACGTAATATATGATCATAATATACATGACCACAAAAACAATGTAACTCATTCCATCACAAAGGTGGATACAAGAACAATGTTATGTTCACCGGTATCACTAGAAAGTTTTTTCCCAAGTTTGTCAGTTGAAGGCTCACTATTTGTCCCCCAGATCAAACCGTCATATCCTCCTCCATATCATTATCATCGACATCCTCTTACTCCTCCAACTATAAAGATGTAATGCCCTAAAATTTGCATGTTATTGTTCCATGTTCATTTATGATTTTCAGAGATTTATCCTGGATTTTCTGGAATTTATAAATGCCATTTTACTATTTTTCATATTTATATAATTAATTTATTCATGAAAAATGAAGCCAAAAATATGCTAGAAATAATTTTACTAGGTTCAAAATGTTCCAAAGTATTTTTGAGAATTTTTTCGGAATTTGTGAACTCTATTTGAGATTTTCTATAAAGCCATTTGTATTTCTGAAATTATTTTAATTCGAAAATAAATGTAAATTCTCCGTTCTCCTTTTTGGGCCAAATGGGCCAAGTTTCCGACGGAATTTCCGGTTTCACTTATACGGAATTTCCGATTCCGTTTCCGACGGAAATGGCTCTCCCGTTTCCGTTTCCGACAAAAAAAATTTCGTTTCCATTTCCGTACCGACATTTTCCATTTCTGTTTCCGAAAATAGGCTTCCGTTTCCGTTTTTCCTCGGAACGGTCGAAAATTCTATTTCCGTTTTCACCCCTACTTCCAGGGGTGTTCCAAGCATCTCGAAACAACTGCCATTGAAAGATATGGTGTATGATTCTCGCCACAAAAGTTGATACCTAGAACATCACCACTGTAATTTACAAGAAGTCCTCCAACACCAGACTAGTAAAAAAGATAACAAATATCCATCAATATGTGACCGAATGGCATCACAAGCACAAAGAGAACATATATGGAAAAAAATGCACAAAATGACATGCAAAAATACTTGTACCATATTATACACCAGGCAAGATTCACAGCATGCAGCTAGACTAACAACAAAATAACTCAAGTGAAATGGACAATTGTTTGTTTAAATAAATAGTGACCTCAAACATGTTTCCTGTCAATTCATGGCATGGCAATCTTTATCTACTGCTGCACCGTAACAAGCTTTGTTTTGTATGCCTAGAAGTGTTCACTAAGTCTCTGTTCTGTTAACCTGATCGTTTCAATTTGCTTGGGTGTTAAAACCTCTGATTGCAAAAGTAAAACCTGGCTTGGGTAGACTGCCAACAGATAGTGCACATCAATCCAGCAGAAACTAAGTAGACGGGTAAAAGAAAAAAAAAATACACAAAATGCCTAAAAGGGCTGACATGTTGCCATACATAAAACAGCAATGAGAAATCTATAAATGATAAATAAGAGCAGTGCTTCAATGCTTTCCCACTCAATACAAGTTGCACAAATCTTAAAACAAGCGAAGAGGTAAGTAATCACTATCTACCTTTCATTAATGCTTTAATATTTGTGCAACTATCAAAAATAAAAGTATGGAAGCACATCTCGATAAATAAACATCTAACCAAAAGGATGGTGATCTAAGAGTGTTTGAACATGTGCTGTTACAGTCAGGGAACCTCATAGCAGCCCAGCAAATCAAGAGTAGCAGCAATTGGGCCCTACTGATTGCCCCGATCTCTCTCCAAAGCCCAAGAATGGAGACTCAGCACGCACAAAGCCACTAAAGCACGAGAAATTGAGAAGCGAGGGGCAATTTTCAAAGTATCGCTAGCTGTGCTTTGCTATGTGTTGTTCAGGTGGGTGGGTGTGTTTTGTGTGTGTTGGGGGGTGTGGCTCACGGAGCTCCTAGGCTCTAGCTTAGCTGACAACCAAGACTTGATAAAAAATAGACACAAAAATTTAATCCAAATAACCGAACCAATTGATCAGATTATTTCAGTTCAGTTAGGTGCTTAGGTTTGGTGTCTAGTGTTCCTACAGATATCCCAGACTCCCAGTTTGCCTGTTTGTAAAGTTGATGGTTAGGTGCTTTGGAGTTACGGGATCAAGAACGAAAGTAACACAAAGATCTTCACTTGTCCAATCCAGCATATTACTTTACTTAGCTTGTTGCCTAACATGGTAAAGAGGAGCAAGCATCGGCAGGTACCATCCTCTTCTTTTCTTTTTCCTTTTTTTTTTTTTGAGCAAACTCCATGTGCATAAAAAATTAAGTTTTAATGACGTAGATAATATATCATTTACTATTTTGATCTTGCAGCTTGAGACTAAAAGCTCCGAGCACTCAAATGCACTGGCCTGTTTGCTAATTTTGCCTCGTGAATACATCAATCTACCATCATCGTAGAAACGTCCGATGGCTAACACCGCTCCTCTATTAATAACATCACGAAGAAGAATCCCCTTTGGGAGCTTCTGATCAGATATCAAGCCATCTAATGTGCTCCCACTGGACTGACAATCAGTATTCCAACAACAAAATTTCAGGTCAGCAAATAAGATTCAAATGCTACAAGTAGTTCACAAAGAACTATACTAGCACCCACCCTCACATATGGAATCACACAGTTATGTCCGCTAAGAGACCCAACTAGCGTTGCTGACGTTAAGATTTTACTGGTGCCGGTATAACCATTCCACCGTATTAAAAATCCTAAGCACACTCTTATCCTCCTTTCACTTAAAAATAATTAAGCACGAGTCACTAAGATGCAATTCACGCACCATGCGGAGAGAAGTGCTAGCTAGCTGGTAGACAAAAAAAAGCACCTTAAAAGGAAAGAGAGGCTGACAACAGATTGTGAAGCTAGCAAGGCAGCTTTCCGAGCTTTAAGACTTCTGGAACTGGGCTTACATTGGTTTGTACAGAGAACTCTTTGCCATAGCCAGCGGAGAGGCCTCCTGAGCCGTCCACAGGCGACTCAGGAGGCGATCTAGTATCCCTAGCCAGCACCCTCCCACCACTCCATCTTTGGCCTCACCGCCGCCGTTGGTTGCCGTCGGCTGTCCGACGGCGGCGGGGGACGTCCGCATCAACTTCCTCCCCGCTCCCCTCTTCTCTCCACCTATTCCCTTTCCTTTCTCCTTTTTCTTTCCGGTTGTTACTCTTTCGGTTCTTCGCAGCAGCGACCGAGGAGTTCGGCTTCATGCGGCGCCGATCATCCGGCGAAGATGGTGTGGTTGCTACTGGTTGCATTCCCCCGCAAGTCCTGCGCGATGAAGCTGCAGATCTTTGGGTCGGCGTGGCTCCAACCTGCTCAGATCTAGCCGAACCTGACAGAGGTCAGACTGGATCTGCCCTCCCTTTGTCAAATCCGGTCATGCCTCTGGTGGTTGAGGTGGCTCGATGGCTAGAACAGGTACGGTGAGGTTTGGGCCGATGAAGGCAGCGGGTGCTAGGAGGACGGAGAGCAATACGTGGACGGGTTGAGCCTGGCGGCGAGCAAGACGCGTGGTGGCGCGGCGCGTCCAGGGGTAACAGGCGGCGGTCCTCTCGGCGGGTTGGGGAGAGGCGAGTGGGACGAAGTCCTCGTCGATGGGAAGACGGCGGCGAGAACAAGGAGGAGAAGAAGCGTGCCAGGACGACGATGGCCGAAGCATGCGTGGTGTGCGCGCGGTGATGCTAGTAGGTGCCGGGTGATGGTCGGGATGGCCAGTGATGCCAGCAGGTGCCGGGTCGGGGCGAGTGGTTCGCAGTTCTAGGCATCGACGACGAGTTTTACACCGCGTGCCGGTGAGGACACGTGATGAAGTCCAGCAGGCAGCTGGCGATTGCATGGGGACGATTAAGGGAAGAACGAGGATTGCAAGCGCGCGAGAACGGCTGGTTGTAGAGCACCATCTCCACCTTCTCAAGGAGGCTATTTAGGACAGTAAGGGGAAGGTGTACAACGAGGACAACGAGCTCGTGCCGTCGCTATTGCAGCTCAGGCAACTAGGGGTGCGTTGTAAGCTCAGTGGTGTGTCGTTGCTGGTGTCAGGCATCTACGGTTGGCCCAGTGTCAAACCGCTTAGCTTCGGGTCGGGGTGTTCTCTGTGGTAGCAGTCTGCTTGGGGTCACCGAGGTAGTACGTTTGGTTGTGGTCGCCTGAGTAGTATGTCGTGGTGTCGCCTCAGTAGAGGCTCGTCGCGCCTAAGTTTGGTGGCCGTCGTGGTGTTTTTCGGTATGTGCTGAGGGAGTTTTCAGGTGTCGAGCTCTCTCTCCGTTGCTGGTGTTCCCCTTAGTGGGGATGGTTGTCGGTCTTTCCTTGTAATTCCTCTTCGGAGGTTTCTGTTACTGTTTCTCTTCTACTGAAATGAATGGTAGAGCTCCTGCCATTATTTAGAAAAAAAAACTTCTGGAACTAACATCATCAATGTCACAGAATGCATCCTCAGTAAGGTTGCACACCTCAGATGCTCTTTGAACTATAATAAGATATTCTTACTATCGATGTTCTGTAAAGAAAAAAATATCAGTTTGATTTATTTAAATATCTAATGACCAGATCGGGGTAAACCTTAGCAGGGAATAAGTTCAAGACGTGATTGCAATATTACCTCGTTCAGCATACAGCTTCTCTGTAGCAGCATGGTCATCAACAAGTTTCCGCATCGACACTGATATTCTAACACAGAAAGCATTCGCAGCAGCCTTGGAGTTGGGCGACTGCACTTGTTTTTTTTTTATCGAGATGATTTGTGATCGGACGTCCGATTTTTTCGAATGCTGCAACATTTTTTCCTCATACGTGAAACTTTTTTTCTCGCGTGCAACATTTTCTTTCGATAACAGTAGAAATATCGACCGGATCATTGCAACATTTTCTTCCCATGCGTGTAACATTTTCTTCCTACGCGTGCAACATTTTCCTTCGATAACAGTAGAAATGTGCGCGCGAAAAAAAATGTTGCAGACGTTGGAAAAAAATGTTGCACCGACGCGTTCGAAGAAAAACGTTGTAATCGGACGTCCGACCGCTACCACTCGCCTTTTTTTATTGATTCCTGGGGCTAGGCGTTCGCAGTATCAATCTATCCGAACCACAAACGCACTTTTTAGATAAGTGACGGCCTCTCCAGCTAGCGGAGCTGGGCGCCGGGGCCCTGGATGCGCTAGCGATCGGCACATTAGGGGAGTACTTGCCCGGGTTTCTCGGCCTAGTATCCTTATCCTCGCGTTCATGGTATCTACATTCAACTGTGCCCCAGAGACACGGTCGAAGCACGCCCGCCCCGTCTGCGTCTTCTACCGTTTCACGACATGCTGTGGTCCCGCCCGGGTTTCTTCAGGCGGGGTGGCCTGAGGCAACGTAGTGTTGAGGGAGGCAGGCTTGCCTGATTGCAGGCGTAGCGTCTTTGGATAAAATCCCTTGCATTTCCTCGGGATGATTTGTATCAATAGGGCCCTCCGGAGCTGGTAAGGCTGTGCCAAGCTCAACGACGGACCAAGGTGGCCTGGTGTCGGTACATGTTGGGTGATGATGAAAGCTTGTTGGTCACAGGTGTAGCTTCTTAGGACAAAACCCCATCCATATTACCTTCAACTCCATCCATGGGGAGCTCCGGCAAGGGCCAAGGCGGCATGGCCGTACTCTCCTCATGTCCGGCTATGTTGCGGAAGAAGGGCCATGGAGGCCAAGGGCGAAGCTAGGCTACCTCATGAGGACATCGTTTCTATTGACACAACCGCGCCTAATCACTCATCTCATACACAACAATCTGAACCCGTATTTCAAGGACCAATTACTCGTGCTCGAGCACGTCGACTTAATTATCAGGTGAATACGTTCCTAAGTTTTGATACAAGAGATTCCCGGAATGGAATGCTATTTAATCTTTGTGGTGATCTTATTGTCCTTAGGAACCAAGGAGAAGAACCTCAAAACGCCAAGAATGAAACCAGATCGTTATATGCACGAGTTCCACTCGGATTCGGCCTTCCTAACAGCATCAACTTAAAACGGTCATAGCTTTTGATCCAGAAGGGTGTTCGGGGCACATGAGTACTTGATTGAAAGCTTTCATTGCCCTCTTTCCAATGGATCCAGTCTCATCTTCAAATTCCATCTGAGCTGTCCGGAAACTGCAAAACAAATCACATCACTTTTTTAGTTCGAGTCAAAGTGGGCCTTGGGCCTTGTAATCGAGTTGTTTTCGGTCTCCTTAGGGTTTGGACGACCTCCTCCTCCTCATATCTCATAAATAGCCAGCCGCACCCTCCTCTAGGGTTCGGATTTTGTTTGATTAGTTTAGCCAAGTGCAAACTTTGTGTCTTCAAGTTGTGTTGGACAGCCACCTTGTTAAGATCCTCAATAGAACCCCACCTTGATTTTGCCTTCCATTCTTATTTGCAATTTCAGATTGCTTTTACTATTGTTCTTCGGTTGCTTGCAGGAATTGAACCTCTTATTCAAGTTGATCGTGCCCACGGCGACATCAATAACACTCCGGAGTTGGTTTAGCGATTGCTAAGGCGCATTATCGTCGTATGTTGTAGTCGGATCGTCAAAGTCAGTTCCACCAAATCGAGAGTTACCCTTCTCATCGAAAGATCGGAACCATAGTTACTATCACTACCCGAGCCATAGCCCGAAGCCTGAGACGGGGAGACCACGAAAAATCTCATAAAAACTCACTAAAATCGTAAATAGGCCCAAGAGAGCCCTCCGAAGCTCAACCTAGGCTGCCTCCGCCCCTGATGGAGGCCCAATCTATGACTATGAGCACTCCTTATGTGAGAAGAAGGGCCGAGGCGACCCAGTCTCTGTACTTTCTCATCCCGATGGATCGGACGACATAATGGCGTAGAGGTCGAGGGACCCAAGGGGTGGAACGGGCGGAGACGACCGAGCTTTTGTGCGCAAGGCACCTTAGGGCTGGCAGAAACGAGTAGGGGTGCAATCGGATCGGATATTTTTCGTCCGACCGACAGACCGGATAGTTTCGGATCGGATTCGGATATTTTTTTCGAATAATTTTCGGATTCGGATTCGGATATTTTGTTTCGGATTCGAGAGATTACTATCCGTCGGATCGGTATATTCTGAGAATATTTTCGGATATATCCGGTTCAAACCTATTCGGATATCCGATTCCTTCCAAAAGTCCATCCGTGCGATGTGACTTGTCCTCTCCTTCCGATCTCGCGACTCCCGTAGCCAACCTCCCGGCGCCGCCGCCCTAGCCGCCCGCCTCCTGGCGACTGGCACCCTTCGCTCGAGTCCCGCCGCGGCGCCGCCCTCCCCAATCCTACTAGGTCGCTGCCCTCCCTCCCGCCGCCATCGCCATTTCTCCTCCGGTCGCCGCCATCCCCACCGCCACCCTCCCGGCGCTCTCCGCCCAGCCAGCCGCCGCCATCCCTCATGTCGGTCGCAACTTGGTAAGTAGGGTTGACTTGATCTTCATAATTTGCTTCTGATCGATTATTTACATTACATGTTAGGTTTTGAATGATACTGGTGTGGAATTGAAGTTGAGTTGGTTCTAAGCTTAGGTGATTATTGCTTAATTGTTCTAGCAGCTGCCGTGCTATTGAAGAAGCGTAACTACATTTAGATTTCTTCACCCGTTTTAGTATCTTTGAATTACTTGCTGTGGTGTAGTACGGATCTCAGGTTTAATTTGTGTTGAGTGTGCAAATGGATGTCTTAGTATGCCAAAATGCCAATTTGAACAGTTTTGTCCTAAAATTTCTGGTAAGGATAGGCAACAAAATCAAAACCTTCACTTTGGTTCCAGATGCTGTTCTGACCTGAGTAGAACGAGGCTAAGTATTGTTGAGTTAATCTTGTTTTCCTTATTCTGGTCTGTGTCGGTTTGCGTCAGGTATGTTGATTTTGGATGTTTTCAGTATCTGCGTCCAGAAGCGTGGTTAGTTGAAGTAATCGGCAAAGTGCCGAATTAGTAATAGTAATCTTGGGAGTCAGTTTTATTGTCGTTTGGTCGTGCTCTATTTAGATACGTATCTGGTTGGTTAGAGACAAGAATTTGATTGCAATCAAGAGTCCGTCAGAGTTGTAACTAACACAGACATGTTTTGATTATAAGTATGAAGGAAAACAGAAAAGGATGCGGGCTGTTGACGCATTGCAAAAGTTTCTAGCGTTTTTCGTTCTCTGGAAAACTACTGTGCTGTGCGAAACCAAGCCTCTCTGCATCACGCTGCTATTGCTATTCTTTGTTGCTGTTCTGTTGTTTTCGGTTTCAGGCTCTGTTGTCGTTCTGAAGAAGTATCGGAGAACTCTAAAGCTTGAAGTTTCAGTATCCAGAGCTGGTTGCTACAACAAGTATCTAGTACCGAACCGTCGTATGGTAATAAAGGGTGAGCACAGAAGTGTGTAATATATTACGTGCATGTAAATTTTCATATATATCTGTTTACATACCTACACACAGATGGAATTGTGTTATTAACAGTGACAACTCAGTGTCCATTTTATTAGATATTAGAACTTTGGACTCTTCTTTTCAATGTCTGCCATGTAGTTGACTTAAATGTAATTTTCTGATTGTTTGAGCTGGAATTTAGCTTAACAACAAAAGATAAGGTGGAATGACAGGTAAGCAGAATACAAGATAAGGTGGAATCACTGTATCATCTGCCTTAATATATTATGCTGTTTGTTCTGCTTATTTGCTTTTAGCAAAACTGTGAGATTACTTAAGCTCTATCAAATTATAGGAAGGTAAATTTTATTAATGTTAAACATATCATGTACTATTTTTACCTTTTGTTTTGTAGGATAAGACTATGATGGCGGCTGATAATGATTGATTGCTTGTCGAGGACAAGTAACCATCATCATGCACTCATTGTCTCTTGAGATGTTGCCAACCTGACTTAATCACTTCGGTCTTCGAACTCTTATATAAGATTGTGTCATTGTTGAGTTTTATGTCTCTATGTATGTATGATGTAAGCTAAATATTATCGACTCGTCGTATTGTCTATTTCATGAAAACATGGAGTTATGGACCTCATGGTTATGTTATCGACTTATCGTAATATTATTTACGTATCATTTTATGTTTCGAAATGTGTCATATGTGTACTGTTCAAATTTAGTGTACTTTTGCAACTTTGTTGGACTGTCTGATAAAATTACTTGTTAGACTGCGATAATCTTGTTGCGTGTTGAACTCATACGGTTCGTTAATCAGTACTATATATGTGCTTTATACGGTATCTGTTTTCGTGCGTTATCCGACAAATTATTCGATACCGTACCGATTCCGCTCCGTATTCGATTCGAATCCGCGACCGATATTATCCGCGCCGTATTCGTATCCGTTACTATTCGATTCCGATTCCGAATCCGACAAAAAAATATGGTTCAGGATATGGAAAGAGCGATATCCGACCAAATCTGATCCGATTGCACCCCTTGAAACGAGCGAGGATGATGGATAGGGCAAGCGAAGGCGAGGGGCGACGACGGCGCATGAGGCGGTGGCCGATGCGGCGCGGGTTGGAAAATGGTTGGGGCGTTGGGTTACTCGATTGGGTTCTTTTTTTCTGTACCGACTTTTCTTCCGAATTGGATTTAAATTTCAAAGATAACTTTTTGATAGGTGTTTCTGTACTTTTCTTTTTTTTAAAGATTGACAGAAGTTCTGTCTTTCATTTAAAAGGAGATAAAAATAAATAGTGACAAAACAACAGGTATTACAACTTTCTAGCCTCATCGGACATCAAAAGGTTGAAAGAACCGATACGCAATAAGCTGACTGACTCTCGAGCTAGCAGCACAGGCTTTGTAAAAATCTCGTTTTCGGTTGACATCTCGGGTGGACGAAATCCAAAATTTCGTTGAGATATCGGAATTTCGGATAAATTCCGGATAAAATATAAAAAACAAAATTCAAATCCGGTTTTTTTTCAACCGAGGTTTTGACGAGAAATACCGAGATTTCGCCGAAATTTCACGAAATTTTGTCTGGATTTGTAACCTTGCGCCAGAAGATACAGCGTCAAAACCAAGAAACAAGCTTCACCAGGCAATAAAAGGTTCCTATAGCCACAAACAAACTCCGCCTGCTTTCTTGTGATTAATCTTGCTCGCTTAAAAAAAACAGCTTTGCTTCTTGTACCTTCATGCTGTGCATCCGGAATGAACGCCCATGCGGTGAAGGCCCTCTTAGAAACAGGTTCTGCTTAAAAAAATCGGATTATTTATTAAATATAAGAATTTTAGATAGTTTCTCTCACAATCAGAAGCTATCATCAACATTCGGGACAGATTATGGATTATAGATTTTGGATTATGGGAGAAGCTGCTTCTGATTGTGAGAGAATCGGACCGGATCGGCTGCGACTTCCAGATTCCGGACCGGACCAGCGAGATTCAGTAAGAATCAGCAAGAATCAGGTTTCAGCTGGATTCTGATTCTATGTAGAGGGCAGCTTCTGATTGTGGGAGAAGCAGTCCAGAATCCTTCTGTTTGGCAAACAATCCATTTTTTTAAACATAAGCTGTCCCGAATGGGGCCAGAATTAGAATCTAAGTGCTAGCTGATTCTTACTGGCTCGATCCTTCATCTTCACGTATAGCTGGTCTGATCCGATTCTCCCACAATTAAAAACAGCTTTTTTATAATCTAAAACTATATAATCAGAAACTATTCTGAAGGGACTGAAGTGATATGCTGAGAGTCTTCATTCTTCAGCCGGCAATTGATGGTGAAGAGAAGAGATGTCCGCAGCAAGGCACTGTCGTTTGCATCTGACGGGTATGACGATTCCTGTTGGTCCGCTACTCTGCCTTGCAGTTCGTCCAACTATGCACGGAGTCCAGAAAGACGAGAGAGCTGTTCGCCGATTGAGAGCGCCCGTAATGGAATGCGCGTGTATATATACTAGAAATATGTACGCGGCGTGCCACGCCGCGAGCGTCGCTCTCCACACGAGAAAACTAGTTTTTTTTTCTCGAAAAAAGGGCTTAAACGTAATGGTAAAAAAAAACGGGAAAAAGTTTATGTTTTTTCGGAAAAAGAATCTGAATGTTTTTTTTCCCGCGAAAAAGGAGTAATATGTACGCGGCGTGCCACCGACACGCCGCGGGCGACGCCCTCCACACGAGAAAACCGATTTTTTTCTCGAGAAAGGGCTTAAACGTAATGGTAAAAAAAATGGGAAAAAATGTATGTTTTTTCCGGGAAAAACGATCTGAACGTTTTTTTTCCGCGAAAAAGGACCTAAACGTAATTTTGTTTTTGTAGAAAAGGACCCGAGCGCTAGCTTTAAAAACGCATAAAAGACTTAAGCGTAATATATATTCTTTTTCGGGGAAAATGACCTAATCGTAATTTTTTTCGAAAAAAAACTCAAATGTAATTTTTTTTCTAGAAAAGGACCTATGCGTAAATATTTTTCGGCTCGGCTCTAGCCGCCACGTGGGGGCACTCCCTATCCAAGTATCCCGGAACTCTTCCAAGATTAGTGGAAGGTATTATTAGAATAGACAATCTCAATAAATTTAATACATTAACTGTATAGTTTAACTACCAATAGTCTCACGCAGAACTACCTACCTACTCAAATTTATTTGTCACGTAAATAGATCGAAAATCAGTGAAAATAGAGCGATTTTCGATAAAAATTGCTCAAAAAATTGGCTGCAAGAAAAGTTCAATTCGTCAATCGATTTTCAATGAAAATCAAATCGATCGATTTTCGAATTTTTTCTCTAAACCGTTTGATTTTGAAACCCTTCGATTTTTGACGATATTTGTTCGATTTTCACGATAAATCAGTTCCGGCATGATCTCAATTTTCCGGTGCTAAACGATTTTTTTTAACCCTTAACTATACATGAAAGGTTGATCTACGTAGAATTCTTCGTTGATCTAATCTCCTAGCCAAGTGTCAAAATGATCTCGCTGATAACCGATATGATTACTCTGACAATGGAAAATACTCATGTGAGTGGCCACATGCGTTCTGGCCGGGTCAATTGTAGGGTTTTGATATTCCTAAATAAAAATCATGGACATAGGTGGGAGAAAATCTATAGATATATATCGGAGATATTAAAAGGAACCGCGGTTTGCTACCTGCCCGCGTTTCATGCGCTCGAAGCGCTCCGGACACCGCCGCGTGGAGTTGACCTTCGGCAAACGCGCGTCCCGGTTGCCTTGCTCTCTCTAGTCTCGCACGCTCCACACGTTTTGGCGTTTGCAGCATGGGGCTAGCCTTCTGTCTTACTCCAGACCAAGGTTACAAAAACCGCCGAAATTCGGCGAAATCTCGCCGAAATCTCGGATTTCGGACCCCAGCGAGTTTGCATAGACCGGCGGATGTAAAAATCCAAAAATTTTGAAATTGCTACAGATATTTTGGATTTTTATTTTTTCATGAGATTTCGCAAAACCGCCGAGATTTCGGAATTTTAAACCGGATTTTGAAGTTTTTGGCGGATCTGACCGAATTATATCAATAAGTTCTCGTGAAGTGATCTTCAATGATAATGTTTCAAAAGTTTATTTTTAGACTTTTGGCACTTCTAAGTAAACACGCTCAATTTTAAAAATTGAGAATGCATTTTCATGCTATGAAAAATTTATGAGAGTATCATAAGATATGTAGGATAATACATAAAATTTATGAAAATATTTTAACATCATTTGTTATGTTTTAAAAATAAAAATAAGAAATAGGATAAAAGTCATTTCACGCGGACCACTTGGAAGTAGTCCGCGAACGACTTTTGCGCGGACTACTTCAAGTGGTCCGCGTGAACGAGCTGTTGCGCGGATGGAAGAATCCGGAAAAAATTGAAATTGCTACAAGAAATTTCGAATTTTTATTTTTCACGAGATTTCGCAAAAACCGCGAGATTTCGAATTTTAAACAGAATTTGAATTTTTTGGCGGATCGACCGAATTATATCAATAAGTTCTCGTGAAGTGATCTTCAATGATAATGTTTCAAAAAGTTTATTTTTAGACTTTTTGGCATTTCTCAGTAAACACTCTCTGAATTTTAAAAATTGAGAATGCATTTTCATGCTATGAAAAATTTATGGGAGTATCATAAGATATGTAGGATAATACATAAAATTTATGAAAATATTTTAACATCATTTGTTATGTTTTAAAAATAAAAATCGAAATAGGATAAAAAGTCAGTTCACGCCGGACCACTTGGAAGTAGTCCCACGTGAACGACCTTTTGCGCCGGACTACTTCAAGTGGTCCGGCGTGAACAAGGTTTTGCGCCGGATGGAAAAATCCTAAAAAATTGAAATTGCTAAAACTTAGGTAAAAACTTAGGTAAAAATGTAACATTTAAAACTTTGTTCTAAATGCAACTTAGGTAAAAACTTAGGTAAAAATCTTAGGTAAAAATGAACATTTAAAACTTTGTTCCAAATGCAACTAGCATGATTTCAAGGTATGATTTTGAGTCATTTCCACACTTAGGATTAAATCAAGATCTTAGGCACTATTCCCTCTTAAAAATAACTCAACACTCTGTTCTAACCTACTGAGAGGTCTTTTAACCTTGATTAAAAATCTTCAAGACTCTTTCTCCTTTTTCCTTTCCTTTCGGGCAGCCAGAGTGGTAAGGAAAAAGGAAAAGGCCGAATTGATGATGAGCCTATTGTCGGCAGTGAGGACGACACGGCAACACCTTCTGATAATGTGCGATACCTCAAGAGTAGCTCAATGATCGCGAGCACTCTCCTGGCGATGACGGACGGACGGTCGACCGGTACTCCTCCTACCGCCCACAATCACAATCACCGCAGGAGGATTGCATCGAGGGTATCGCCCGAGAGGTGACTCCAATCTGCGGACTCCGCAGAGCGGAAGGGCACGTCGCGTGGTGGGGTGGACGCCAAAAAGACAACCACAGGATGGTGCTCAATCATGGTGTAGCAATGAGTCCTCCACCATTTGGGCATTCCATTGAGCATACCGGGTATAGTCAAATGCCGTATGGATGGGATCAGGGTGGGTACGGTTACAGACAGAGTTATGATGGATCGAGCATCTCTTTGCCATTTGACTACAATGATCCATATGTCGATCCATACGCACGGCACTCATCTGCCAATGTCATGTACCTTCACCAGTCCGAGAAACCTGATACTTGGGAGTCTCATTACCAGCATTGGAAGTCCGCTCGACTACCACGAGACATGACTGGGAGGAATACAAGCAACAACACGAGAGGAGGTACCACGAGATCATTGTCGACAACACGGAGGTGGAGTTTGCACCAGGGGCGCTTTACTACTCGTAGGTATGTGATGCAAACATACATTCATTTAATTGTCATATGCAAATATGTGAAGACTTGTTGTGTGTATCAATTTTATTACATTCTTAATAATTTTCATGTCAATATACATTAATTGTTTCGAATTATGACTCCCAATCTTCGAATTTCACCAAAATGTCACTAAATTTCTTACTTCACGATACCCGAATTCCACAATTTTAAAAATTCCTCGAGCTTCAGTAATAACTCAAAATTTTATGGTAATATTATTCACATGTCAGAATCATGCTATTAAAATTTCAAATATTTATAACATGCTTTGTCTCATTTTTCATTCAGTTCTAAATTGCCGGTGAGCGTTTCATTACGACAGTACCAGTGTTTCAATTTTTAAAAAATTTACATGATTCAAAAAAATCTGAAATTTTTATGACAATATTAATAATACGTCAGAACTCTCCACAAAAAAATTCGAAATTTTTCTCCATCTTTTGGACCAATTTTCAGGCTTGTCCATCTGGCCGAAATTTCGCCATTTCTCGGCGAGATCTCGCCAATTCTCGCCGAAATTGAATTTCCGGTAGAAAAAACCGGATTCAAATTTTGAATTTGAATTTCCGGACGAGATTTCTCCGAAATTACCGAATTTCGCCGAAATTTCGTTTTCCGGGCGTGAACGGTATTTGATCCGAAACCGAAATCCGAAACCCTGCTCCAGACGACACAACGTGGAGTTGGCTTTTGGCGAGCATGTAGCCTTCATTGAACACACTTCCCAGTCGCTGTGTTTGGCCTGCGCGGGAAACTCTTGCGCGTGTTGCGGCGAGACCTTTCACATAGGCGCCTGTACGTTGTTCGCGTGTTCCCGAGGCACGGGGAAAAAGAGGCTGGTGCCGTGGGCTGCGTTTATCGTTTCTGTGTCCATTCGATATGGATCGGATGACGATATGGTTCTGATCTGGGTCTCAGTTTTGTAGACTGTGTGCACCTTTTGCGTCGCGTGTGGCTTCGAGCCTGTGCACAGCGCTCCTCCCCTGTTAGTTTTGTCTATGTAGTTGTTGGACTGATCCCATACTGCTCGTGCGCTACCCGAGGTCTCCGACAGCTGGGCCTGGCTGTGCGATGGACCTACTGCCATTGCGTGTAGGTGCACATTGTTCTTGATATGCATTTTGCATAGGCTGCTTGTGTTTTCTTTTTGCTGGTTGATGGAACTCTCGAGAGTGCCGGCCCTATAGCGATCGCCTCTTCCCAGCACGCGCCAGTGGTAGCCCCTTTGCAATGAGATGCGATACTGCAGCGCCATGCCTGGTAGGTGCACATAGTGTCCGGTCCATCTAGCTCCCTGCTAGAGCGTTCTATATCTGTCTCTTTCATTCGCTACACCGTGTTGTCTTCATCTATATATCGATCTGGCATGCTAGCGATCCGGTGCGTGTGATCAGGGTTGATATTAATTTTCTGGTTCATGTTTTGTATCCTATGCTTATAGATTTCCATTGATGCACTTTCTAGCGGAATGTCCCTCTTTGGAAGCTCGATCGTTGGATAGCCTGTGGCATGGACATCCCCTCATAGGTGTGTATCTCTTCGTAGTGCTTTGGATAGATTTTTCACTTATGTAGATCGTTTTTGTTGCCTTACTGGGTTCGGTTTCGATTGAGGCCCTGCTATGCAGCGGCGTCGCAGTTTTGGTTGGAAGTCCTACACACAGTCCGCTTCTTCCTCTGCCTTCAGCCTGGTGTTTCGGTTGGTTGGGTAGACTTCTTCGCCATTTTCGTCACTGCGTTTAGTCTTTCTACCGGTTGTACAAGGTAGCGCTTTTCCCGGTCGGTTCTGACCGTTATGTCTATTTATTTACATGTGTTGTGTATATTTTTTCTAGATTATTTTATGAGATTGGTGTGTATTTTGTACCTCACAGTGCTGCTAGGCCATTGCTTTAGTGGGAATTACAGCGATCAAGCAACCTGATTTAGCTATTATCACGTTAGTAAATGAGTTGCACAAGAGAATTTTAGATGTTCTCACAAACATTGAGCTGAAGGTGGGTAATGGTTTTCTTTTTGGGCAGATGTTTGATGTATAAGGGGAATCGAAAGGATTATTGTGTCTAGAGTTTTGTTTCATTGTTCCCATGTTGCATGAGAACACCTGCAAAAGCTTAAGTAATTCGTGGATATGGAAGGACTAGGAGGAGAGCCCAATTGAGCTATTCTCATATCGACCATCTGGTCTTTAGGCTGTTACTTTGAGAGGGACTTTCAATACGGAGTGTTGGAGACAATAGTAGTAGAGTTAAAATGGATAACTGTTTTCTTAATTTTACATGCCTTGTAAAGAAGGGACAAAAGAAAATTTGATCAGATCATCCAAATGCTGGTGCAATTCTCAAACTAGATATATAAACCATTCAGAAGCTCAAGGTGTCACTTCTAAATTGCTTTAGCAAGGTGCTATGCCAAATTCATAAATATCAATACTTTTAGCATATCTGACTTGAGAACATACTGTAATTTCTTCCTCACTAGCTAAGTTTTAACGTGCATGTGTAAATTCTGGTCATAAGTAATATTTGGTGGTTCAGAAACTAAGATTTGCAAATTAAATACCTACCACGAAAAGTGGTGGTTTCATTTTAAAAAGAATGACATGTTCGAGGTGAATTGTGATGCTTTAATGTACAGTTGCTGAATAAATTTTGACAGTCTAATAATTTTGAGCTCTTGTGTACTGTATACCTAACTTCAGATTCTCTTTAGAAAATGCAAGGATATAATGCATACATTACACTATTTTGCCTTGTGCTTCCTTGTACATTATATTAAAAGGAAAAAGAAAGCAGTAGCCTCAAACACATGGATATGCCACTGCATACGCATCGGAAAAAGGAGGGATGTGCACAAATGGCACCATAATAAAGGGCTAGATATAAGCAGCAGGACTGGAAGACGTGTAGGTCACGTAGAGTACATGTTTTGTCTTGGGCTTTCACCTTACAAGATGTATAGATAGACATTTAATTGTTTACATTTGTATGTACCATGTTAGAACTAATAGATACTGCTGAATCTGTGTGGTCCATTAGTTTGTTATTTAGTTATTTGCACTTATTGATCTGTTCATTATCAGGTCACATGCGTTACTTCTCTCAAAGACAGTTTTGGTCAAAGTCAAACATTTGCGCTACATTTTAGAAATATTTTCATAGTTTTAGATCCTATGTCCTGGTTAGAGTACATATCCATTGCATAGAACATGTCCTCTTCTATACGTTTTGGACAAAATTACCATGTTCCAAGGAAAGCCTAAATCTAGATTAATATAGACACGATTAAATTATATTCTTTACTATATTTGTATATTGCCTTGCCTCTTTAGGGAGCAGTTTTCTTGACTTTAGCTATGCTAATGTCAAATATATTCATTCTACCAAAAAAAATGTTTGGTATATTTCTATACACGTAATATAGATAGCTATACGACTATAGTTCCGGTTTCACGACTTTCTACCTGCAGCTGCCTTTTTGGCACAAAGCTACATATTTCCAATCGTGTTGTCGTGTAGGTACATAGTACCACTACTTTCTTTTGGCAGCCAACCTCATACGTACATACATTATAGGTATGTTGGGTATTAACCAACATTTTATGGCGACGATGTTCGCAAATCCTTTACCTATAGGGGTTTTGTCTACTATTGTTTACCATACATGAGGACTATTGAAGTGTCTGAGAACTGTTGCCGTGACTTCCATCTCTTGTGCTACTGCCTACCTCTCTCTCTCTCTAAATTTCGTATTGGTGCCTTCTATGTGTGCCTTACTGTGCTATTGCCCCAAGATTTGCTTTGCTCCAGTTCTGATGCTCTGTAATTTGTTGCAGAGATGGCATCCGGATAAATGCTCATCCTCCAGCACTGTGAAGCACATGGAGGAAGCCAAGGAGAAGTTCCAGGAGATCCAGGGTGCCTATTCCAATCATGTTTGACAACAAACCTACCCACCCACATTTCTGTCCAATCATCCATGCTCATGTTTGACAATAAGCTTTTACAATGCTTGTCAGAATTCAATATACTTCTATTTTTCTGGCATGTCGATCAGTGAATGTGCTAACTTTCCTTCGGTTGAGGCCTTTAATTCTTGCCTGCTAAATGCTGGACAAGTGAGATATTTTTTAGTTAATCTTAGTTTAGCATGCAGCAGTGGATAATTTAACTGAAATTTCTGTCAAAGTACCTGTTTCTACATCAGCATTTACACTTGTGACCATTAGTTGGTTGTGTCGCTCCTTATTACCACTAGATACTAGCTTGTTTTTGTGCTGTCTGTCTTGGCACAGATATGATATTGAGTTTATCAGTTACAAAAAATGAGATATTCGTGATTGACAGATACCATGACCGTCGAATTGTTCTTTGGGTGCTATTGTATTTGTTGTGGGCCGCCGTTGAATCAGGTTTAGACCATGTTCAGTTATGTGTACCAGGGAACATGTTTGTCGATGTTGAATTGGGACCCGCCTTACTAAGTAAGATCTTGCCCCAATTGATCTATAATAGGTGAGATTGTTGTATCAGCATGATCTTTGTTGAATGTTGATAATTTTAATGTAATTGGATTTTTTTTATATGTTACTAATTCGTTCCAATCAGCACTCCCTTGTTTGCAAAAGATACAATGTTGAGATTTTCTGATACAAATATGCTTTTCATTTACCTGGTTTTGAATAGAAGTTCTTTTCATTTACTATGGTTCCCTAGGTAATTATATATTATATATATATACTGACACCAAAACTTTCTTTGTTTTGTAGATTGAAGTGTGTCTGTATCGGAACCTTTCTTGAAGAAAATCATCGTACCATGCCTTGGATTGTCTTGCTCTCTTTATGGAGTAATACAATCCACATTTTCAAATAGTATGTGTGCTACTTTTAAATTATCAAAATAGATTGTTTCAGAACCTTTAATCCATAAGTACGATCATTGTCTCCTTTGATGACGATTTTAGTTCTCCCCTTTATCGCATAATTGTACCTTTTGTTCCGTTAATTTGTGTGGGGTGAGGGTGGTTTATTTGAGGTAGGGTGTCAGCAAGCTTAATTAAGGTGCTGTTGTGTACTTCCAGGTGAATGCAATTCGGATGAAGGAGGCAGTAGAAGAAAACATGAGCACCACACATAGAATATTCCAGGATCGTCAGTATCAGGTACCTTAGCTGTCTAAACCTGCGAACAGAAACATCTAATGGTTTAACTGTATTGAATGGGCGGTAAAATTTTCGGTACATATACAATCAATTATCCTTTCGAGGACTTGTAGTTACATTGTTAGTTTATCTAATATGTTGTGCATGTCTTTTTTTCACTTAAACAACACATCTTTGCTGCTTCTTTCTGTGCAGAAACTAAGTACCAATCATGTCTCGATGAATTACGATCACGGAGAGTAATGTGACAATGTTCTTTTGGCTATATGCATTGGCTTCCCTCCTTTCAGCTCTGCATTCATTACAATGGTAGTGTTTAGCAATCAAATAACATCCACTTTGAGATGTTCATTTGAAAAAAATCTTGCACTAGCCCATGCAATTGTTCACTTTTGTACATGCAAATAAGTACGTACTGAAAGTCTGACACATTGATTCTCCTTCCATGATTTTCAACATCATTTAGGCTACAAGTAATGTCATAATTGCTTACCTTCGATTTGTCTGGTTAGCTTATATTCTTTAGAACTGTCTTGATAATGATTTGTACTTTTCTTACTTATATAGACCATGTTTGTTTGGTCTTTTCACTGGCTTAAAAGCAGAAAAATCAAAGTCGAAACAAACGACTGACTTTTAAGCCGGGCTTAAAAAAAGCCAAAAGCCTTCATATAACTATAAGCCAAAAGCCAGGTGAGAGATGTTTTTTTTGGGCTTTTTTGGGATGAAATAACCCTTTGCCACTGAAAGTCTCCAAAATTACCCACCAAATGCCATCATATATAAACTCAAGAATCCTTCTCCCATCTCCTCATTTCTTCTCATCTTCTCTCGCTCCCCTGTATGACATGACTTCTCCCTCCGCCGCTCCGGTCTCTGTCGTCCCCGACCTCCTCCCTCCTCCGTCGTCCGCAGCCTCCTTCCTCCTCCACCAACCTGGATCCGGCGCGGCGTGGGTTGAGGCGACCGAACCCGAGCTTGGAGCAACGGGAGGCTACAGGGTCCGGGCGTGGCGCAGGTGGAGCTGAACTAATCCGACCGTAGCACGGCGGGAGGCGGGTGGAGGCGGTCGGATCTAGTGCAGCAAGAGGCGACCGGATCCGGCGTGGCGTGGGTGGAGGCGAGTGGACCCAAGGGTGGAACGGCGGGTGGAGGCGGCCGAATTTGGCGCGGCAAGAGGCGACCGAATCCGCCTCATCGAGCCCCTCAGTATATGTTTTTATTTAGTTTGACGAGAATTCAGAATTGTTATGCTATTTTCAGTCTGAGAAGAGTTCAAAATTGCCATGTAATAAGAGTTTCAAGTTGATAAATAATTATGTTCAGAATGAAGTTTGATCTCAAGATTAATCTATGTTTTTTAATACGACATTCGGTGAAAGCATGAAACATTTTTATTAGATAAATTAGTACATAAGAAAAGTCCTTACAACCTTAAAGGGTATTTCAAACTTTCTAGCAATAAACTACACCATCTAACCTATCAAAAAGCCAGGATACCAAACAGCATGTCTTAGCCTAAAAACAGACGACTTAAAAGCTCGTTAAGCCAAAAAGCTAGCTTTAAACTAAAAGCAAAAAGTCTAAGCCGAAACAAACATGACCATATTCTTTCTACTGCTTGATAGGGGGCGCAAGGTGCGCCAAATGGTCTAGTATTGTTTTATACATTACCGCTAAGCCCGCCACGTGGTGTTTTCAAGGTAGAACTGTAGTTCATAGCTATAATACTCTTTATTTTTTATATATAATTTCATTTTTTTTTGTTTTTTCAGAAAAAATGCTTCGCTCTTAAAATTAAGCTATAATTTTTTTTGGTTTTTTTTTAGCTTTTTCCCTTCAAAAAATTTTCTTCTCGCCACTAAAGTTTACAGGGTTGTTCGCGGCAACACGTGGGTTTTAATCTAGTGCAATGATACGAGTGTTCCCAAAAAGTAAATCGAGCCCCCACAGAGGATTTGGTGATTAGTGGAGAGTGGCGTCGGCACCGGGAGGCGAGTGTGACGGACGGTAGCAAGGTTGCCCTGTAGCCTGTAGGGCTTGGTTGGCTTGGTCTGGACCATCTCTCTAGGGAATCGGGGTTGGTTAACAGAATTGGACTTTGCTTCCCTTTCCAAGAATCAACTCTAACTAGATAATCACTAGTATAGTGCACTGTCTTTCGGTTTTCTTTTCCCAGCACGTAATATATGGTCTTTTCTTTTTCTAGAATATTTGTTTCCTTTTCCTTAATTCCAGGATATTTGTTTCCTTTTCTTTGAGATGATGCTAGAGGTGGGGGAAGATCTGTTGTGGGCCACATGGATGAGTTAGACACATTAAACAATGGCCATCGGATGTGGGTGAGTAAAGCTGAGGAAAGATCTGAAAGGTTTATTTTGATGGAGGCAAGTTTCTAGGGACGTTTCGCTGGGTGCATGAAGGTTGGGCTATCTCTAGTGGGGTGCATTATTTGGGGTGGACGTAAAAAAGAATGCTTAGGTGCATTATAAAGGGGTATAGATATGCGGCGTGCCACGCCGCGGGCGTCGCTCTCCACACGAGCAAATCGAGAAAACGTGCAATTGTGACTCCCTACGCGAGCAAATCGAGGAAACACGCGAAACGGTTGAAAGGATACAATCTGCAATTTTGTTGGAACGGAAGGTCCACCTCGGAAAAAACGGAAAAAGGACATAAATTTTTTTTCCCGAAAAAAGACCTAAGCAGAATTTTTTTTTGTCGAAAAAGGGCTTAAACGTAATGCTAGAAAAATACAAAAAGGACCTAAATGCAATATACATCTTTTTTTTTCAAAAAAAGTATCTGAACGTATTTCCCCCCGAAAAGGACCTAAACGTAATTTTGATTTTCCGAAAAATGACCCGAGCACAATGCCTAAAAATGCATAAAGGACCTAAACGTAATATATATTCTTTTTCTAAAAAAAGAACCTTATCGTAACTTTTTTTTCAAAAAAAGACTTAAATGTAATTTTTTTCAGAAAAAGGACCTAAGCGTAAATTTTTCTTCGTGGCTCGGATCGAGCCGTGAGCCGAACCGGCTCAAAGCAACTAGAGCCCGGGAATCCTTCGACATTTAGTGGAGGTATGATTCCAACGGAGTTGGAACTAACCTTTCAAAAAATGAGAAAATTTCATGGAACTGCACATACTTTGATCAAACTATCACAAACTACATGTTCTCTGTATACATATTGCAAAACTGCACTTTGAAATGAAATCCCGTTCTAATCATGGCTCTTCCCATCCTCCTCTGCCACATTTGGCGTTCCTTTGTAAACTCATCAAGTCTCCGTTTTAATAATACCAGCTATCGGCCGTTTTTGTCCCCTCAATTTTTTTTCTCAAACAGGGTAAAAAAAAACCCAGATTCCATTACTTAGAAAAATGGAATTAACATGCTGTCACTTATGTCTATTACATACGAGTTCTAATAAAGCAATTACCCATATCCCAGTAGGTCTGGAGGAAGCACCAAGCAACCAAACTAGTTACTGTCTTACTGAGATCATGTTCACATAGCCATCCAATGGGCATTACAACGTTTATACAGACATTCAGATTTCAATTGCCATCATCCCTCTTCTTCATAGTAGAGCTTCTCATCAGTAATTTTCCTTTCTTCAGCCTCCGGCTTGACTTACAGCGACTGTCTCGTGCCACTAGTTGCTGTACTTATGTTGCCTTGCCAACCATGTTGTTGCCGAAGCGCCTCCTCTCGGAGAGCCTTTGCACCCTCCAGGAGCAGCTCTTTCCACACATCCTTGGTAAAGACCTGCCCAAAATTTCGAAAAGGAGCAAATATACAATATATGATCTCAGCCGCAGATCCAATAATTTTCTTCTCAAAAACTATTCTGTTCCCGAGAGCAGCTCGTCTCATGATTTGTATCTTATCCCCAGAATGCTTATACTTCCTGATCCGCCAGAAAAAGTATACAGGGCAACAATAAGCTCCAAGTATAGCACCTATCACACCCCACACATATTTAGAGATAATGCATTCGAAGAACAAATGATTTATAATTTCATTTTCATGGCAAAGGCTACAGAGTTTATCCCCCTTCCAGTTTTTTCTCAACAATTTGTCTTTTTTGTCAAGATGGCATTGTGCCAAATCAGCCACACAAAATTTTTGACTTTATTTGGTATTTTAGCTTTTCCAAGGAATGTTATGAGCACAATTTAGCAAGTTCTTATGTAACTGACACTGAAAGACTCATGCTTTCTCCCCACATCTATCTAGGAATGTCAGGATTCTCACTCAAAGCCTCCTTGGCAATAACATCCTGCAGCATTCTCAGCCTATGCTGCATAGATTCATCAAGCCATCTTCTAAAAGTAATACATCTTTTCATAACTACATCATGAACATTCACATTTTTTGCTCATTGTAAACAGAATATAAAACAGGGAATCTTTCACATAGTTGCACGGCGCCATTCCAGCATTCATGCTAAAATCTATCCCCTTCCCATTTCCTACTATTAGAGTATATACAATGGTATGATGTTAGCTATCTATATACTTTGATACGTAAGATTTCTGCTGACATAGAAGAGAGAGGATGAGAGAGAGTATAACTGTCTATTCCTGAAGAGACGACCATATAAACAAATATAAAACACCATTACGTGAGTTATTGTATATAATACATATTTTTTCATACCATATTTAAAAGATTGTAGAGTCTCTTAGTCATCTATTGTAGAAGAGGAAGTATATGCTGAAACTAGACACATGGTGAATGGATAAAAAGAGGCAAACAGGGGTGTTGGATCAAACTTGAGTTGTCCAGAGGTAGGATTCCACCTAGATCTGGACCATTCAAGTTTGATCTAACGATCATGTTTGACTACTTTCATTCTTTTACCGTGTGTCTTCTTTCAGCCTATACATCCTCATTGTAGAAGTTGTCTTTAATTTTGTCTTTAGATGACACGAAAGAGTATATAGACAGCAGTCGTCTCTACCATTGTACTTGCTCTTAGTTTTAAGATTTTTACCTAAACTTAGGAATCATCCTGTTTGTCTCCTCCTTAAATCGGTATTCAACTATCGTTTTCTCTATTTTGGTGGGTGAATTCCTAAAATGTGTGATCAACTTTCTTCACCTTGTCCGAATTACCAAGATACAACGCCAACTTTCTTCGTCTAGACTTTTTCTGCATGATGCTGCTTACATATCGTACCGGTTACCACCCACAATTTGCTATGTTGATGGCTTACTACGGTTATTGATGTTTTGCTAGTTTGCACTTATTTAAGCACATCGATGAAATATCACATAGGTAAAAATGTCATTATATGCTAAGAAAAACACATTGTTCACAGATGTTTTGAATTTTGTAAAGAAAGAATTAGCCATAGTTTCTCACAAAATAAAAAGAAAATAAGAAACAATGGTAGTAATTAGTAAAGCAGTAACATATGCTAGCCTAGCAAGGGAGGCGTGTGCGCGTGGTTTGAATCGTAGGTGAGAAAGTTGTAGCGAACTAAAGCAAGGACACGATTTTTTTATGTTCAGGAGGAAATGCCATAAAATTGTGGTGTCTTCTAGCCAATTTTGCTTTAATATTGGCTTTACTTTTTAAGTTTCATCGAGTCTTCGTTTAATAATACCGGTCAACATCCATTTTGTATCACCCTTTAATCGATATTTAAACATTGCTATTCTCTTTGGATAGCCACATTAATCACATGTAGTACCCAGTTTGTCTTCTATATTTTAGTGGGCGAATTCCTAAAATGCATCCGAGTTTATTCACCTTGTCTTAATTGCTAAAATACCATGCCAACTTTCTCCATTTTGTCTCTTCTGTATGACGCTCCTTACTTATCTCACCAACCGCAATCTGTTTGTGCGTTGTTGGCTTACGACGGTTAACGATGTTTCGCTATCTGCACTAAGTAAAAAAGTGAACGCCGGATACATAAAAATAGCATTGTACCCTTAGAAAAATAAATACCGTGCACAGCATATTTTGAATTTTGCATAGAGCTAGCCGTATTTTCTGTTAAAATAAAAAGGAAAAAGAAATTAGCGGTAGTAAAGCAGTAACCGGTGATGAGCCTCGCAAGCAAGGGAGGCGTACGTGGATGAACCCTAGCTGAGAAACCACCGGACGCAAAGTCCAACCCCGGCAAAACCATTCATTTCTCCCAGCAGTACAGAACAACAGAACAGCACAGCACATCACCATCGCCCCCCATTCCCCACCCCCGCACGCACACGCTGACGCTCCCCACCCCGCGAGACCCCGTCGCGTTGTCCTATTTATCCACCCCGTCTCCTCTCCCCCATTTCCACTTCCACACCCCTCTCCACCCCCTCCCCCCAAAACACGCGCCTCCGATCCCCACGCCGAGACGCCAGCCTTAGACCTAGCCGCCGCCACCACCGCCACCGCCGGACAGGGACCCCCCCGATTCCGCGGGCGCGGGGGGAGTGAAAGGTACTGCCACGCCCCGATCGCCGCGGCCGCCGCGATGCGCAGCGCTGCAATGCTTGCCTGGCGCGTGGAGTCTGCGCGATTCGCCTCGGTCCCGGGCGGGCGCCGCTGATCGGGCCCGGGGCGGCGGCGCCGGCGGGCGCCGCGGTGCTGGGCTCGGCGTTTTAGGATCGGAATGCCGCAGAATTCGGGGGGTGTATCGGGTGGGATTACTCGGGGTTCGTGGGATCTCGTCGCGCCTGTTCTCGTCGGATCTCTCTAGGGTGTCGGGATGCTTGTGGGGTTGTTACGGCTAGATGATGGTGATCGGATCTTCGGTTTTGCTTTCTCGTGGCTCGTGGTGTGATTAGATCCTTGGATAGCGTGGTGTATTAGAGCGCTTTTGCCGTACGGACGCTTTTGTCATGCAACCTGATGGGTGATTTGATGATTAGGAGATGTAACCACAGGGTTTTATTGGTGTGATGCTTCTGCTGATGTGCATGCAGGCGTTTATGGCATTTATAGAATAGAATTGCCTAGCAAATGCGGCATGTAGTTCCTGTTATATGATTTTCCTGTTACCATGTTGTGTTGTGTTGTGCTATGCTTACGGTGTTTGTGCTCAGTAGAATGGAATGGCTTAGCAAATGCAGCACGTAGCTCTTCTTAGTTGATTATTCTGTCATTATATGTTGTGTTGTACTGTGCAGATGTTTGTGCATGTGTGCGAGTCATGGAATAGGATGGCTTAGCAAATGTAGCAGAAAGTTCTTGTTCGATGGTTGTTATGTCATTGTGCTGTGCAGTGCTATTGTTTCCTGGTTTGGCCGTTGCTGAGTTTGGAATTTCTATTCTTGCAGATCACCCTACCCCAGGCTGAGTTAGTAGCTGGTATTGGCGATATAAGCATTTGTTAGCTGTTTTCTCCTGTTTCTTGGGTCTTAATCTTTGATTAAGCGTCATTGAAAAGACTGTACATGAGAAAACAATTTGTTGAAACATTTCACTTGTAATATGAATGTATTGTGACATTCCTTCTTCCTGTGATAGAATCATATATTTCAGCTTCAAAGCTCTTATGGTACTTTTCAAGTTCTCTAATTAACCAAATACCTAATGCATTAATTCTGAGCTTGTGATGAACATTCATGCAAATTCGTGGATATTAATTCAGAACCTGGTGGCATATTAACCTTGGATACTTGGTCAACTGGAAAATTGGAGCTCCTTGTTCGTGTCCTCAATGGAGAGCCTAGCACACTTAGAGGTTTTGTGTGAAAAACTTTACAATTCTAGAGACTCAGCTGAACGAGCACATGCAGCAAGCACCCTCAAGTGTTTCTCGGAGAACAGTGACTACATTTCACAGTGCCAATATATATTGGATAATGCCTCAACTCCATATGCCTTGATGTTGGCCAGTACAAGCTTGTTGAAACAAGTCTCTGACCGCAGTCTTTCTCTGCAATTGCGCCTCGATATCCGTAATGTTTCTATTCCGAAAACATATAGCATGAAATCATATTGCATCTGCATGGCATGTTGGCATTATGTCTCTTTCTATTTGTTCACATATGAGTTGCGTGTCGTATGCAGCATGTAATCATACAAAGTAGTTGTAATTTGTTTATAGTGATGTTCAGTGTAAGTTACCATATGTCCATATGCATAAGTTTTGTCGTTTCCTTGATTCTCAACTTATTTCTGTTTTGTGCTTAAAACATTTATGCTTCTGTGATATAGCCGGAGAAGATTATTTACTTATTTCCAATTTATTCTTCGGTTTTTTATTGGAATAGATAATTATTTATTTCCATTTTATCCTCAATTCTTATGCTTCTGCAGTGTAGCTGAAATACATAACTTATTTATCTCTAACCTTTTTTTTGTTGCATACGTTGTGTCTCTTTTTGTTGCTAATTTTAGACTAACCTTTCTGTGATCTGTGTGAAGGGAATTATGTCATGAACTATCTTGCCGCAAGAGGACCTAAATTGCAGGGCTTTGTGACTAAGTCCCTAATTCAGCTCGCATGTCGGATTACAAAATTTGGATGGTTTGATGATGACAGATTCAGAGAGATTATCAAGGAAGCAACAGATTTCTTAGCTCTTGTAAGCATGTCTTATGCTTTGTAGGCATTGAGATAAGAGTTTTCTAATTGCATGTGTATTTAAGCTTAGATAGCTACTATTGCTTAAAGCGGAGTTGCATGATCACATAAGCCTTCGCAAGTTCAGTGATTGAAACCTGTTCTTTGGAACTAAGTGACCTTCAAAAGATAACCAGCAATGCCATATAATCAGCATTTGTGCATGCAAATGAATGTATGCAATGACTCATAAGAACATTGAACATGTGGAACGCAAATAATTGTAAATTAGCTTATTTTAATCATTGATGGCTTGAGCTGTATGATTAGGAACTAATTATTTTAATGGAGAAGATTTGTGTTGGTTTCACATCCCATGGTAACATCCAACTTAATCTTTTTAAAGCTATATGAGAAGAAAACACTTCCTTTCAAATCTGCCAGTGATACTCAAGAAATTGCTATTTTCAGTTGATAATCATATAGGAATTGATGGTGCGTTTTTTATAATGATTTACTTTACTACACTTCTTCTTATGAAAAGATCCTCTCTTTTTTGCATTTTTCTACGCTCTTCTAGCTGTCGAATCACTCCTGATTATTTGTAAACCTTCTACAACTGTTGCAGTATCCACATGTTATTACATACCTTATATAGCAGTTGCTATTTATATTTTTATACTCCCTCCGTTCTTTTACGAATGATGTTTTAGCCTCATGCACACATACTAAGAAAATACACAAGATTTTTTTTGAAGAATGAGAATACACTGGAGGAATTGTGTATCTTTTTTTTAAGGAGAATGGGGACTTGAACCCTTGATCTCAACCACCACAACCTTGTGCTCTACAACTAGGCCACAACGGTGTCCCCAAAGATTATCACCATACCTTTCTAAAATTTGTTTCTTTTACTATGCCATTAATTTGTTCACCACCTGCCAATCCACCCATCTTTAGTAGTCTAAGTGATGAATGAACGAGAATCTCTCCCCCAATTAGTGACCTCGTACAGTGAAGAATGCATTAAACAAGTTCAGGGTAATTTAGGAAGTTATATTTATATTTTACCTTGAAAACGTAGAACATTTTTTTATAAGAAGAAATAAAATATCTCACTGAAACACCATTTGTAAAAGAACAAAGGGAGTAACAAGTCTATGTGATGAATTGTACTTTTGAAAATGCCTCTTTTCTTTTTGTCATGCAAAAGTCTTGTTCATGCTAAAATTTTATCATACGTCTTTAATATGCAACATTAGTGTCAATTAAATAAATTTATTTACTGAAAATGTTAATGAAATGATAACCAAGCTTCTATTATCAAATAATTCATATGTGGCGATATTATATTTTTTTAATTCCATGCTCTGTTTGAAGTTACCTGATGCATTTTGCTAAATTTGTTGCTTCTGCTTCTGTTTTTTCAGGCATCTCAGGATCATTATTTTATAGGATTGAAGATACTAAATTTTCTTGTAATGGAAATGAACCAGGTGAGACCTAGAATGTTTTCTGCTGTTAATATAGGTTTCGTAAGTTGTTTCTTCCCTATCCAATAGAATCAGGCATTCATGTTAATACATGGATTGATTAAAGTTTAATTGAACCTTGCTTCAAAATATTGTTGACACGGTTGCTTCTACCAGGCTGCACAAATTTTTGTTGTTTAAAACTGCTCCTCATGTACAGTGTTGTTGGCACCCATATCTAGGTGTGTGGTTCATATGAAAGCCACATGCACATTCCTTCATAGACACTGCGTGAGAGGGTCAAGCATACATAACTACATGAGGGAGTACATATGCACTTCTGAACAACATAGGCACTATCATGCGGGTGACTACATTCGTACCATAACCAACAGCTATCGGAAGCATGCAATTAAACACTATGGTCAGAATAGTAATGTTTAATCCCACCAATATTAAGAAGAGTGCTTATTAAATTTTAATAGCTATGGTCAGCATATTAATGTTCAACTTTTAAAGAGCTTTGGTATTGGTGGGAATAGGTGGCAATATAATAGGTGAAGGCTGTGGCTCATGTTTGGCAATGGTCCTTGGGACTGCAAAGTGTATACTGTATAGGGCGGAACAAAAATTTTTCCTGCTTGGAGCCATGGTGTACGTTCAGCAACATCCTTTGGACTAAGTGTAAATCAATCTTTTTGTTAACCCACCTTACTGTTAGGACGATGTGTCATCCACATGTTCTTCTTAATATGTGATTGCATGCCACAAAGTGGAGTTCAATTTGCCTTGATAACAGTACCTATGCAAGCCCTACCTACTAGCTTGACTAATAGTATGAAAAAGGTTCATGCTGTGTATCAACTAGTTTCTATCTCACATCTTAGTTTTCTGTTTTCCTTTAACAACTCCTCTCTCTATGAAGAGTTGGACCAATAAGCTTTCTCAGTATGTGGTTAACAGCTGTATACGTTTTGCGAACTAACTTCTGCTTATGGTGTCCACTAATTTCTCTATCTCTGGGTGGTTTTTTTTATTTGTTACTTCATTTTCTTTTTACTACTGTTCAGAATGTCATACCCATTTTTGTTCATCCCTTTTCCTATGTAAGGAGAGAAATTTGACTAATGTTTATTATGTTGGTTTATGCATATAGCCGAATACGATGCCTCTGACACTTCACAGAAAAATTGCAAGTTCATTCAAGGATCAATTTCTTCTACAGATCTTCCAAATTTCTCTAACCTCATTACACCAACTGAAAAGTGAAGGTAATGCTCAAGGTATTATGGTGGTGTGATTTTTCTTTCCAGTATATTGTATTGGAACACCTACACTGATTTCATTTCCACCATCTGATACAATCTGTACTTAAACTGCAGTACCAGATGATTTTAGGCATGTCCCTCTTTCACTTGCATTGAAGTGCTTGTCGTTTGACTTTGTTGGTTCTCCAGTGGATGAAAGCTCTGAAGAATTTGGAACAGTGCAGGTATATTGGTTGCATACCTGTTAGCTATTCTTTACAACAATTAACCGGTTATCATATCACACTTTGGCTCTTTATTGTAGTTTATGTATATCTTTTTTATCTTGATGCAGCTTCCTGCATCTTGGAGGCCTCTCCTTCAAGATCCTTCCACTGTCCAGATCTTTTTTGATTACTACAAAGTCAATGATAATCGTGTTTCAAAAGAGGTACACTTTGCTTGGATGATTTGATAATAATTAGTCATACAGTCTGCAAATTTTTTTATTGAGTGATTTGTTCATTAATTCAAAAGAGGTACATTTTTATCCACAATTCCACATGTTTCAAAAGAACTGCTGTTTGATGGGTTTGGTCATTAATACAATTTGCAAATTTAGTATTGGTTAGTGCTTACTTCCATGTAAGAGCAACCCTTTGAAATGTTGTCTGATTGTTTGACAAGCTTTTTTCCCCCATTTAACACATCTTCTAGTGGTTAGCACTTTATCTGCTACTTTCTTTGATTTTTTGGGCGGGGTGTTCTGAGTGCCTTCGCGGAGGTGGTATTCTTTTTCTTTTTTTTTAATATCAGTCCAATCCACCACGTCCAAGCAGGCACTATGTTTTATTTCCCCATTAGGAAATGTGTCAAGTTGAGTGTAGTACTGTATGCTTTATCCCCCCTCCTCTTCTCTCCTGCACTTATATATGTGTGCAAGCCTGTTGTTTTGTACAGGCTTTGGAATGTCTTGTCAGACTTGCTTCTGTCAGGCGAAGTATTTTTGTGGAGGATCCTGCACGGTCCCAGTTTCTCTCTCATCTGATGTCAGGCACCAAGGAAATACTCCAAACAGGCCAAGGTTCTACATTTACAAATTAGTAATTGATGCTGGTTTTCTTCCTCTTACAAATTTCACTTATTTGGAAGAATAATCTCGACTAAAGTCCTCTTTTCTGTTGGTTAAGAAGCATTTAGTCCCAACATGAGTTGATTAACTCACCTCTAGTCATGTTGTATATTTTAGGATACTTAAATGGACATAATCACAACTATGTTGTATACTATAGAAGCCAAATTTGCTAGCAGATAATTAAAAGTTGCCTTGATTTGATATTCTTACAATAATTAATCTTCCCAAATAGATAAATTTGTTGGTTGAGGCATTTCATGCAGGGCAAAAATAGATGATTTTATGTAATTTATTTTGTCTCTGCAGGTCTTGCTGATCATGGTAATTACCATGAGTTCTGCCGTCTTCTGGGACGTTTCAAAGTTAATTACCAGGTTGCAAACCAAGGATATGCTTTGTATTTTTTCTTTTAGCATTTATTAGAAAATTAACAAATTTGTTAGTTTTTTTCCCATAATGATTTGTGCATTGCTTGGTAACTATGGCAACGCAATGATTGTGAAGTGTGCATGTAGTTCTCTTACAAAAGTTTTTTCGTCCTGATTTGTTGACGCATGCTACATGTTGAAGGAACAACAATACAGCATTACAAAATACAAATTTGATTCTGTAGCTTCTCCTGATCTTTCAGGTTTACCGATGAAGAGAAGCATTTAACTACTTATGCTAATAATTTACATTTTAGTTCCATTATTCTGTGGTGTGACTGCTGATATTTGCTTTGTGCAGTTTAGTTAGTGGCCATAAAAAATTTACTGTAGTTGAGGGAACAATGAATTGATACTATATTCATAATCCTCGTTATATGTCTTAGGTGAAGTGGGGATGGTTATTGTTTTCAATTGGGGATGATGGGTATTCCAAATTTTCTGTATTTTTACCTTGTAACAATGAGTAGCTTATTGCTGTTTGCTGTCAAGTTGGTATTTTGTCGTTTTAAATGTTTTGAAGCGTCATCATACTTTATTCAATGTCTGTCATGCATCTCAGTTTCTTTTTACTTATAAAACATTTTGAATTTTCGATAGTAATACACCTTAATTTATGGTTGATTGTTGAAGCAACATATTGGTTTGTTATTTGTGAATATACATTGTGTCATCTTTAGAATTGTCTACAACATTAACTACCCGATTATTTGGTTTATATTTGATTGTTATTGATGTTTGGACAAATAGATAGATTAAATTTCTTGGTGGTTGTACTTGGTTTTGTTGATCCATTTTCCACGTTTCATTATAATTTGAGTAGCGGCCTTCGGTCCCTTTTGGGATTAAATGTGGAAAGTTAACTTATTGTACTGTGCAGTTGTCAGAGCTTCTTAATGTTGAGTTTTATGGCGAATGGATTGGTCTAGTAGCAGAATTTACAACTAAATCCTTGCTGTCATGGCAGGTTTGTCTTTCTTCTTGCTCAGTTACTAGTCACTACATCTTCAATAATCAATGTTGTGAGTGTTATGACTGGTATGCTATCAATTATTTGTTGTGTAGTGGGCCAGCAACAGTGTCTACTATCTTTTAAGTCTTTGGTCAAGGCTGGTGACATCTGTGCCTTACTTGAAAGGAGACACACCAAGTCTGCTTGATGAAACTGTACCCAAAATTACGGAGGGTTTTATCACTTCTAGAATTAACTCTGTTCAGGTACTGGCTTCTGCAAGAGCTGCAACTACTGCTTTTATTTCAGTTCAAGAAGCAACTGTTGTCACTTATTGTTTCTTATTTCTATTCATCTCAGGCCAGCTTTACAGACAACTCATCAGATAATCCTCTGGATAATGTGGAAGTTCTCCAGGAACAGCTGGAGAGTCTTCCTTACCTTTGCAGATTTCAGGTTGTTACTACCTCATGATTTTTTGTTTCTGATTTTATGAATTGAGTTTTCTTTCAAAGCTATGATTTGACTCCATCTTTGAAACCATATTCAACTGAAAATTGTTACGACAGTATCCTAGTTGCCTTGTATAGAGATTGCTAGCTTTGTATAGATATTACCTTATATAGTCTTTCCTTTTATACCCTCATGTGCATGTATATATACTGGCCCATTGGCCTCATGTTGAATACCAGTGCTATTCATAACAAAAATAAGATGCCTTAATTACTTCGATTGAACACTTTCTGTTAATGGGATATAGGTCCTGTTCCAGCTTCTCAGAAAACAGGGTTCAGGTTTCGCATGTGTCAAATTTGGATTACACATATGAATTGTAGCTATCCTTTTACAACTTGCTACTTGCACCTCCTTTAAGTTCCTGTATTTAGCACAAGAATTTTCCTGCTGCCAAAAAAGGAGAATCTACACACAAAAAACAATGTAACAGATACTTCAAACTTGAACAGCATTCTGCTATTCATCGTGTTGCATTTGATAAGATGCTGCTAAAATGTTAGCAACCACAGTACATTTTTGCTGCATTGGTGCTTTTGGTCAATTCATATTGTAGACGGACTGTGAATGCAGAAAATACAACAAATAAGATAAAAATGAAAAGTGCTGTTGAATCGAAATGGTAAGATACCAGTTTTGACTTTTCGCTGGAGTGATATTTTTTAATGTGATGGCAGAAGGGTAGAATTCATCAAGAAATTTCTTTACCTATCCAATTTTGAATGAATCAAGATATCCTCTCGTTCTAGTACAATAGTAGCTATCTGCTCTCCTCTGGGAGAGGGTTTGATTGGGATTGTTTTAGCAAGTTTATGTAATCATTGACCCCTTTCCGATTTATTCTGACTTGTTCTGTCAAGAACAGAGGTGATTTGTGGAAAGGCTACTCTGCAAATTGAGCTATGATTGGATATATTTATTATGTCAGGTCGCCACTCTGCCTCTGAGGGTTTATATCTGACTTAATCATTCCCTATAAGAGATGGAGCTCTTTTATTATCGGTTCTGCCATTTTCGGCAAAACTGATATATCACTTCAGTTTATATCTATCTGTTACTTTTTTCTGATCTTTTTTGTATAATTACTTTAAGTAATCTCATTAGCCATAAGATGTACAAATTAAATGAAACCCCTCATTGTTTTTTAAATTTTGCTATTTGAATACATTGTTTCATATTGCATGCCCTGATTGTTATTTTCTTTTGATGAGTTGCAGTACCAAAACAGTAGTCTTTACATCATAAATATCATGGAGCCTCTTCTACAAGCTTATACGGTATGTTAGTATTATTCCACAAGCGCTTTTCTAGAAGAGTGCTATTCAAAGTCAAATATTTTTTACAGGAAAGGTCAAGATTACCATCTACTGGAGATGCAGATGAGCTCTCTGTCATTGAAGGGCAGATTGCATGGATGGTCCACATAATTGCAGCCATTCTCAAGATTAGGCAGACCATTGGTTGTAGGTGAGCAACTAATTTTCCTTGCTTGTCAACTTTTTTCTGCTATTCTTTTCATGAACAAGGTTTTTCATTTTCTTCTGCAGCCAAGAATCACAAGAGTTAATTGATGCAGAACTTTCAGCCCGTGTGTTACAGTTGATAAATATTACTGACACAGGGTTGCACACACAGGTTAGATGGAAGTGATTTGGTCACTAAACATGAATGATGAGCTAGTGTACTTGCAGGCATGATGATTTTCCTTTTTGAATACTATCCGCTAATATAGAGTATGGGTGGACGCCTGTGTACGTAGTACTTGTGTAATGATAGACATTTTTTTTTCAACAAATGTTTTTTGAAGAATTTTCACAGGTTAACAGCATTAATATTTTACCAATCTCATAATAAATACTCCCTCCGGTCATAAATAGTTGTCGTTTTGGACATTGACATCGTCTTCAAAACACAACTTTGACCACTAATTTTTATTGTAGCTAGCAGATTTACTCGCGCAACTGCGCGTCTAAATATTATGATACAATTGTTTTTTATATACAACTTACTTCCAATGATTGAAATACAATTGTATTTGTTATGATTAATCTGCACTGTTATAATCAGGCCTCACCAAAATAAGTGGTGGGGGGATCCTTTCTTTAATATACAACTATACTTCCAATGATTGAAATATAATTGTATTTGTTATATATGATTAATCCGCACCATTATAATCTGGCCCCACCAAAATAAGTGGTGGAGATCTTTCTCTTTTTCTTCCAATTAACGTGAGATTTTCTAGAATTTAGGATTATTGTGGGATTTTCTTGCCTTTAAAACGAAGGAGGTGACTTGAATATCACCAGTTGTTTTTAGATATGTAGATATATTTATAAAACCAAATAAAATTGTAATATTATGAAAGTACTTTTCGAGACAAATCTACACATGATTTTCATATAACCAATTTAAATATTTAAAAAGATATTGACAATCAAAGTTTCGAAAGTTTGACTGCACCTATGTCCAAAACTACAACTATTTGTGACTGGTGAGAGTAGCCACTATCACATAATTCCCCGGGTAATAAGAAATGCACTGCTGCAAATGTGTAATTTTGAAACTGTTATGTGCTTCTTACAGCCACCATGAAAATTCCACTGATGCAACCTGTTAATTTTCACTTTTCAGGCAAAAGAAGTTAAAATTGAGTGTATATAATGAAAATGACTGAACACTGTATTTAGCGTTCAGCCTACTTCCAGTGCCAGTCATGTAATAAAATGCAACTCTACAAACTATTGTTTGAGATGACTTTTCGCTTATAAATGTTGGTTTCAACAGCAGACATCCTACTTTTTAGGAAATGTTACTTCCTTTTCTTGTTGACTCAAATCTCCTTCCCTATCTTGGTGGTAGTAATATTTTTATGGGTTGCATTGGGTTGACAGGTGGCCAACTGGAGTGTCCAGCTAGCAGCAAATAACTTAGAAACAATAACCATATATGATGCAGTAAAACAGATTTTTTATAGGAGCTAAGATCAACGCACTGCTTGGCATTGCGGTGGCTTTTCAGAAGCATTTAACTTTTTCTATTTTTGGATATAGCAGTTTGTTGAAAGCATCTTTTTGGAGCCATAACAGCCAAATCCTATTGGAATTGGAATTAGTAAAGATTAGCACAACTACAGCAAAATCCTATTGGAATTAGTAAAGATTAGCACCTGCTGCAAAATGGCCCTAAAATCATATTTTGTCAATTCTGTTATTACAAGAGGATTAGTGCCTTGTGTTTCTATTGCCCCACTAAGGCACTAACAAACATTTATGCGCTGGTGGTTGTTAAAGTGTTGAACTCACAGGATTTCCGTTCCATTTTTCCTTTTTTTCTGGCTTATTGCATGTCCTCACATCTGGCCTTTTACTTTTCTTAACACATGTTAGTTGTTTTTTTATAAGCTCCACAGGCTTATTGTGAATGAGAATGAGAACTGATTGTAATTTCATTGCAGAGATATCAAGAATTAAGTAAGCAAAGGCTTGATCGAGCTATTCTCATCTTTGTGCAAAATTTCAGAAGGTCATATGTAGGAGACCAAGCCATGCATTCTGCAAAGGTTTAGATATTTTTGTGCATCTTGATATACCTTTTTGTCAAATGTCATAAAACACTGCTTCTTTGCTGCAGCAGTTGTATGCAAGACTGTCTGAGCTACTTGGACTGAATGACCATTTAGTTTTACTCAATGTTATTGTTGGGAAAATAGCCACAAATCTGAAGTGCTACGCTGAGGTGACTTTTTATCTACTGATTTCAGCTTTGACTTTGATCTATAAGCTGTCGTTGACTATTGATATGGTTACAGTGTGAAGATGTTATTGATCATACGCTGTCCCTTTTCCTGGAGCTAGCATCTGGGTAAAGTTGTAGCTATATGCATTCAATTCCACATTCTCTTGTTTGGCATGATGACAATTCTTCATTTTGTGTTGTCATAGCAGTTATATGACTGGAAAGTTGCTTGTCAAGCTGGAGAGTACAAAATTTATCATTGCAAATCATTCTGTAAAGCCTTCTCAGTAGCTTCGTTTTATATGATTTCTTTGCTCCTTGGTCTTAGAAATGATTCCATTTTCATTATTTGTCCTGCCAGCGGGAAAATTTTCCGTTTCTCGAAGAATACAGATGTTCCCGCAGTAGAACTACCTTCTATTACATCCTTGGCTTTTTGGTCTTCATGGAAGATGGCCCAGTAAAATTCAGGAGTTTCATGGAGCCACTTCTTCAGGTGCATATCTACTTGTTTTCATGCTAGTATAAATTTTATTGTATTCTTATCTGATTTTGTTCTTTGTTTTCATCATAGGTTGCAGTTAATTTGGAGGCAACTGCCGATGCTGCTTTCCGTACTGATGTTGCGAAGTATGCATTTATTGGTTTGATGAGGGATCTACGAGGCATTGCGATGGCCACAAACAGGTGTATTCTCTCAACATTACATTTTACGATTATTAAGTTTACAAGGGCTCCTATGTTTGGAAACTAACTTTTACCTTTGTTGGTCTAATCCAGCCGCAGGACTTATGGACTCCTATTTGACTGGTTGTATCCATCTCGCATGCCACTTTTATTGAGAGCCATCTCACTGTGGACTGATGAGCCAGAGGTTGTCAACCATTACCAATGTTACATTCTTTTTCTAGAACACTTTTGTGTCATTGCATACCTGTTGCACGTGTTATTATTTAGAACCCTAGGTTTTTAAATTGTCTCTTCAATTTCTCTAAAAGATAACTTTATGCAGGTCACAACACCCTTGCTGAAATTCATGTCCGAGTTTGTTTTGAACAAAGCTCAAAGATTGACATTCGATTCGTCATCACCAAATGGGATCCTTCTATTCCGAGAGATTAGCAAGCTGATTGTGGCTTTTGGTTCACGGATTCTATTGCTTCCAAATGGCAATGATATTTATGCAAGTAAATACAAAGGCATGTGGATTTCACTGACTGTTCTTTCAAGGGGTGAGTCTATAACTTGTGTTTTGAAACATTTTCTTTTATATTCTGCAAGTTAGTTTATTTCAGTTTCCTGGGGCTTGACAGTGGTATTCACTATTGTGCAAAATTTTATTATGCTATGAGCTTCTTTTTGTCAATTTTATATAGAACTTTCTAATGTTTCGGATGGAACTTCTGCTGTGAAACATTCTTTTCATGCTGACTTCATTGTATGATACAAAGCATTCGAACACTTTAGTAATAGACCTGTTTTATCAACTTGAATGAGATCCTTATTCTTGTGAACCCTATATTGACCTAGACTGCAAAACATTGTTTATTTTGTTGGAGATGAGTCTCCTTGCCCACTCTTGACATTGGAGTTGAATCCTTAAGAGATGTCCTGAGGTGAATATTGAATATTCAAAATCGTGTGATAGCTATAGTGGTTGAGAATATGCATGATGATTGTTTTGTAGTTTTAGTACAGAATACGGTTCAATTGACTAAGCTGTAATGTAACTCGTGACAGTGCTTATATTCTGTTTTAAAATATTGGAGAGGTTTCATTATTCTTGAGGGCCCTATGATTTACTTGAATGCATGGTTACCAGAAATGCGGTTCGTCCGAGTCACGGTATGGGATTCGGCGGGTTTGCGATTCGCCACATTTTCTTCTAATTTCCACTGTAAACACGAACCCCGTACCCTAGACTGATTCAAGTTCAACGAATCTGGTTCATGATTCAGGGGGGTTTGCAGCGAATCTAGTAACTATGCTTGAATGTGATACCTAATATTATTTGGGCTTTCAGCAATTCACTTTTTTTTGGTCTTTTAGAATGCACTGTATTATATTATTATACCCGATTGCAAAACTCAGCTTTAACATTTCTAGTTATTCAGAGTGAAGGGTGTCAGTCCCATTTTGATAGGATTCATCAGGCATGTAGAATAATAATAATAAAGATTGCATTACTGCACTATCATGTTGGATTGGCACCTTATTGACTGTTTTGATCAGGGTTCGGACTTCACAAAACTGGTAATAACTTGCTGGTTCCACCGATTTCTGGTCAAACCAGCCAGTAGCAGTTCCTAATTCGCAAATGTTTTTTTGTAATTTAATTTAAACCATTCAGCCGACTTTTACCAATTTGTCAATTATGACTTCTCTGGTAAATTTTGGGATCCACCATTTCCTGGCCAGTTTCTAGGAAACCTAACGGGGCTGGGAGACATCTTAGTTCAGGTTTCGTAAATCCTTGATGTGATTTGAATCTTGATTTTGTTTCCATTATTATGGTTAACATATGGTCAAAGTTTATACTTTTTCATAACGAAGAAGGAAATTGGACTGAGTTCCACCCAACTATGAGCTCATTACTGTGCTTTTTTTAGAAACATTTTAATTCGCATTTCAGACTAAAGACTTGTGTAATCTCCTTGCTGATTATTTTACTGTTCTTCTGACATTTACTGGAATTATACTTGCAGCTTTATGTGGGAACTATGTCAATTTTGGTGTATTTGAGCTTTATGGTGACAGAGCACTTGCGGATGTCCTTGATATATCTCTAAAGATGACCCTCTCGGTTCCGTTGTCTGATATAATGGCATTCAAAAAGGTATTCATGCCATCTTTAGTAATTTAGTTTACAATTGTTTTGCCGTCCTATGCTATTACTTTTCTTGTTATGTTTGTTAGCTGTCTCAAAATATTCGTGCTAAGTTTGACAACAGTTCAATAATTAGTTGCTCAGTTATCACAGTGTGTGAATAGGAATAACGGTGTATATAAATTTAGCAGAGGTAACTGCGTGCTCATCAGAAACAGGATTAGAATATTATTCTACGCCCAGTCAAATTACTGAACTGGAAGTTAACAATTACTACACCATGACAAATGAATTAATTATTGCAGACGGTGCCGTAGTATGTGTTGTAGTAAATCTGAACCTCTGTTGCAGTAATTTTGCGCGCGTGTAGAATAGCGCTACCATATATGTATATATAAAATACAAGTGCAATAAAAAAAGACCACTAAGAAGCAGGAAACAGGAAATTTCTGGCAAAATAGTGGGGTCCAGAATATTTGCCTGAAACAGGTTTTGGAATTTTGGGTGCTACAAACTTTTTACTTTAAACCTAGAGATTTAGAATAATTTCTAATACCAATAGACCATAGTCCAACCCCTAGAATTCTAGTTGATAATCAAAGATATAAAGAAGAGTCCAAATAGTAAGCAGTACCCCGTGTTTGTAGTTTCCTTGTATGATAGGTCAAGTTCTTGTTGGAACCTAGGTTAACTCCTAGGCAATTAACAGCCAGTATCCTTTGCACAAGATTAGTATTACGTGGTCCAAATTGTGTGTTTCTACTGGCTTGGTCATATACAAATACACGATCTGGACAACAGTCAAGATCTTGTGACAACCCACACTTCTTTGTGGTCAGCCAGATTCTTGAACTATTTTCCATTTCATCTGTTGAAGCATTCAGAATGACCTATTGCTTTGTTGCAGCTATCAAAAGCATACTATGGATATATGGAAGTTCTGTTCAACAACCATATTGGTTTTGTTCTCAATTTGGATACAAGCACATTTGTACATATTGTCAGCACACTTGAATCTGGTTTAAAAGGTCTAGATACAGGAATATCAACACAGGTACATTACTATGAATTTTTTTACCACTTGAAAAATGTTCTTGTTACATCAATGTGACACTAGTGGTGGATCAATACTTAAACTACGGTGTTGTATAGGGGAGATTGGTTCAACTTGTGGTTACTGGCACCTAATAATCATGAAATTAAATTCTCTTTTTATGTGTTTGTCTGAAGTTGGCTTCTTGTCTAATAATAATCAATTATTTTTGGAATCCACATTTTTCTTTGGTACTTGCTGTTGGGGCTAATCTGTATTCTGTTGTTTCCTTTTGGCAGTGTGCTTCTGCCATTGATAGCTTGGCAGCCTTCTATTTTAACAACATTACAGCTGCTGATGGCCCGCCATCACCAGCTGCATTGAATCTCGCTCGGCATATTGGAGAGTTCTCCAATTTGTTTCCTCAGGTTTGTGTTGCTAATATTTTCTACCATATTCTCTAAGGATACTTTGTGATAATAACATTGTTTTTGTAACAGATACTGAAGACACTTTTTGAGATCATTATCTTTGAGGATGCGGGTAACCAATGGAGTCTCAGTAGACCAATACTGAGTTTGATAATGATCAGTGAACAGGTGCCTGTCTTTATTTATTTACTATTAATATTATTAATCATTTCTCTGTTATCTCTTTTACACTCTTTTTCCTATTTTGTGTTGTTTTCATGTCATTTTGATTTCTTGTTTTTGTGTGCAGATGTTTAGTGATCTGAGAGCACAAATATTAGTATCACAGGTTAGTACTCTTTTGTTTGAAGTTCCATTGTACATTCCCTCCTTTCTAGTTTTGTTGTCTTCTCTTGTTGAAACTTTCTACCTTGTCATCATAATGTAGGCCTCTCTTTTATTTTTAAGGCTGGGAGATAAATATTTTTAAATATCAATCATCTATCTACATCTTTTTGATAGGAATTAATTATGGCTATTGTACAGGGTAAAATATATTTGAGTTTACTATATGACTATCATGTTGTGAATCCAGTTTAGGGTTAACCGTCAAACTATATTTGAGTTTACTATATGACTATCATGTTGTGGATCCAGTTTAGGCTTAACCGTCGGCTATTAACTTTTACCAAATAGGTGGTACATTTGAGCACATAGATCTCTAGGGATGGTGCTGCGACATAAAATATTAGTGCTTGTGACATAATTTAAATAGGCCAGGTTTCTTGTCTCAGAAGCTTTAATTAGGTGTTTGAAATTTTTGGAATTGCATCAGAAACTGTAAATACATTATGCAGATATCATCAAAGCTTTCAACAATGTTTGCTTGATAGTGTGCGGAATCAGTAACTTTATGATAATGGTTTCTTTGGTATTACTCCTGCAAAATAGTAGTTATACAAATGTTTAATAGAAGATGAATTACAAAAGCCTTTGTTCTTTAACATACTGGCAATGTTCATCGTAAAATGGATGTGCTAGAGTCTGCAGTCTTTTGAAGTTATATTGTGACACCATGATTTTGCATCTAGCAAAAGGCATCAAGTTTTGAATTTGGTCGTTCTCACTTTTAGAACTCTTAAGATAATTATGATGAAGTTTTAGACTCATTGAAACCTATCATTTTCTTGAATATATAGCTGTAACTAACAGATTGTCCTGAAGAGCTAATGCACCTCTTTTTTGCAGCCTGTAGACCAGCAACAACGCCTTTCACAATGTTTTGATAAGCTGATGACTGATGTTGCTAGGAACTTGGAACCAAAGAACAGAGACAAATTTACTCAAAATCTTACAACGTTCAGACATGATTTCCGAGTGAAGTAACAATTGTTCAGAATCGGCTACCAGTTTGAACGAGGTACTCCTGCTTCGGTGTAAATACTTAGCTTATTTTCATCTTAGGAACCATCATCCCGTGGGGGGAACTTATGCTTAAAACTCAGCCTGGCTTGCATTGGTCGAAAGATGAAGGGTTATGTCACCGCATGTGGTGGTGAAAATCAGTTGTAAATCTCTTAGCTTGTCGTTTGTATCAGAATGGTGAATGGTGGGGGTTTAACTTTTTTTACCTTTGTATCCCTTCTCTTTTGTTTGCTTGTACAGCAGCATTCATGTTGAAACCGTGATTGCTGTGTCCCCAAGTTAGGGGGAAAGCAGCCATCCGTCAAATCTAATTCATTCGTTAAGCTGGAAGAAGGAAAAAAGGATGTAAATGGGATTGTGTTGGCTTCGTTCTTATGATGAAAAATGAAATCGGGGAGAAATGTTAAATATTTTTGCCCCGAATACATCAGTATCGTATTTGTTCAACTAACATCTTCACTGCAGATGAAGATGTTCTCCCTATTGATTTGGGTATCTTTATATCGATGTTCTGGTTTGAAGGTCGTTTGCAGGTTGATGTGGTCACCACAGTTTTCCATTCGTTGCTGCACAGCATTGCTCTGTTGTAAGTGTTAAGTCGAATGTTTTGTCGCGTGCTGGAGCCTGGAGCCCTCGACGGAGGCTTGTAATTGAGCAGGGTTCTGGAGGCGTCGTCCTATGGAGGCACGGCCTGAAAAACTTGGCTCATGGTGTTTGTCAAAGTAATTGTTAGGTCCTATTTGGACGGCTTCGGCTTTGGCCTTCCGCTCGTAAAAATCAGAAGCCGTTCCAAAAGGGCGGCTTCGTGCTTTTTGAAGAGCTGGAAGCACAATACAACGTGAGGATAGCTTCGGTGGTTTTTGTAGGATGGAGTTTGGGCTTGATCATGAAAGTTGAAAATATTTACCCACTCCATATCAAGTATAAAAGCATCCATCTTACCTCTCCACCTTCGCCGCGTTGACCTCCACCTTCGCCCGACGCTTCCCTCCACCTATTCCACCCGATGTTGCCCCTTTATCTCCTATCGTCGGTGTGGACCTTTGTCTGATGCCACCCCTTGTATCTTACTGCCGGCGTAGAGCTTCGCTTCATCCGCCATGCAAAAGCTGTCTCGAAATGCCACCTTGGCCTCCACCTTCTCCCTGACATCGTCACCCTAGGCCTCCACACCTCCGAAATTGGATCCAAATCACGAGCTCCGCTCTTCGCCGCCTCATCTTGTCCTTACTTCGGTTTGCACTACGTCTGACTCATCACCTTGATCTCCACCGGCGCCTCCTCTCTCCACCACCTCCTTGTTCTTCGTCCCTGCGCCCCGCTCGATGTCGCGCTCTTTGCCTTCGATCGTCCCCTTCTCCCTTGGCTTCAAACCGGCTCCAATCCTCAATTTAAGCCCAAGTGAAATTGAAAAGTTCAAAAAATTCTCAATTTAGCATATAAATAAATTTGAAAAAAAGTCTTCAATCCGCATTAAACAAACCATCATTTGACTTAGAGGCATTTCAGACATTTTTCAACTTATAATAGCCAGCCAACGTACCTAAAAGTCATGCTACTAAACAATAAACCTCTTCAAACTAGCCCTTCAGCTATACAACTCAACCGAAAGTAGTTTTTCAGAAAAGATCCGGCCATGCCAAATAACCCTCAGTATCAACGCCAAGGTTAGATTCTTTGACTTACTCTCCTGCCTACTCTTCTAGTCTTTTGCAGACTACTGTAGGTAACTGTTACTCTATTTCCCCGTTAGAATCAAAGTTTTGTTCAGGTTGTCATTTTGACATCCGCTGTTGAGATCGGTTGCAAAAACTTAATTGCAAGTTTCCTGTAGCGTATTCACAGTTCCGAATACAAAATCTAAGATAAATTTGAATTGAGAATTCGAACATGCGTAGGCTTGAATATGCGTTGGACGAAGGAAAATGCAAAACCACCTGTACATGATTTATCGTAGCTCTCTACGGTGCTTGAAGACTTGTGCAAAGAAGTTAGGGCAGCTAAAATTTGAGGAAGAAGCTCCAAAAGCTTCCCTATCTTACTCGGAATTGCCTTTCCTACGCTAGAATTTGAGGAAGAAGCAGCACTGTTTAAGCTCCAACAGTTCCTATCTCATTCCTTATTTTTGAGGATAGGAGAGAGGCTCCCGAAATTACAGGGCTCTCCCTCCCTTTCCCATCCGATTCCCTATCGGCTCGGAGCAACCGCCGCAGCGCTCCCGCTTCCGCGAGGACCGGCGAGAGGAAGGCGAGGAAGCGCAGGACTCTCTCTCGCGTGCGTGCCATCCGAGCCGCACGCATCAGCGCTCCTCATCCACCTCCTGGCGGCGGCACTGCATTGCGCAGGTGAGTTGTCCTACTTGCCGGCCTTCTCGGTCTCTTGATTTGGAGCTCACTTAGGCGGCGCTAGTCTTAGCTCCGTGCAAAATTGGTTTATCAGATCCGCCCTTGAGTCCGCATTGACCGGTTGTGGCCGGAAAGGCGGCGGCGGCGGATCTCTCCAAGATTTGTGGTGGTTTGCTCCTCTCTGTGTAGATCTAGCGCGGCTTTCTTGTGCGGGAGAGGCATACTCTGATGGTGGCGTTCGCGGTGGCGCTGCTGATGGGCACCGCCGTCTGCTTCCGCATCTGGGCGCGCCAGTCCAACAACCCCTCCTCCACCGCTGACGACCGCGAGGAGCTCCGGTTCGCCCGTCTTTCCTCCCAATCTTCCTTTCTTTCGCTGACGAATCCTAGGGCCTTCTCGGTAGACACTGGCTGTTCTGTTTGATGAATGGATCATGGCTAGCTAGGGGGAAATTCAGGACACCTTTGCTTTTGTAGAATGCATTCCTAGGAGCGAATTAGTGGCCCTTCCTGTTAACTAAGTGCTACGATATCCCATTCGTGTGTAAGAATACATGGATCCGGAATTAAAGGCATTTCTATGAAGTGTGTATCTTCATCCTTCACAACTGGGATGAGATCAACTCCAAAAATGACCGAACCCTGCTCCCGCATACACAAAAGAGGTTCTAGATGTGCATCTTTTCTAGTTTTCTTGGCTACCTGCATTCAGTATAGATGATTTGAGAACTAACATGCCAATTTTCGTGACTTCATCAACGATTCAAGGGAGTTTGATGGAAGCTACTGCCTTGTAATTTTGCTTCCTCTAAAAATACATGTTTGCCATCGTCTTCTGACTGGCATAGGTTAAGCTGTTGCCTTATTCATATAGGACATTCTTCGGTCGTTTGTTTTTGGTGAAATATTAAGATAGACATACCCAAATTCTTCTATGTTTGTTCATGTTATCTTGAGTTCTTGACGTTTCAGCAGAAACAAGGCTAAGTATACCACCACCTCTCCCACCGCTTATAGATGATTCCATCCTCAACAACTAGTAGGCTTTACTGCTGCTCCTATTCTTAGTGCAGTAACATAACAATTTCGAATAGCAGTAACATGTGATGTGCTGGGTTTTCAATAATTTATCCCCTATTTCCTTTGTCATGTGATATCCTGATATTGATGTGAAGTCCTGTGGCACATCCTGGAACTTGTATATGGTATTAACGAGAAGTATTGAGTGTAGGATCCTTGTAGCTACCTGATGAGTTTCATCTACTACTCTATATGACCTCAAAAGACCTGGGTTTTCCCAGTATCATGTACCTAGCTAGCTAATCATCTCTCTATGCCAAATATTTGGTTGAATGCCTGATATTTCTCTAGCTGTTAAGGGAGGCAGAAACAGTAGATCTGGTTTATCCATATAGTATAGCACCCTATAGTGCTTTGAAGCTCATCAGAATATCATGATAGCCTGTCGAGATTGTATCTGTTCTATGGTATGATTTAGCTCGTGGGTGCATACCTTGTGTTTCTCAACAAGCCTTAGCACACTTTTATCGGCTTTCTGTTGCTCAATTCTAGCCATGTGGAGGGAGTCATTTTGGTCAGCATTCTGCAGGGGAATTAGATTAGCAGTAAGACAGGTAGCCAGCTAGAATCTTTCAGCAAAAGATCACTATAAACCAGACTAAGTAAAATGCTAACAGCAACAACACTATCAATACATGGATAAAGTAAACACAGACAAATCACCAGGAAACATGTCCATCCTTAGCAAGACTGCCATTGCTATTCACAAAGATTAAATTCTGATTGAGACGAGTAAATGCCAAAAGTAACATAAGGCAAACTTGGGGTAGATTGGTACCTTTTTCCTCTCATTCTCCAGTTTTCTTCTTTCCATGTCAATTTGAGCAGACTGCATATTTAGCATTTCTGTAGGGAAACAAAACAAAATACAGTAGACATGAACATTTTGGCAATACAAATGAGTGCAACATTCATATAGCACTGGCAGGAAAATTTTTCATAAGCACAGTTCCCTGTGTGCACCTTCATTGTAGCGTTTATGCAGCAAGTCACTTTCTTCCATTGCCCTTTGAAGAGAGGGATTCACTTGGTTACACTTGTACTCTAGTTCCAGCGAGCACTTGCTCTTAGCTGTAATCTGGTTTGTCAAACTAGCTATGAGATTGTCAGTCTTACGGGACAGGTCATGTTCCAGATCAGTCACTGTCTTCAGATCACCATTTTCTGACAGGAACCTACCAATTGGGTCATCAGATTGATTATTCAGGTCTGTATTGTTTTCTATGGTTGCTTGTGTCTTGATTATCAGGTTGTTGCATCCCATGTCAAAATTAGAAAAAATGGGGTGGTTAGTTCTTATAGTGCCAATATTAACTACTAGTTATTCAAAAGACATTTGTTCTAATACATATGACAGCTAATAGTTTGTTCATTACGCACGTGTAATGCATGTAGATGGACAAGGATCCGGAGAAACTCAGTCAAGGTTTAGCCTGGACAATAAAAGAAATAAAGTGCATCGTATCTGACCTTAAGAAAATTGCAAAATATAACTTTAGTCCTAACACATGCTCATGTGGCAATGAACTCAATAACTTTGTGATTGATATCAAAACTGTAGCTCGCAGCCTTGAGTAGGTTGCCATACCAAAAAGATAAGAGTAGAGCCTGAACAAGATGATCTTGAAGGGAATGTAGACCCTTTGTGTCTTCCTTGCGACTACCAGAGTGATGATGAGGGTAAATGTGACCATTGGCAGCATTGCAAAGATGAGGGTATTGACATTTATAGTGATGATTCGGGGTTGTTAATCCTGTAGCGTCAGTGTCAAGACTTGTGAAAATTTTATGTATTAGTGTTGTACCTTCACTGTTCTAACTTGTTAAGACTTATTGCAATATTCTAATGTTAATGGATGTTGTTTGTTAACTTGAGAAATTTTGTTGTTGACAGAAGAGAAATTATGAATAACTTCTATATTAACCTGTTGAGTGAGGGAGGGGTGCATTCAATTGGGATCGTTCTGAACCTTCTCCACATGAAAGCACAATTAGTTCGCAACCATCTTCAGTGCATACATATAATCCCCAAATGAGACCAAACAATAGAAGATTAAAAAATTTCTTTGAGAAGGAAGATAATTTGTTGGTGTCCGTATGGTTTAACGTTAGTATCGATGCAGTTCAAGGAACCAACAATCTCGTGCCACTTATTCGAGAAGAATATATGATTACTTTCATGAGAACAAGACTTTCATCTCATATCGTTCACAGACTTCGCTTGCACATCGTTGGTCTATTATTTAAGAAGCGGTTAACAAGTTTTGTGGGTGTCATGATTGGATTGAGCATCGAAATCAAAGCGGGATAACTGAGCAGGACAAGGTTGGTCTATGATCTGTATCCCTGTCTTTTTTGTAATAGCTGTTTTGCTTATATGGTTGTTTGTGTGGTTATACAAGTTATGTAAAGCTAAAACTGTGTATCAGGGGGAAGAAGGACGATTGTTTGCATTCTTGCATTGCTGAAATGTTTTGCAAAATTATCCTAAGTGGTGTGCTCAGTTATCTCAGAAGAAGCAAAAGACATCAAGTTGTGCAAGTCCGAAATCTTCCAGTCTTGTTAGCTCCAATGCAATTCATCTTGATGAGGATCTCCTAGTGCGAAAAATGATGACTTAAGCAGACCAATTGGACATAAGGTGGCGAAAGAACGATTACGTTGAGGTAAAGAAAGTGTTCCAAATGTAAATCTTTACATGGATGCATTAGAAAATTTGAGAAAGGAAAAGAGGGAGCTTGAGATTATGAAAGAGAGGAAAAAAGATTAGCGATATGAGTGACTATATGCATAAGAATAGGAGAGGACTGCACAAGAACAAGTGAGGATTGAGCAAGAGAAAGAGATGCTTGAAATAATGAAAAATGAACTTGAATTTAAGAAAATGGTCGAGAAGGAGAGAATTATGGGGATTGATCTATGTCGTTGTACTGAGCCACAAAAACAGTACTATATGAGTTTGTAGAGTGATATAATAGCTAGAAGATGTAATAGGTCTGGTTGAGCATTACCTACGTTGTATGAACTATAATTGTATCTAAACTTATGTTGCATGAACTAAGCTATTCTGAACTTTTGTTGTATGAACTTATGTTGTACAAACTTATAAACTTATTTTCTATAGATGTCATAAACTTTATTATTTAAATACTACAGTTACCATACAGTTGATACAAAAAAAAATGCAGGTGATCGTTACAACATAGCCGTTACGATGGCCGTTAGAATAAATTTCAAATTTCAAATTCTCGCATCTCAAAATAGCCGTTCGAATTTTTCCTGTTAAAAAATAAACTTTGCTTATATGGCAGTTATGAAATATCATTATAATATAGGAGGGAGAAAATAGAGAATGAGATTTGGGAAATGCTGTTGGAGAGGGAAGAGATATATGGAAGAAATCTTTTTGAGAAATTCTGTATATAGGAATATAGGAATCTAGATTTAGGAAACGTTGTTGGAGATGATCTTACAATGGGTGAAACATGGGTAATGCTTTGAATTTGCAGACTTTGCATTAATATCGAGGCATATTTGATGAAAACGATAGTAAATGTGATGAAACATAAATCTGCAAGAAATTTGTGTCATCTTCATTAGTCTCAGATCCGCACAATTATTACATTTTGCTTGATAATTTTTTTTTTTGCATCGTAACGAGTCAATGTAATACGTTGAATTGTTTGTATTTTGCCATAAGATACGCGGAATATCCAAATAGAAATGTTCACAAATGCATACAAACACGTTGTTATGCTATCGAATTTGCGTGTGCAACCGTACTCAAATTCGATAGCATAACCGTACTCCCGAGCAGCGACCGGTCACCTCGACCCACGTCCGAGGGGCGAGGAGGCTGCGAGCGATGCCGCTGCCGCGCCCCCTCGGACTCGGAGGACGAGGGCATCGCCGGCGTTGTGAAAGGCAACGAGGGGCTCGCTGGCCAGGCCAGGACGATGCGCGAGATCCGGGCCAAAGACGCCATTGCCAAGAAGGAATACGTCCACCAACGTAAGAATCTAACGATTCTTCCGGTTAATCCCAATCTCTGCTTGTTTGGCTGTTGGTTTGTTTGATCAAACCCCTTGCAGTAACAATTAGGGATCAATGCTAATTTCCTTAATTGTTCAGGACAATACTGATCCTTTGTTCAACATAATCCATGCCCGGCCCGCAGAATTGACGTTATTGTGATAAAAAAAAAATCACAACCACCAAACGCAACGCATTGGCGTACAAATTCAGTTCGTCCAAATTAGCTCTTGCGTCTATTAATTCCCTGGCTCGAACACTTCAGTTTTACTATGATTTAGCATTTTAGCTATGAAGGTTACACATCTACTCCTTTCTGAATTATGACTTGCTAGCTAGTAGTAACAACTTCTTATTGTAGTTAAGAGAGAGCACGAGCAAGCCAACCTCACCGTAGAAACAACATTTTATGACATCATGATGGCGGCGCCGATGAGAGCCGTGAAGCTTGAAGGGCTGCCCTGATTGTTTCACAGTCAATCGTGGGTCTAGCTTCGTTTGAAGGTGCTTCTTGTGGCTACCAATTTGCTGTTTTCTTCAATAACCTGCTTGAACTGCAGAGCCCATCCTTGATAATTCAGGTTAAAAGAGGATGCGCGTTTGCTCAGGATTTGTGATACAGTGGAATGAGGGTACTGGTACCACTACAATCTTAACCTCAGCAACATTGGTTAAATTCGTGGAATGTGTGATCCCTGGTCTCAAAGTTGGTCGTAAGTCGACTGTTGGTGAGACATATGGTTTTGTTTGTCCTATTTTTTCATTGTTGGCCAATAACTGATTTCTTGATTAAGGTGCTTGTACCAAGTGGGAACGTACATGATAGCCAGGTTTCCCAGTAGATGTTCACCATAACAACCCTGGTTGAAGTTACAACTGATAAGAAGCTACCGCAAGAGGTTCTGCATAAGTACGTTGCATGAGTACGTTACTGAGAGAGACGAGAACCGAGTCTAACTCAGCTAGCAAAGAGTGGATCTGACCTCAGCCCACAAAGGTTCAAATCTTTGATTTGCCTGGTTGCTCATCTTTCTGAAACGAATGCCAGAGTTTCTAGCCAATTTTTTTTTAAAAAAAGATAGACGTGTCGGCGCTCAGACGTGCTTAGTTACGACGATAAAAGTCTGATGTGTTCACGAGGCCAAATCAAAATCCAGGAGAACGGCACGTCACGGTGACGCGAGCGTGAGCTCAGCCGTTGGAGCCGGTGAAGACGGGCCACGTGCCCACGTCGCCGTCGCCGTCGCCGTGACGCGTTACCTATCACAATGAAACAACAAACCGCGTGCCGATGCGGCGGCGGCTCGTACTGACACGCGACGCCGAGGACATGCAGTTGCCGGTCACTAGCAGCTAGTTCCCCCAATTGGCGCGCCCTTAAATTAAGCTAATGATGTACTACTGTTAGTCTTGATTGAACTAGCAGCCTCGTAGCACTAGCTAGCTAGTTAATTGACTAGAGTAGTATATACTTATCTATACCTCTTTATAATGCACCTAAGCATTCTTTTCTACGTCCACTCCAAATAATACACCCCACTAGAGATGACCCAACCTTCATGCATCCAGCGAAACGTTCGTAGAAACTTGCCTCCATCAAAATTTACCTCTCAGATCTTTCCTCAACTTTACTCACCCACATCTAATGGCCATTGTTTAATGTGTGTAACTCATCCCTGTGGTCCACAACAGATCTCCCCCACCTCCAGCATCATCTTAAGGAAAAGGAAACAAATATCCTGGAATTAAGGAATAGGAAACAAACGTTCTAGAAAAGAAAAAGATCATATATTACATGCTGGAAAAAGGAAATCGGAAGATAGGACACTATACTAGCTAGTATAGTATGTTCGTTTAAAGAAGCGCTGTTCTATTCATGCAGGGCCGTCGCACACCGCTACGGTACAGCAGCTCGAATGTGGTACTAAAAAAAGAAAAGCAATACTCTAAAAAAATGTGGTACCATGCAGCATGGGTTGATGAGTAATGTAGTTTTGACTTGCTAGTCAACGTGCGCGTCACCGTCCATACCTACTGTCCGCCGCCGACTACATGCACGGATTAGTCCCTCCGTCTAAAAAAAATATGAGGTATTTTTAACGGTACTATCTATAAAACCCTATACTTTATATTTTAATATAAAATTAGTGACAAAGTATATAATTTTTATGGACTTAACTAAAAATATAGAGTAATATAGCATGTATTTTATATTCTAATGTAAAATTATTGTGACGGTTTCTTAGAATTTTTTTTAAAAGGTTATTTTTAAACCTAAAAGAAACAAAGTTAGATAGCGTACCAATATATATATATATATATATATATATATATATATATATTGCGATCTACACAAAATAAGTAATTAATACAAGAAAAAGCTAGCTATGTCATATACTCCCTCCTGTATATTGTTTTAGATATTGATACAATACCCAAAACACAACTTTGACAACTAATTTATATTGTAACATATTTATAAAATTCAATAAAATTATAATACCATAAAGTACTTTACTAGATAAATCTATATATATATATGATTTTTATTTGTCCAATCTAAATATTTTAAAAGATATTGATAAACCAAGTTTCAAAAGTTTGATGGCACGCATCCCAAAACAATATATATTTGTGTTAGAGTACATGTATGACAAGATTATAAGAGATAGAATATAATCAACTAATATGATTTATATCCGATATAATTCCTTCTATATTTTTAGTAGATTGATTTGATCTTTAAATCACCTTATACTCAGAACATGTACAATGGTGTGATATTAGCTGTCTATATATTTTGCCACATAAGATTTTTGTTGACATAAAAGAGAAAGAAGGAGGAGAGTGAGTATAGCTATCTCTTCATGAAGAGACGGTCATATAGACAATATAAAACACTATTCCTTGAGTTATTATATAATAATAAACACTTTTTCATACCATATTAAAAGATCGTAGAATCTCAATGAGATAACCGTAAGATATCATTTACTTTAGAAGCTATCTTTAGTTTTGTATTTAGATGATATAGAGAAGTATATAGACAGTTATATTCTCTACTATTGTACATGCTCTCATACTTCGAGAGAGACAATGTAATCTCCTGAGAGCTATGTATTATAGATAGATAGTTTCCTTTCTTCCTCTCCCATTAATAGATGGTTTCTTTTTGGCCAATCAATACATTGGTTCTCCGATCAGTAGATTGACTGCTGACCATGCCTGTCACCGTGATTGACTGCCTCTTCATCGTTTCTCCCTACGTCTCCCCAAATGTTGTGCGCTCCACCGCGTCCGATGGTGCCCCTTGGCCCCTCCTCCATGGGTTTTGATGTGTGTAATGCCGCTGTCGTCTGCACTGCTTCTTCCTTCATCAGCAATCTTTTCTTTTGCCGTTATCTCCTTCCTCTCTAAAGTTTACATGGTTGCCGTACCATTGCTTCTTGCATCTTCCATTCCTTTTTTTTTATCTTTTGTTTGTTGCATGCATATGCCCTCCTCTTATATATGCCGATGCTTTTTCTTTTATTCTTTGTAACTCTCGACCACCGTGCACTTCGCCGACGTCTACCACTGAAATTCTTCCACGCACTCTTCTCCTTTGCTTCTTCGCTGATACCTATACGTAATACATGCTCAACTCCCTATAGTCGCCTTCTCTGATCGGCTACAACACACGTGATAAACATCGGATTCAAGGTTTTAGAGTATACCAACCGATTTGATCCTGCAATCGGTAAGATAGATAAAAATATACTCAAAGCCGATCTTAAGTTGCAACCGGTAAAAGGTCTAAATAGCCAAAAAAAGCCGATTAAATCTTGTGGCAATGATAAGTTTAATTAGCCGATTAAGGCTAATCAGATGGTAGGAGGTACATCTTCCCGAAAAAGACGATGTGCAATAAGATCGGAGAAAATCAAACCTAGCGTAATCGATAGAGATCAACAATCGGCGATGCGCAACTTTATTGATCAAAATCGGATTACAGGAAAAGACTAAATTACAAAGCTACTCCTAGTCAACAGGAAAAATAAAAGAGTAAATGTGAGTTGATTGATTTGATTGTGTTGTCTTTTCTTCGTCCGTCCTTGACCATCTTTTATAGTAGATTAGCTTATTGTATCCTGGCGTAATCGATGGAGATCAACAATCGGTGATGCGCAACTTTATTAATCAAAATCGGATTACATGAAAGACTAAATTATAAGGCTACTCCTAGTTGATAGGAAAAATAAAAGAGTAAATGTGAGTTGATTGATTTGATTGTGTTGTTTTTTCCTCGCTTGCCATTGACCATCTTTTATAGTATATTGGCTGGTTGTATCCTTTTTAATATGTTGTCTACCATGATCCGTATTGGCCTCTTACTAAAACAGGATTCTTCAAAATTGGATCAATATCGGCCATAATATTATCTTTAACTTTTCTTTCCTTATCTGATATCGGTAAAATTACTCCGTTATCCTTAGACTGATAATTTGGCCATGCCTTGCCAAATTCTGGTGCAAACGGCATTCCTCGTCGGCTTCTACTTCAGCTTAAACATTTTTGTTGGCTTCTTCTCTAGCCTGAGTATCCGTGACACACTCATTCCAACTATGGGAGATGTTAGAGTACATGTATAGCAAAATTATAAGAGATCACATAAAATCAACTAGAATGACTTGTATCCAATATGGTTTCTTCCATATCTCCAGTAATTTATTTGATCTCTGTTTGCACCAAAATTTGGCAAACTTGGTCAAAATCGGCAATAAAGTCAAAAATACGGAATTAACAGACAGGATTGGAAAGATTTGAAAGTAATTGGTAACAGCAAGATCTTTTAAGAAAACAACCGTCCGAGATAAGGCCAATACGAATCAGGACTTGAAACGTGTTGTAAAAGGATACGATTGGCTGATGGGTATAAAAGAAGGGTCGAAGCAAACTGCAGGAGAGGCCAAGACATACAAACAATCAGCTTTACTTTTCATCTATTTTTCCTGTCGACTAGGAGTAGTTCTTGTAATTTAGCCTTTGTAATCGATCTTGATCAATAAAGTTGCGCATCGCCGATTGTTGATCTTCGTCAATTACGCCTGTGTTCGATTTATTCGATTTTGTTGCGCACGCCTTCTTCGTAATCGACCGCTTTTATCCTCCGATTAGCCTTAATCGCTAATTAGATTTACCTTGTTACTTTGATCTTGATCGGCTTCAAGTCGATTGAGTCTAAGCCGATTGATCTTGACGATCGGCTTGAGTGAATTTTATTGTTTTTTCCTTGTCGATTACAGTCAAATCGACCGCACGCTCAACCCGTGTTCGTCCGGTGTCTTGTCGTAAATCCTACCTCAAGTTTTTGACGCCAACACACTTTGGCACGCCGGTGGGACAATGTCTACGCTGTGAAGTCGATTCCGCCGCCCGATCTCAACACGAAGCTATAATCGTCCCAACAATGGACGATTTAACCGCAGAACAACGTCAAGAGATTGAAGATCGGAAAGCCGCGTTAGAAGAGATGATGCTAAATTGCTACCAAAAGACTAGACGTGGCGTTACACAGAAATCCGCCCTGCCGACGGTCAATACCCTGGGAGACACAGGCGCAGCAGAAACGGTAAGTCGATATCTACCCGCTCAGGCCGAATTATCGGTTATGATTAACCAATCTGTGCACCATGCTTTAATAAACCAATCATCGGCTCTGGTAACAACTCTTAAGCCGATGATAGCAAATAGCGTTAAATCTATAGCCCAGGAGTTAGCCTCGTCAGGAAGCCTGCATGACCCACTACAAACTCTGCCAAATTATCCTGTTTTTTCAGTATCACAAAACACGCAGAGCACACCAGCCGATCCTAAACCATCGGCTATGACCTCACCTCCCACGATGATGCCCACACAGCCTACGGTCATATTGCCTAGGGATCCTCGGTCAAGTGGGGTGAGCCATTACCACGCCTATACCGACGCCGCTAAGTATGATCCATCCATCAATCTACCACCGTCGGCTCCTTTTTACGCTTTTCCCAATCGGTTTCACACCGATTGGCTCGAGAGATATCCCAAGAGCCTACCCCGCTTAGAAACCCGGATCCACACAGGTAGTAACGCATCGTAACCATTTATCCCGTGCGGAACCACAAATTAGGCATAATCGCACGATCAAGATAATCGAATGCCGACGCACGGCATATTGGCAACCCGAGCTTGCACTCGGGGCGGGATGCAGATTATGATCGACATTATCAAGGGCCTCGCTGCGCGTGGCCGATAATGCCAATTGGACCGATCGATCTGCACTGCTTTGAGGATCGATTTGGCATACAACCAAAAGGAAAAGTGATCGGCTATAGAAAGCCGCACTCGATTACATAGATCGCATGCCTTACCCTCATAATTTCGAGTCCCGACTTTGCCAAATTCTCCGGGATGATTCTATCACTACCTCGAGCATGTTGGACGCTTTATCGCACAATGCGTGAAGCGCCCATCCGACGGGTTAAAAATTAGGTTATTTCCGTTATCTTTATCCGGGCAGCATTTACTTGGTTCACTTGTTTGCCTCCGAATTCGATCCATTTATGGAACGATTTGGAAAGCCGATTCCACGAATACTTCTTTTCGCGCTTTAGAGTTAAGAATTTCAGATCCGAGTTCTCATCGCGCCAAAAGTTTGGAGAATCGTAATGATTACATCAAAAGGTTTAGAGAAATCAGAATCGTGTTTTAGCGCTATTACACCGACAATCAACTCGCCGATTTAGCATTTCAAGGTTTGATCCTCCTCTTAGGGAGAAATTTGGTGGGCAGAATTCACCGATTTTAGCCACTTATTGCATCGCAGACGGTTCAAGAAAGCCGATTCACCGACAATAAGGTGTTTAATGGTAGATTTAAAAATAGTAACAACAAGGAAAAGGATAAGGCTAAGGTCAATATGGTTGAATATTGTCCTAGTGATTCGCTTCAAGATGAGGAAGCGTAAATAAATATAGCCGAATGGGTAAAAGGATCCAAAAATCCTTAGTCCGTTTCTGGCTTAAGCCGACTAGGAACAAATCGGAGGTCAAATACTCTTTCGATGTTTCCAAGTGCGATCGTATTTTTGATTTACTCGCAAGAAAAGATAATACGATTGCCGGAGGGACATGTGATACCGTCGCCGATGAGATCAAAAACGCAGTATTGCAAGTGGCATCATTCTTATTCACATAAAACTAATGATCGCAATATCTTCCGCCAATGATCCACCGCTATTGAAGACGGTCGGTTGAAGTTTGCCGATGAGCCGACCATGCGGTGGATGTCGATCCGCTTCCTATCAATATGGTGCATTACTCGCTAAAGGAAAAGAGCCGATGCAAGACGAAAGCGTAAAAGATCGACAAGTCGACGACGATCAAGCTCTGACGGCAGCCAGACATCGAAGATTACCATCGGCTCCTTACAAATAGAAACCGATCGAGAAGGAAAAAATTCAAGGACCATTAAACCCAAGGGGAATCCCCAAGTGGGTAAATGGTACAAAGCGGAAAAATCTCCAATTGAGCCAAAAAAAGTTAGGTCCGACGCTCGCAATTAATGGAGAAATATGAAAGGATGAACAAACCGACCACGGTATCATACCCGCCGGTCGGATAACTTGTACCGCACCAAGAATGTGGAAAGGGCACATAGAAGATGTCCCTTTTGGCAGTTTTGCTGGGAAAGAGGAGTAGTATTGCCATCACCATACACCTGCCCGATGGAACATTATCCCCGAGACGATTGGCCAACGCAATCGGCCAAACATAGGCTATCTGGGCCGATTAGAGAGCAAGACAGAAGCCACAGAAGGCCGGTCCATGAAAGGTTATCTAAACCGAATCAAGAGCAAAGCCAAGCCAAGACACACAAGACCGGCTCGATCAAGGAGACTTGGCCGCCAGATACGAAGCGGTGGAACCTAAACCTGTGTGGTGCCCATCAGCCCGAGCAAATCACAACGACGACGGCTTCAGAGGCTAAGGACGCAAGAAATTCGTGAAGCCGATGCCGAGAAAGAGAGGGACGGCGTTTAATGAACTTCGCCCAATGAGATGCGCCAAGAAAGAGTGGAGAAGAAAAGAGCAAGTCAAGAAGATTTCGAATCGGTGACGACTTGATTCTCCCATGATTCGATGACACACCTCCCATGGATGTCAACATGGTGTTCACATTACCGCCGAAGTTCAAAGTCGATCGAATCGCCAAAGAGGCGCTTGCTCGCTTATGCTCCGAGTACAGAGCGCCATCTTTGAAAACCCAAAGACGATCACCGCATCTAAAACCTCTATACCGAAAGGATATATAAATGGCAAGCCGATATCAAGGATGCCGGTAGACTGAGGCGCCACAAAGGAATCTAATGCCATACACAACATGTAAAAACTCGGTAACTGACGAAGACTTAATCAAAACTAACATGGTTCAATGACTTCACAGCGCGACCCTACGTAGCAAAAGGTGTCATGGTCACAGAGTCGATCGTCGGTAGCAAGACCTTGCCGACGCCGTTTTTGTAATTGATGCCAAAGGAAATTACAGCAGGCTTTGCTTTGGACGGGATTGGATTCATGCAAACCGATGTATCCCGTCGACCATGCATCAAGCGCCGCTCAATGGAACGGAGAAGAAGTTGAAGTCATCACACCGATACATCGCCCATATTGCCATGGCTAGCTCCGGCGCGAATTGGCAACACGAAGAAGTCGGGTCAGATATCGCAAGGTGCCGGACGACTACGATTTCATATGCGTAAGCAAACCGACTTATGCCGATCGTTGTCAAGCCTAGCACCTTTGATCGGGCAAATGAAGTATTGCGCAGATGGGGACAGAAAACATTGAAGGCGCTACAGACAAAATGCAAAGCTATCGACAAACAACGGATAGCCATGAAGCCATAGAAGACTTCAAGAAATCGAAAAGTTAGGTCAAGGGTTCACATCCACCGATTTGCTTGAAGAAGTCGATATAGGAAGCGATGATAGAAAAGACCAACTTTTGTTAGTGCAAATCTAGATATGAAATACAAAGAAAAGCTAATAAAATACTTAGAAATTATAAAGATTGTTTCGCTTGGGAGTATCATGAAATGCCCGGATTAAGCCGTCAATCGGTGGAACATCGGCTACCCATAAAATCGGCTATCGGCCATTTAAACAAGATCCAGCGTTTTAATCCACCTTGTACCAAGTCATAAAAGAGGAGATAGAACGATTGTTGAAAGCAAAGTTTATCGTGCCTTGCCGATACACCAATGGGTTTCCAACATCGCTCCGTAATGAAGAAAATAGAAAACTTCGAGTGTGCGCCGACTTCGAGATTTGAACAAGGCGACGCTAAAAGACTAATACCCCATGCCAATAGCCGATATGCTTATCGATGTCGCATCAGAAACAAGATCATAAGCTTTCGATGGCAATGCCGTATAACCAGATACTCATGGCGTAAGTCGATATACCAAAAACAAATTTCGATGTCCCGCAATAGGGCTATTCGAGTGGATCAGAATGACTTTCGGCTTGAAAAACGCTGAGCAACCTACCAATGAGCAATGAATCTGATCTTTCACGATTTAATCGCCACATTGTTGAAATTTATATAGATGATGTAGTGGTAAAATCTGCGAAGATCTCCAACATCCGCCGACTTAGAAAGGGTATTTAAAACATAAGATCGCACGGTTTGAAGATGAATCTTACAAGTGCGCGCTTGGTGTGTCTACCGGGCAATTCTTAGGTTTTATGGTACATGAAAGAGGGATCGAAGTTAGCCAAACAAGGGTCAAGGCCATAGCCAATACTAAGCCGCCAACATGCAAAAACGAATTACAAAAATTGATCGGCAAAATTAACTACCTCCGTCGGTTCATCTCGAACCTCTCTGGTAGGATCCGTGCTTTTACCCCATTGCTGAAGTTAAAAGAAAACGAGGAATTTATATGGGGAGCCGATCAGCAGAAAGCTTTTGACGAAGTAAAAGGGTATTTATCCAACCCTCTAGTCCTGGTTGCACCGAAAAAAGGTATTCCCTTCAGATTATATGTCTCGGTTGAAGAAGATACTATTGGAGCTGTTTTGGCGCAAGAGGTACATGGTAAAGAGAAGGTGAAGGACCATGTGGAGGTCCATCCATGTTTGTGATGAGTATTTGACTTTATTTGAGCAAGGTGTGCTCAAGTTTGAGTTTGATTTGGATTGATTTTCAAAATGAAGCAATTTGAGTTGTCTCTGTCAGGAGTGGCAGTACCGGTCATATGGACGCGGTAGTGATGAGTTGGATGGTTTATTGCACATCTTAGTGGGCATTGCTATGTGAGGAGTTTCCTTGTTTTTGATGGTTGCAGGACGACGGTGCTAGGTCATGGTGAGGCGAAGGATGACCGGACTAGGCGAGGAGCGCCGGAGGTCCGACGGTTGGGAGATCGCCGAAGATGATCGGAGACGGAGTCCGCAAGTCAAGAAGACAAGGAAAGGAGTTGATGCTAGCTAGATGCCGCGTGGATCAATGAGGGCCGTCGGATTGCGGTCTAGTTGATAGGTTAGCGGGTCTAGGTAGTATGCTTCCGCAAGAAAACCCGTATGTGTGTGGGTTTTGGGTTAGCCCTTGCATGGCTGTGTGTGTGGTTAATCCTAGCCCTTAGATGAGTGCTCTAGGGTTGAGGGACTCATCCAAGGGTGGTAGGTGGCCCAAGAGTAGTATAAATAGGGGTGGAGGGTAGCCTCCTCTCCTTGAAGGTGTTGAGGTTTTGATGCTCATTTGAGCTTTGCCCACACGAATGTGAGGCTTTGTAACCTCCCTTCCAGAAATGAAAGTTTTATTCATCCACCTCTGAATTTATTTTATGATTTACATTATGTCTTTACTTTACGCAATTTAAATTCAGCATTTACTTTCCCGCAATTACATTCCCGCAATTTACTTTCAAGTAATTTGGATTTGCCTCCTCCTTCTAAATGCTGCTGTTCTTGGATGTTTTGAGTATGTTCATATGGTTTTACATCTCTTTTGCACTCTTGGATTGAGTAGAGAACATCTTTTCTTTCAAGTTCCAACTTTGTTCTGAACTTGTTCTTCGCGCAGCAGTCAGTGTATGATTTTTGTAAAAATCTAGAAAATCCTTTTGAGTGATTCTTGTTGGAGGAGGTGCGGGACTCTGATATCCGCTTGCAGAAAAATTTTGGAGTTCACTTGTTGTACCGTTTGGGCGCCATGAGGTGAAAACTGAGCCCCAAACGTTCTGCTCGAAGTTCTTGACCAGACTGTGTTCTTCGATTTTCGTGTTTTTTCTGTAAGGCTTTTTGAGGAGAAATTTGGTGGAGTTCTTCAAGACTCTGATGCTCACAGGGAGAAAAAGTCTCAAAATTTTGTGAGCTACAGAAACCCACCAACCTCCTGTGCAAATTGAGGACAAGTTCTGGGAATTCTGCTTTTGCTTTTCTGAAAGTGACTTTTGTGATTTGAATTGATGTCCTTTCTAAAAGCAAGAGTTTGAATTGATTGCTCTTTATCTTGGACACTAGACAACCAGGATTGTGACTCAAAAATCCCCACATATTTTATGGTACTTATCCATGCAAGCTTGGGGTACACATAGTTGTCTAGTTTTTCGGGTTTTTCACAATTCCTTTTGAGCGATCTTGTCGAGGTTTTTGTTGGAGTATTTTGGGGGAATTTTTATTTGCGACCATTCACCCCCCCTCTGTTCGCCATTTCGGTCCTTCAGAAGGTTATATTTTATTTAAGCCGACGGTTGCTAGACGCAGAAGTTAGGTATCCTTTTGTTGAAAAATTATGTTTATCATTGTACTTCTCATGCACAAAGCTAAGGCACTACATACTAGCATCGGCTTGTAAAGTTATCTGCAAAACCGATGTCATAAAGTATATATTGTCACCCAATTTTGCGAGGTCGATCGGGCAAATGGGCTTACGCCTTGGTCGAGTTCGACTTATCATACGAATCGCCAAAGCGCTTAAAGGACAAGTCCTAGCCGATTTCATAACAGACATGACACAATGCAAATTTAGTCTTGGTGGCACCATGGACATTGTTCTTTGATGGATCGGTATGCGAGGAAGGATATGGTGTCGGTATTGTACTCATTTCACCTAGAGGACATAGCTTCGAATTTGCATTCCGGCTAAATAGCCGATGTTCAAACAACCAGGCCGAGTATGAAGCATTACTCAAAGGCTTACAATTATTGGAAAATATTGGAGTGAGTGCTATTGAGGCATATGGTGATTCACTATTAGTAGTACAACAAATAAAAGGGGAATACCAATGTCGAGATGAAGTGTTAGTAAATTACTTAGAACAGTGCTTAGAAATCATCGGCTCTTTTACATCATTTTCTATCGGTCATGTTCCTCGAGAATTGAATGATAGAGCTAATGCTTTGGCCCAACAAGCGTCAGGGTATAAAGATGTTGGCCGAAGTCAAGAAACTGAACTGGTAGATAAAGCAATAATGTGCACGGATATTGCCGATCGAGAACGCAGATTAAAGATTATCCGTCGACCCATCTAAGCCGATTTAAACGAAGGATACGGCAACAAGCATTGAAGTATGTTGTTATGGACGATATATCGATTATCGGACTATGGAGGGCTTGTTGTTAAGATGTCTTGAGGTCAAGAGGCCCGAGTGGCGATGGGTGAAGTGCATGAAGGCATTTGTGGTTCTCATCAATCGGCACATAAAATGAAATGGATGCTTAGGCGACAGTTATTTTTGGCCGACAATGCTAGAGGATTGCTTCAAATATTACAAAGGATGTCAGACATGTCAAAAGTTTGGCAACGTACAACTAGCACCAGCATCGGTTTTGCATCCAATTATCAAACCTTGGCCGTTCAGAGGTTGGGGAATAGATATAATCGGCCAAATATTTCCTGCCTCGAGTAAAGGCCATAAGTTTATTTTGGCCGCAACCGATTATTTCTCAAAGTGGGTCGAGGCTATACCACTTAAAAAGGTGACCAGTGTTGAAGCGATTAGTTTTGTGAATGAACATATCGTCCATCGGTTTGGAATACCACAACAATCACGACCACCAAGGTACGGTATTCATGTCAAATGAGTTTCGAGTTACGCGACGAGTTTAGGGATCAAATTGTTAAACTCTTCGCCATACTATGCTCAAAGCTAATGGACAAGCCGAGTCGCCTAATAAAACGCTAATCAAATTGATCAAACGAAAATTGATGAGAAGCCAAGGAATTGGCATTCGACTTATCGAGTCACTTTGGGCTTATCGGTTATCTTATCACGGAGCGACAAAACTTTCACCTTACCAATTGGTGTATGGACAAGAAGCCGCTCGCCCGTAGAGATCAATATTGAGTCGATATTTAATAGCCGACAAAATGGTTTGTCGGCTCAAGATTACAATGATTTAGTGGTCGACAACCCGGACGAAGTTAGCGTAATTACGCTTGTCTACACTTGATCGGCTTAAGAAGAACAAGATCGAGTAGCGGGCGCATAATAAAAGGTAATGCCTAAATCTTTCGATCAAGCCGATTTAATATGGAAAACTATACTACCTATTGGTTCTAAAGATAACCGATTTGGAAAATGGTCGCCACGTGGAAGGGCCATATAAAATTAATTGGCTAGTCGGTGGAAACTCGTACTTCATCGGAAACGCTAGAAGGGCATGTCTTGCCTAAAGCAATTAATGGGAAATATCTAAAGAAATACTATCCTAGCGCTTGATCGAGCCTAGCCGACTAAAATCTTGTTCAGAGCCAAGATTAACACGATGTCGTTGATCTACCAAAGGATTGCAAACTCAAAATATAAGCAAAATAAAATCGGTTAAACAAATTGATTATGATTAAAACAGATTACAAAAATATTCGTGACTAAACATTCAGACAAGTTTTTCAAGACGTAACAATAAAGTTTTACAACTTAATATCGGATGCCGATCCTCGAAGGGTCACGCCTAAAGCCAACAAAGCACCACCGCTTTGCAATGATCCCTTGATTTCATCCGTAAGACGCTCATCGCCTTTGGCATTCCTAGGCACTATTTTTACCTTGGCCGATTGCTTGGTTACATTTTCAATAGCCACCGCAATGCCAAGTTTTTCTTCCTTCAGCTCCGATGCAGTGGCCTCCAAGGTTTGTTGGCCTTCTCCGATTTGTTTTTCAAGCTTGACCAATTCTTCCTGGAGGAGTTTCTTTGTTTTTTCCAATTTAGAAAGAACTTCTTTCGTTGATTTGAGACGTTGAACACCAATGTCAAATTTGCGCTTTTTGGCCTTGGCATCGGCAACCAATTCTTCCAAAAGTTTCCGATCGGCCTCTTGGGCTTCACGACGCTTGATCCGATTCTCTGCCTCCTCCACTTCGATTCTTCTATCATCTAAGTGACATACATCCGTAAGAGCTTGCATTGCTTCGTGAGGGAGATCGGCTTCAACGGCACCATGGCATCCCTTATCGGCCGATTGTCACCAGATCTCCGATCGCGTTGCATCACAAGCTTGAAGAGCTTGTCAAGACGCTCTTTCATGCTCGGGCGTATGACGGCAATGATGCCTTTTCCGACACTTGAAGAATTTTTCCGATCTCGCATCATAATCATCGGTAGCTATGATCTCCGGTCGCCAAGATCGCCCAATGAAAATCCAAGTAAGTTTGTTGATCCGACAATTCCGCAAATCGCTGATCGGCGTGATGAGTCGGCTTTGGTGTAGGAGTTTGCAGTTGAAATATTCTAAGATCGGCAAGGATCTTCGCGACTTGGGCGATTATGCTGGCTAAAGAAAATAAATGAAGGATAAGCCAATGCAAATAGAATACACAAGTTATCATACAAGGTGTCGTAACTTACTTCTCCAATAGCCGATGCATGAGGCGAACTCTCGCCACTTTGTTCTCAGAGGCTTGGGTCCCTTCTTCACGGAGCCTTGGTATACTTTGCCTTTTTCTTTTCTAGAAATATAAATCTGATAAAGGTTAGTTCAAGGAAGAAGAAGAAATGGTAAGTCGATTGTATTTACGCTACTTGGTTGTTTTTTCTCGATATCCGACAAGGATGGACTATGCACCCTAGAGTGCCGAGGTATAGCCCGTAAGGCCGACCGATTGATGAGCTCTCTTGCCTCGCTCATTCCCTGATTGGCTAGAAACAAAGCTTCTTGCCGACATCCTTAGCCTCGCAAATATATAGCAAGAAAAGTATGATTACGTAAATGCATCCGAATAAGACCGATGTATGAGGCAAGATTATTCAAAGCCGATACCTTATCTACTAAGCTTGAGTTAGTATAACCCGACGAGCTAGCTTCACCGCTATATTCACGTTAGATACTAAGGATGTCTCTCGCAAATTTGGAAAAATTCTTTGACGATAGTCGAAGGAGTCTTCTCCATATACAAACAATCATGCGATAGCCGACCACCATGTCGTGAAACCCCGCGGCGAGCATTCAGATGGAAGTGAGGAGACTGCAGCGATTGAAGTTCGTCGGCTAACTCCAAAACTAGCCTCACTGATATGGCATTGCGGACCACGCTCTTGGTTGAAGCCGATCTAGAAGTGGAAGACTTGGTATCACCGCCAAAGCCGAGCCGCTTGCATATACCAAGGGTGGTAAAATTCGTATGAGGGTCGGAAGGTCCGATTCCGAGTATGAAGGCCGACATGGAAAATGCATGGAGGAATAAAAATTTATACAAGTCCAGTGGTCTCCCGAGGCATCGAGAGTCGCTTGGCTTCCAGATGGAGAAAAGAAGGCCAAAGAAAATCATTTGCGATACCATAGTTAAAGAAATCTTGTCGCTTGAAACCTTCGTGTTCAATTGCAAGAAGAATGACGTAAACCTTCTACACCGTCGAAAGGCCCTTGTCTCATTTCTCGAGCACATCATAAATCTTTCACCAAAGGATCGGATTCTCTAAATTGAATAGGTGCTCCTTCAAGTATATCTTCCTTGGAAAAGGAGTATCATCTATGAATCCAAATTAAAAGAACTACCGAATAAACAAGACAAACCATATTTGCACGAACCACATTGGGCCACCTATATTACCGACAAGAAATTTTCCAAAACCCGTATAAAGCCGACTCCTTATTATATAAAGCATTTGGTACACAAAGACCCAAAAAGATTTTTCCTAAAGCCACCGACGGCCCTCAACAAGTCGTTCGCTATCACTTGATATACTTGAGTTGGTCCGAGAGATGCTCCACGTAACGTAAAACGATCTAGCCAAAGGTTCGTGAAAGCTACATGTTCTTCGTCCGATACTAGGCCATTGACCTTGTTGTTATTTCCAATATATTTGGCCCAACCTCTCCTTTAGATCGAATGAGTTTATATTTTGGTTTTCCACTAAAAGTCGATACTTGATCTCCATCCGCCAAGACAACACGCTTGAGCAACATCTAAAAGAGTTGGGCCGATGGGACCAAAGCAGGAATAAAAAGCATTAAAGCAATCCGACTAAAAATAACAGTGCCGTGGCCACTAAGGGCTCATTGGCTTGTGGTCGGCTAAGGAAAGTGAAATACACTCACTATGCCCATTCTTTCCCATTCAATCCTCTTTTGGGCTGCTACCCGATAAACCAATTTCTCCATCCTTTAGAGTCCGTCGGCCAAGCCCCAAACTTTTATTCCACCCTCTATGTTGTGACCAAGAATTACGAGAGGTAATCGAGGGACTTCTTGGTTTGTTACGGATGGACGCCTAGATTTCCCAAAGGACCCGTAAAATATTGGTCATTGTCGTGCGGAATCGAATAAGTACTGCTAGGGTCCATTGTAGCCGATGAAGGAAGATTGATGAGCTAAAGGGTTGCCTCAGAGTACTTCAAACGGTAAGCTTTAGCCGATTGCAGATGATTCAAGAGCTTGTGCGCGTGAAGAATGACCAAGGTGGGGCCGATTTTATAGCGTGGTGAAAATTTGAAGCGCGGAAATGAATCTCAAAAGGCGCGAGCGCTTAAAACGCACTACTCGCATGTCGAGAATTACTACGCAAATAAAGTAGCGCTTATTGAGTGAAGTTCAACGGTTAGCCGATTGAAAAGCCGATAGTGAAATTTTGACAAATGACAAGTCATTTCTCAAAATGGGGCATATGTTTGCACCAAAATTTGGCAAACTTGGTCAAAATCGCAATAAAGTCAAAATACGGAATTAACGGACAGGATTGGAAAGATTTGAAAGTAATTGGTAACAGCAAGATCTTTTAAGAAAACAACCGTCCGAGATAAGGCCAATACGAATCAGGACTTGAAACGTGTTGTAAAAGGATACGATTGGCCGATGGGTATAAAAGAAGGGTCGAAGCAAACTGCAGGAGAGGCCAAGACATACAAACAATCAGCTTTACTTTTCATCTATTTTTCCTGTCGACTAGGAGTAGTTCTTGTAATTTAGCCTTTGTAATCGATCTTGATCAATAAAGTTGCGCATCGCCGATTGTTGATCTTCATCAATTACGCCTGTGTTCGATTTATTCTCGATTTTGTTGCGATCGCCTTCTTCGTAATCGATCCGTTTTATCCTCCGATTAGCCTTAATCGCTAATTAGATTTACCTTGTTACTTTGATCTTGATCGGCTTCAAGCTGATTGAGTCTAAGCCGATTGATCTTGACGATCGGCTTGAGTGAATTTTATTGTTTTTTCCTTGTCGATTACAGGTCAAATCGACCGCACGCCTCAACCCGTGTTCGTCTGCGTGTCATTGTCGTAAACCCTACCTCAAGTTTTTGACGCCAACAATCTCCAAGTCATCTTATACTCTTATCTATATACCATAAGGCTCAATCAATACATCCAACAAATATTTCGGTAATTCTATCTTCCTACAGTGACCGGTGAGGGTATTCAGACGGTCGGCAAACCCCTACAGTGACCGGTGAGGGTATTCAGACGGTCGGCAAACCGTCGATCGATTGGTGTAGCCGATGTGACATGCGCCTTTTTTTTGCTAATGGCTAGAGCTTAGTTTTCTCCGATTCCGTCGCACGGTTGTTCTAATTCTAGGAAAACTCATATGCAAATTGCTGGTCAATTTTTCTTTTCTTTTCTTTTTTTTTTTGCGTAATTTTACATTTCATTTTCCATGGGAACTTTCTAGATGTGATCGATCAGCTAGCGCACCGGACAAAATGTTAAGACCATTGCGCGATATGATACTGCTGGTTAATTCCTCGTAGGATCCCGCGCGGTCAGCGGGTTAACGTCAGCGCATGCATCGCTTCTCCATGTTAAGCCGTGACAAAAATACTAGTACCCAATAAGCAGCCCGAAATTCTTTGACCTAGCTAGAAGCCTAGAAAAAGGCAGCCCCAAGAAACTGACACTTGGACACAATTAATTATTTCAATGTCTTCGCTTGCATGCATACTCTACTTTTTTTTTTTTTTTTTTACACCTTCCTGTCACACAGATAGGTGTCCTTTTTAGTAAGGATACGGTCTCTAAATACAACTTTGATCAATAATTTTTATTATAATGTATTTATAAAACCTAATAAAAGTATAATATTATGAAAGTAATTTTTGAGATAAATCTACACATATGATTTTCATATACCTAAATTAAATATTTAAAAGGATATTGATAATCGAAATTTCGAAAGTTTGACGGTACATATGTCCAAAACGACAACTATTTTTGATCGGACGGAGCGCGCATGTATTTCATTATCTAAACTCAGGTTTCCAACCATGAACTACTTACTAATGGCATGAATAGATTAGTACCGGAAGAAAGTAAAGCATGGAGCAAATATATGCTAGGTATATCGATGCATGTCTCTCGAGTCTTGACTGGTACGTGCTCAGCTCGGCTGACCAATGGAAGAATGCATGCGATGGACGTTACATGGACTGTGAGCTGTGTGCTTACGCTACCGTGCGTACGGATTCAATGCAAGACGTACCATATATGCCGATTTATGCTGCTAATATAATGTTGAACTTGGACCGTTTCCCCGGTGGATCAGCTTCTTCGACCAACTTTTTCAAAACTTTTTGATCCCGGGACTCCGCCGCTAACCATATAGACACGGTTGGCGAGTCAATCAACAGCCATAAGTCATTGAGACCGCTAATACTTTTACTTGTACCAAGCGTACGTATGCGAGGCCTGTACGTACGTGGTTCGCCCGTGTGCACGTGGCCGGCCGGGGTGAGCTGGTCGCTGGGTGAGTCAGCACGTACGGCGATGGCTTGCGCGACACTCCGATCTTCTGCTTAGTTACTACGGCGATGACGTATTTTTTTTAATTATGTGGTTGATAAATATAGAGCCTATTTTATGTTCCAATGCAAGTTTACGTGATATTCTCTCTGTACCTCTAACAAACACTCCCTTCGGTCACAAATAGTTGTTGTTTTGGACATCGATACGGTCTTCAAAAACATAATTTTGACCACTAATTTCTATTATAGTATATTTATAAACCCAATAAAATTATAATATTATAAAAGTACTTTTCGAGACAAATATACACATATGATTTTTATATATCCAATTTAAATATTTAAAAAGATATTAACTGTTAAAGTTTTGAATGTTTGACTGCACCTATATCCAAAATGACAACTATTTGTGACCGGAGCGAGTATTCATCTTTACTTGATATTCTCTACATGCATGTATTGAATATAGTTTTTGGACATAATAATTAGGGGTAGTCTAGTCATTTTCAATATCTCATTAGTCTATGTGGTAAGAAAAAATACGCACTATAAACTTGGACGGAAGAAATACTAAATAGGTGGTGGATGACCTGTCTTTAAATTAACAGCAAGTATGAAGAATTTGTATGTATGGTTAATTAGCGACCTGCAATACATGTACTATAATGCGGCAAATTAGTGCTGCAAACTTGCACCTAGGGATGCAATCAAATCGGATATATGCCGACTGACCAGATACGTTTGGATTGTATTCGGCTAGTCAGGTCGGATATTTTTCGGATTCGGATTTGGTTTCTGATATTTTGATTCAGATTCGGGACTATACTATTCGTCGGTTCGGCATTTACCAAGAATATTATCGGATATTTCTGAAAATAGTCAAACCGAATATCCTAAATCTCCAATGCGGCAACCGAGTAATGCCTCCCGTGGTTGGCTAGTCCCCTAGGCCAAGGCCAAGGACGGCACGAGGCCGAGGAGCAGGGAGGCCTCGGCTAGAGCCGGCGCGGGCCTCACACCGGGAGAGGTGCAGGGGGTTAGGCCCAGCGTGGGGCGGCATAGCTGCGTAGGGAGGCCGTGGCCAGGGCTAGGGCGGAGTGGCTGGTGCCAGGAGATCGTCAATGCGGTGCGAGGACGGCGCGGGGCGGCACAGTGACACCGAGAGGCCACGATCGGGGCTGGCGCGAGGCGGCCGGTGCCTCACGCGGGGAGCGGTGTAGGGAGACCGAGTCCAGCGCGGTGCGATGACGACGTAGAATGGAGCAGGAAGGCGGGGCCAGCGCGGCACGAGGATGGCGCGGAGCAGCGCAGAGAGGCCATGGCGGGGGCCAGCATAGGGGGCCGCGGCTAGGGCCGGTGCAGGGAGGCCATAGTGGGGTCCGACGTGGGGTGGCCGGAGCTCGACCAGAGAAGAGGAAGAATGAAAGACATAAGGAGGTGGAAGGGAGGAAAAGGAAGGAGAAAGAAAGAAAAAATGAAGGAGAATCCAGGGTAAGAGAAAGAAAGAAAGAAAAAGAGAAAGATAAGGAAGGAAGGGGTGGCACTGTTAGAAAAAAGGAAAGGAGAAAAAGGAAAGAGAAAAATGAAGAAAAAGGATAAAAGAAAAGAGAAAAGAACATTTTTGGCTCTAGATTTCTTGCGACGGACTCGATTTAGTTAGTTTAAAGCTAGTGGATAGCTACTTTCAAACTTATACGGTTTATTAATCATTGCTATACGTGTGCTTTACGTAGTATCTATTTTCGCATGATATCTGACAAAAAATATCCAGTATCGTATCAATCCTGCTCTGTATTCACTTCGAATCCGTAACCGATATTATCTGCGCCGTATTCGTATCCGGCACTATCCGTATCTAACTCTGAATCCAATAAAAAATATAATTTAGAATAAAAAAGAACGATATGTGAATAAATCCAAGGCGATTGCATCCCCACTTGCACCCCTTCGTACCCATCTCGGGTGGGGCCTGGCTTCTGACAACGCGGCTTGTGCTTGACCCCCGGACGACTCTCTCTTTCTTGACTCTAAAAACGGCCGAGAGGTTGCGAGCTGGCGGCGTCTGTGTCAGAGCGCCGATCGCCACGACGCTCCATCCGACGTTAAATTCGGTTCACAATTGACACCTCCTCCGATCCCTTGGTCCGAATCAATCAATCAATCAAAAGGATACTGTACATGCACCTACTGCTTCTGGTTCTTTAAAAGAATTAATTAATCTTGGCCACGCTCGGATAGATAACTCCGTCCGATCCGAATCCGACCGATCGAGTGGCATTCAGCAACGCCAGCCGGTCGCGTGGATCAGCGGACGTTGCGGTTCAAAATCCTGTTAAAATTTCAAAAAATTTAATCGGGGCGGACCAAGATTTCAAATCTCGATGAAATAAAAAAAAATCGGAATTACTACAGTATTTTCGTTAAGTTTCGCCGGGATTTCAGTTATTTTGACCGGATTTTACATCAATTTTTTTGTAGAGAATTGTAATACCTTTTACGATGAATACTTGTATTATGAATTTGACCTTGCTTGTTTTGTTTTCACATCCATTCGGTCTAAGGATTCGACTTAACCTGACCTGATCCTGATCCTGTACTATGCTTTTTGGAATTTTTTTTAAATAATACTATTTTTATTCTATTTTACAAAAATAATATGCCGAAATTTTTTTTTACAAAACTACCTAGCTTGTCGCTATTTCAAATGGCGACAGACATATCTGTCGCCATTTGAAATGGCGACGCATACTGTCGCCGCTTCAGATAGGATAGATCTCGCCGCCATTTCAAATGGCGACAGAGAGCAACGCCACCTCCGCCGTCTATTTAAATAGCGACAACCTGTCTGCGCCATTTCAAACGATGATGAGAGTCTGTCGCCGCTTGAAATGGCGATGCATAACGCTTATATAAAGTCACACATGCCCTCGCCTCGATCGTGCCACCAACGCACAGAGAAAAAAAACAGAAAAGAGAGGAGAAGGAGAAGGAGAAGAAGGGGGAGGGAGAGGGAGAAGGAGAAGGAGGAGGAGGAGAAAGGGAGAGGGAGAAGGAGAGGGACTTCGAAGATCTACATTTCGTCAGGTACTAATTTTTTCTTAAGTATTTAAATGTTGAATATGTAATATAGTAATCAGATTAAATAGAGTAATAATAGTTATTTAGGTAGATGACTTAGTTAGGAATGAGAACCTGATGCAAGTTGTTTAGCTAGTTGACTTAGTTAGAAATTTATATTTATGTCGGTAAGAATAGATGTTTAGTTAGATGAATTAGTCAGAATTTATAGTTATGTCTGTATGGATGATGTTTAGTTATGCGACTTAGTTAGTAATTAATTTTCGATGTAGGGATGACCTAGAGGTAGGGATTAAAATTTTGATTGTAATAATAGTTTTTGATTAGAGATCATGGATAAATTTTCGATTTAACTGGGAAATGTAGAATCCAAATTCGGTTATTTGTGTACCGAGAATTCGAGATGTCATGTAGAGTTGGGTGGCTAAAATTGTCGACCGAAATATAACTCAATCAGAGAGGTTCATGACACATTAGTTTAGTTATGTTCTCATAGAAATTTGAAAATGATCACGGAATCAAGAATTTGTAAGAATTGAAATATTGCAATCAGATCGATTAAAAATTTGTGATCATTATTAGTCGTACAATGTAGAGTTAAATTGTGCAAATGTTAAGAATTCATGAATTTGCATGACAGTATGGATGATAGAGTGCAATTTAAAATATATTATGGAGAAGGAGTTCCGCATATGGGTGTTGAAGGGTAGATCTAAGTCATTTCGCAAGTGTAGAGGCTAGCCTGCCACGCCGAGGGAGCGCTCATGGGCTACGGTTATGAGATGGTTGTATCACATGTTCTCTTTGGACCGTGAATTGCATGATCCGGGTTACATGGAGTAGTTTGTCAAGAATAGATTGCACGATCGAGTTAATGGAAATGAGAGGCGAAATCTTGGAGTTCGACGTAAGAATTGCAATTGAGAAAGGATGGCCATTAGTGTTATTGGCACAAGCATTTGAGAAAGTCAATACCGGGCATGCGACGCAAAGAAGAGGTTGTTGATGAAGAACCAGAGGAAGTTGGGGAGAGCAGAGAAGTAGAGAAGGCTTAGTAGAGCAGATGTAGGTTCTGGTCGAGACGGTGCAAGGTGGGAGAGCCGATGTTGCAACGGAGAGGTTTAAGAAGCAATGGGCATGGCGCGATTTAGGGCGAAAACAATGAGTCGCTGGTCGGGCGATGGACACAGAGAATGAGGACTATGAGGCTTTAAGTAATGATGAAGCCACCAAGATCTATTCCCGCAGAGTGGGATGAGTATCCGCTCGACAGTCAGTGGTGAACGATGACGAACAGCCTTCGCAGATGATCGAATGAGGTGAGAAAAGATGCAATTTACAAGAATAAGAGTGAGGTTCAAGAAGCGAATAGCATGGTCGATTGTCGCTATGTAGAGCTTTAAGGTTGTAAAGTCCGATCGGGTGTATGATGTAAGATGCCGACGGAGGGTTGCCCGTGGCGCGCCCATGCGTATCACCCTAAATGGGACACCATTTGAAGTGTTCTATAGTCGCTCCACATACATGTATACTAACGAGTTCATGCAGATACATCCGAACATATCATCGTGCTTTATTGCCAATGCAATGTACGGAGAGATTGTAGGCAACCTAGATTTAGAGCCACGGGCCATCGTACTCGCAATACAACAGAGGTTCCAAAGATACAATAAGCTACGCGAAGGCATGGAGAGCAAAGGTAAGGCATTGGAAACACGGTTCAAGACGCACGAAGACTCCTACCGTAACTTGCGTGTTTGTTTGGTGATAAAGGACCAAACCCACGGAACTTATGTGGACATTTGTGAGCATCCTTCGCAGCGCTTCTCGAAGATGGTTTTGAAGCGAGCATTCTTCGCTTTAGGTCCATGCATCAATGCGTTCGTGCATTGTCGCCCTTTGTTATGTGTCGATGGGACATTTTTGATCGGTAAACACAAAGGGCGATATTGACCGCCATAGGAGTGGATGGCAATAATCAAGTTCTCCCGTAGCGCCGATTTGTGGAGGGTGAAACACGATAGTGGCATTGGTTCCTACGAATGTCAAAGCCGTGTCGCTCATCGCCCGAGTGTGTATCATACACGATCGGCATTCCGGCTTTTGAGGGCAATTATTCGATTGCAACAAGGTGTGGATGAGACTCATTCATGGCCCGATTTGCGTAGTAGGTGGTGCAAGCGCCATATGGGTGCCAACTTCTACAAGCGCTTCAGAACAAGGAGCTAACAAAGCTTTTCAAGAGGCTCACACTGAACCAGCAGAGAAAGTTTGATGTACTGAAGAAATTGGATGAGCCGACATCGAGGCACACAAGCAGAGGCAACGAAGAGGGCAGCCCGACTTAGGGAGGCCCCAATGCTACTGAAGAGTTACCCACCGACCCTCCCCACCGGGTTCAAGGAATGGAAGGGCTCAAACGCTTCTCGAATGGATAGAGCATGAGCCTAGGGAGAAATGGGCTCGCTACGACACCGATGGTGCGAGGTATGGTGTCATGACAACAAACCTTGCGGAGGTTTACAACTGGGTGATGCGAGGGTTGAGACCCTTCCTTGGTTGGTATTGTTGAGGGTGTTCTTCGTGGTATAACAGTACTTCGCTGATCGCCATGCAAGGGCGATCACGCGCATGAACGATCCCGCTATGAAGTACTCGAGATGATTTCGCATACATGGAGGACAAAGGCAAGAAGGGGAGATGCACGAGCAACGAAGATGGGTACGAGGGAGCTCCGCTTGAGGTGATGTGCAAGGAGAATGCCGGTCGGGATGAACCGACGAAAAGTTGCTCACGAATGCATCATACAGTGCAAACTTGTGTCCGCACTGCAATAAGCCTCGCCTATTACATGTGCCATGCTCCCATGTTATGGCTGCTCGGTCGATGATTCATATGGATCCGTATATTCATGTCTCAATTCTTTAGTAAGGAAGCTGTGGTCGCAACTCGAGCGCGAAATGTACGGTTTCCGAGTGGTGGGTTTATTCACGAGCACAAAAGCCGGGAGGATACACGTTGGGTCCCGCATATGAGCAAAGCAAAGGGAGTGGGAAGAAGGCAATCCAGCGATAAGAATGATATGGACGCCACGAAAGTGGCCGCCACAGAAAGAAATGTTCTGCTTGCAGGAGACAGGCACTCTTTCAAGAGTTGCCCAAGATTCGTGCCGTGAAGTGTTATATGTTCTTTTCAGATCTTGAACTATGGTTTACTTCGATGCACTAGAATTTCATTTTGCTTGTATCGAATTAAGACGTGTGGTCAAAATATGTAATACTAATGTTATTGTACTTGATTAAATGAGAGTGTAGTATGTTGTATTCATTTTGTATCTTTTAACGCTTTGCACATAGATGAACATTTTTACTTCCATGTATTACGTGTGCTCTAAATTATGACAAGATTGCTCCATTCATATTCTATTTGTATTTGTTGTATTTATTTTGCACCTTTTTTACACCTTATGTAACATAAACATTTTTATTTGCGTGCATGGCGGGCGCAGGTTGTACGAGTTGTTTGACCTGTCGGTCGACGCGACTCACCGAGCCGCTTAGCGACGCTGCCCCCGCAGGATGGGGAGGTGGCCTTGGAGCTTGGGGCCTCGCGCTTGCGCACCCCATGAGGGCGTGGCGCCTCGATCCGCGATGGATCCCGAGGTTAGTTCAATTTCGCCGCAGTTGTTGTACTCATGTCCCTTCGACACCACAATAATACTTCTCACATTCTTTTACGTGTTGAGGGCGGCCGCCTACTACCGCTGTCGTATGGTCGAGGCGACCGCCGCGGATGCGCAGGACCGACGGAGTGCCTCTAGGCGGTTCCCTTACGACAGAGCTTGCCGATCGCTCTAGTGGACCGGTGGCGGCACGAGACCCACACCTTTCACCGTCGTGTGGTGAGATGGCGCCGACACTAGAGGACGCCGCCACCTCCCGGGCCTACCCCGCCAGAGATGCGGTGGTTTCGCAGACGCCCACCCAGAGTGGTAGGCGATATCCTCCACTGGGCCTGGGGTGCTACCCCACCACAAGACACGACTTTCGCAAATACAAGACGGTCCGACGCAGCGGTGGCTTGTGCGCTTCTACGTAAGCACGATTTTTCCTTGTCGATCCGATTTAACTCACCGTGTGTGATTTTCATTGCATTTACAACCTAACCATTACTTTGCACTCGAGAGGATGGTACCGAGTCGGGAGCGGCCGTCGCCCGCACTTGGAGGCGCACTTTCCGTGGCTCTTCGGTGGGTCTTGTTCGCTTCGTCGCGACGGGACACCGCCGACAGCACATGATCCGATTTGCGAGGACGATCGCCGACGCCGACTTGGAGGAGATCCCGAGTCGGCTTGGGACTGCGGTACTTGCCGCGATGTACCGTGCTTTGTGCGACGGGTGTCGTCGCGCTGTCCGACTCGTCCACTCTCGCCGGCCGCCCTTTGCTATCGCACCGTGGTCGCTCGAGAGGTTCCAGATCGGACGACCATCGATAGACCCGCGGCCACCGCAGACTTCTACAGGGTTCCCGGGACGAGGTTGATCGTCCGACGATGGGGACATTGTGGTGTCGCCGACAGGTCAGTTGTTGTTTTTTAATTCTCCACGTGTTGTACTAACGTTCATCGCTGGTGTTTTTTTGCGTACCGCGGTTCACCCTGAAGATGACGCACGCCGTACCCTCAAGACGTAGCGATGTTGGACCACCACGGACGATCGCGTCATATGGCGCCCTACGCCCCGAAGCTTGTGCAGCACGCGCGCGCTTGGTCTGTCATTGCAGCAGTATCACGACGCGCGTCTTCGTTGACCCGACGCCACTTGGTGTTCGGCGTGTTCGCCGAGCCGCACGCCGCCCACCGTGTCTTGAGGCGCTTTGGTCTATGGCAGCGCTCCCGCACCCACAGCGCCGCTGCTCCAAAGCAGCCGCACTCGCTCAGATTTCTACATTTTTCCCTTCGCTAGTACTTACGATCTCGGTGGCTTGCGAATTAATGTTGCGCTTTCGCTTTTGCAGTACACACGCAAAGGCTTCGCTTCGACGCAGAGTCGGGCAAAGACGCATGGTACCTCATGCGCAGCGATGGCACCGCTCTTGCGGATGTGATCGACGAGATCGCCTCTATGACCACGGCACGTCGACGCATATATCGAGTGGTACAAAGACGCGCACCGCTGCTCGAAGTTGTGCGTGTCGTGGAGTCACCTCCGTGCACGATCCGACCACTTCCGACACGCACCCCACCCACCGGACTCGCTTCCACCGCGCGTTCGTATTCTCCATTTGTCATTCAACGTAACGCCTTGAAAATTATGCCAACTAACTAGCTCTTTTCGCTGCAGAGCGACCTTGCCGTGGAGGCACACGAGGCGACGCCGGCGTCTGATACAAAGCGTCGGTGCCACCCATACGATAGGGTCACAATAACGGCCTTCGAGGGGCGCCGCGCCATATTCGTGATTTGACTTACCATGCCGTACATCCGACGTCGTAGGCGCCCAGGCGGACGACGTGGTACAGATCCCCTCGCTCGTCTCTGCCAGACGAGGTCGACACAGCAGCACTCGACCGCCTCGTCGGCACTCGCCTCGAGGCTCCACCGTACCGGACACGGCGTCATCCCGATGACCGCAGTACATCGGTGGTCTCTTTTTCATATATTTTGTTGTTCACATAACGTGTCGCTCTAACTTGAAAAGTTTGTCATCAGCGCCGATCCCGCCGACCAGAGTGCGAGCACCTCGAGGACTACGGTACTTTCCAGACGAGGACTTCGACTTCCTCGCCGATCCTTATCGCAGATCCGCGGTGCGGTACTTGGTTCGTCGCACTCGCGATCGCCCCCGGCCCATCTCACCGACACAGACACCTTCGCATCTCGCCACCCGATCCGCCTCCTAGGAGTACTCGTGGGCGAGCCCCGACCACTCACATATCCGTCTCGACATGTGCGCGTCAGAGGAGGCCCGGGACCACACGAGGTGTTGCACCGCCAGCAGGGCCCTAGCTAGTTTGTTTCTTTTACACATGATGTACCGTAAACAATCTCGCCTTTTACTTCCTTAGCTCATGTAATATCACATATGTTAGTTTTATTTATGAAGTTTTGTGCTATATATAATCTTTTACTCGTGGCACTATTTGTAAATATGCTACCAAGACTTTGTCACATCGATAGGACAACACACACGTAGCTACTTTGTCGGTGCGATGCGACAAAGACGTCACTTGCAGCCTATCCCAAATAAATGTTTCCTTTCATATATTTTGTAATCAACACAAAATGATGCTTTATTTCCTCATATTACGCCAAATTCAGCTATAGAATTTTGTTTACATAAGTTATGTTATATTACGGTATGATCACTATAGCTTTTCGTGGATTCCGTAAAATAACAGTTTACATGATAAATTATGGAGTAATAGCCTCAAACACCATTCGACATATGTACGACCTTGTAGCGCCTTTCCACGCGATTAGACAACTCACGGGCGCAATGCTTTCAACCTTTTCAGCCGATTTGACCACACGCTGATGACCTTCATCAAGCTTTCGCACACGTGCTTTGTCACACATGCAGCACAGCTCAAAGTGACCACTCACCGCCTACTTTTGTTCGTGATGACAGTCGTGTGGCTTTTCTCGATGGTGACAAATCGTGCGACCTTTCGCGGAAGGTGACAAAGCAGTGCGGCTTGGATGATGGGTGACATGTCGTGCGACTTTTCATAGAGGATGCCAGACGCCAAACCGACAAGTGTTGTAGTCGTGCGGAGTAACCACTCACCACCACTATAAAACCGCCTAGGGTTACACATCCAACACCGCCAAACAAGCAATACACGCCATCCGAATCTACACAAATTAGGGCACGATGTCGTTTCTCGTCGCCTCTTCACAAGCGTAAGTCATCCCGCCCGAATACCCGGATACCGATGGCGCACGCCCGCTTCACGGAGTTGCCTGCACCCAAATGCGATCGCAACCTTCCGCGAAGATGATGCAATCTACCCCGAGAGACGGCCGCGCTCGCCACTATCACAGTTCGCCCCTACCGGTAAACCTACTTGTATCCATAAAATACAGGCTAACGGTACCATTTCATGCATCGTTCTTTCCTTTCTCAGCACAAGGACCGGCGTTGCTTCTTCCAATGGATCGACGGCCCGGAACGACGTGACTACGAATTTGTCTACAACTGCCACGACGCCGAACCCGCTTCGCCCGAGAACTTCAACCGGTGGGAGAGGCCGCCAGGATACGTCCCCATTCTAGAGCGACCAGAGTTCAGGGCCGGTGGGCAAGAGGCCAACCAATCGGTGAGTTTCATGCGACGAACCCATGCTTCACTCACAAAGTAGTAATTCTAAACCAGTTCATCCCATACAGGAGTTCAAAAAGAAAATTGCGAAATTGCTCGAGTCAAAGGAGAAACCTCCCCAGGGGCCACCCGAAAGCCCTGACTTTTGCGAACACGGCCTTCAGGCAGTTGTTGATACCTGCCACGATAAACTAGAGGACCGGAGATTCTACCGGTGCCCCTTGGCCAATGATGAATTGTGCGGCTACTTCAACTGGGTGGACCCGGAGACGTACCACCCACATCTCAAACTTCCGTATGGGATAATCGGGAGCAACCTCCCGTGGTGCTACTACCGCCCGTAAAAGCGGCACCGAGTACGCCTACGGTGTTATTCAACGGCCAACGCGGGCATACCGCATTGATCGCAGGCACGCTTCCGGTTGTATAACGATAAGCCCAACACACACCTCCCGCACCATACGGTGGAGTGCGAGCCAAACAGAGCAGCGTCTCCGCAAGTGTCCGCTAACGCCAACACACCGTAGGTGCAGAGGGTACCTCTCTCGAGGAGGAAGGGACATGGGAAGCGGCCGCCGAGGTCCGCACCACACAACAAATTCTTGACGCGTTACGCGCACCATCCGGAACCCGTGGTAATAACATAAGGGACGCCGGAATTGGGATGACATGCCCATGTGGGAGGCGTAAATCCACATCAAAAGATCAAAAATTACGCCTTACACACCCGAGACGTCACGGCATAGGCCACCCATTCGGCGACACACAGGAGCACCGCGATCCCCATGGAGTTCTTTCATAGTGGGGATTGAGCGGTGTCCGAGGACAAATCTCCAAATTTACACGGTTAGGTAATATGCAGAAAATGTGGGACATCATTCTGGCTGTACCCAGATAGGCGGAACGATCATTTGTTCCACCATGACAACCAAATGCTTTCGTTAGTTAGTTCGGCAAGCAATTTCACATCGTTGTAATGCCCTTGCAATATAATCTATCTATTGCTTATTTTATCATCTGAACTTTCGATGTATGTGCCCTTATATATATGTTCAACAAATAATTTAAGTGCTTCGTGGGAACTATTTATAACATGCGTTGTTGTCGACTATAATACTTAGGGTTGTTGCACTAGTGGAGATTAGATGCAAAGCAAGGTGTAAATTAAATATTTTCCCAGAATATGGTAGTGCACATATCAAAGAGAAAATCTGGTCTACTCTTCCTAAAAATTACATTTAAACATTAAATTTTACTTGCCATTAAAAGGCTAAAAATCATTCTCCCGCATCTCGATTCGCACTCTTTTAATCTCCTCTCGTAAAACATCACAACAACTAATACCGACTTTTATTAACTACACTACACTCATAATTTACATACATTGCAATTCGAATAAAAATGGGCTAAACTCTCTCATCGCCGCTTTCAAACGGTGACAGAGAGTCCTTCGCTATTTCAAATGGCGACACAAAGTCTGTCGGTTTTTCAATCGGCGACAGATGGCGACAGAGAGTCTGTCCCTATCTGAAACGGCGACAGGCTGTCTGTCGCCATTTCAAATGGCGACAGACTGTCCGTCGCCATTTGAAATGGCGACAACTGGGTAGTTTTGTAATTTTTTTTTTCGGCATATTATTTTTGTAAAATAGAATAAAAATAGTATTATTTAAAAAAAATCATGCTTTTTGTGCATTGTGTCATGCCACTAGCAACACCTCTCGGAATCATACCTCCATTAAATTTCGAAGAATTCCCGGGCTGTGGTTGATTTGAGCCGGCTCAGCGGTGGCTCGGCTCGCGGCTCGAGTCGAGCCGCGGAAAAAAATTACGTTTGGGTATTTTTTTCGAAAAAAAATTACGATTAGGTACAATTAGGTCCTTTTTGGAAAAAGAATATATATTACGTTTAGGTACTTTATGCGTTTTAAGGTATTGCGCTCGGGTCCTTTTACGGAAAATCAAAATTACATTTAGGTCCTTTTCGGGAAAAAAACGTTTAGGTCTTTTTTTTTCGAAAAAAATATATTGCATTTAGGTCCTTTTTTCATTTTTCTAGCATTACGTTTAAGCCCTTTTTTGGAAAACACAAATTTCTGTTTAAGTCATTATATCCTTTTTTTCGTTTTCCGTTTTTCTCGAGGCGGACCTTCCGTTCCAGCGAAATCGCGGATTGTATCCTTTCAACTGTTTCGCGTGTTTTCTCGTGTAGGGAGCGGCAGCCGTACGTTTTCTCAATTTACTCGCGTGGGGAGCAACGCCCGCGGCGTGGCACGCCGCATATGATTATCTAGTATGCTCCTACGTTGATCATATTTCACACACATCACGCATGTATCGTGCATGTGTAGTAGAAGTGTACAAGACAAGGCAAATTAAGACGGAGAAAAAAAAAGAATAACAAACTCAACAAGACAAGGCATGGTGTAATTAATGTTAATACACTAATATTTCCTGTCATGTGCTTTCACTTTCATTGATATGGAGTTAAGTACTAGTAGATGATCACTGTCATGTGCTTTGGACAGCCGAGTAGGCGACACTCCTTCACTCTCAATTGTAAATTGTTCTTTCACGACATGTAAAATTAGTATTTTGCATTAAAACAGACAGAAAATATAGATAAATTTTTGCATGTTTTTTTTTCATATTTTCTCTAGCCTCGGGAGACCATTTTACCGTACATTGAAAATTGCTGAAATTTTGGCCTCAGAATTTCCGGATTTTAAATTTGCTTTTTGAATTTCGCCCGAAATCTCGCTAAAATTTTGGATTTCGAGCAATTTCATAAAAAGGTCTTCGTTGTGATCGAGCGATTCCTTCATCAAATCAGTGTGGACGCAACTATGGATCAAGAGATGTTAACACTCTACTATCAATGGTACTGTGGATATCCCCTTGGCACACCCCAACTGACGGGCGGTGGCGGTGGCGGGTACGTAGGCGTGAGCAGCGAGTCGGCGACGGGCGTGCAAGCCAGCAACAGAGTGACAAGGATCGAGGGGAAGGTGGGCGTGCAGAGAGGATATTCGATGAGCCAATGAGCACCTCCTAAAATTTGATCATAGTTCGGCCGGTCACAATGAAAATGAAGCGAATGTGCCACGTACTGCTCGTTGCGTCGTGCTCTGGACTGACCACTACTTTTTTTTTCTGGTCCTCACTTAGTTGCCTCGTCATAGCCGTAAAGTAATCCATGCTGGTTCTTAGAACAAGCCTAACTTGGCTTAGGGCATATACAATAAGACCACCTTAGTTTATTCTTAGCTTGTACATATCAGTTTTGTCATACGTGGAAGAGTGAGAAAAGAGGAGAGGGAAGAGAGCTGGCTCTTATACAAAAGCTAGCATGGCACGGGAAACAAGATAGATTTGTTATGTACAAGAGAGAAGAGATTATTATTGCACATCATCTAAAGATAACTTTTAGAGATTGTTCTTGTACAAGCTGACTTTATTACTACTCTAGATGACATAGATGAGAGAAAGAATAAGTAGTAAATTTTATTACTGTACTTATTCTTAGACTGCAAGAAGAGTGACCAGTACTGATAAAGGAGCATCTCCACTCTCTAATAGACGACCAGTACATAGACAGACACAGTCACCAATGGAGGAACGCCCTTGTGATTTATGTCACGGAGAGGGGGGGAGCCCCAGGCTAAATTGGCTTCGTCGCACTTTTTTTTTACTATATTTAATTCTTATCTAAACGAAAATTGCAAATATAATCTCTTCTCGACTGTGAAAATGAGCGAGAGACAACACATGTACCTACTGTGGTATGAAAACACGACAGATCCATGTGTCACGATACAAGAGCTTTGGAGATGTTTATCGCTGCTTTCACGACTAAAAAGAGATCAAATTTATAATTTGGTTCGACGACCAGACTCGAAAAAAATTGGACCAAACGAAAAGAAAAAAAAGACGGCTGAGACTAGAGAAGGCGTGCCTTTCTGGAGAAGATGCAGATAGAGACGACGCACGAGAAACAGAGACATGGATTAGCCACCAAGCCAGCCGGAAGGAACACGCTGGTCCCACGGCATGGATGGATCGAGTTAGCCAGACGGACGGCCAGCGACAGCGCGGCGCGGGCCTCCACGCCGCGACGCGCTTTCTCCAATCCTCTCCATCTCTCTCTCTCTCTCTCTCTCTCTCTCTCCCCTCCACTCATCGGCGCCCACCGGCCTCGTCTCGCTCCTCAGCCTAGCTTGCCTTGCAAGACCGCGTGCCCCTGGCTAAAACGTATCTGAGCGGGGCCGCGCATAAATCTCACAACAAACGAAGATAATTTACTATTTTTTATGCTTTAATGTTAATATAATTTTAAAAAAAAATGTAGAAGCACTCTCAGCGAATCTTGCTCTACTGCTAGGTTATGTTTTTTTTAAAAAAAAAATTTCTTAACCATCGTTCTGCTGCAAAATGCAACTACGTGGCAGCAAACGTATATATGGTGCCACGCAAAAGATTACCTGGGACCTGTGTTTTGTGCCGCTCGAGCGATATACTCGGAGTCGGTGGAATAATATGTGCAATTTGCACTTTGCTTTATTCCATTGATTACATTGCTACTGCCAATCCGAGTTTTGTACAGCTTCACAGCTCGATGAGCAGTTTTAAACAATCTTAATTTAAAACCTAGGACTACGTGTACTACGATAGCATGGTAATTTTTGCTTGAACAGATCTTTAGTTCCAACATATTCTAAAGCTAGATGCTTCGCTTGCCCGCACGTTGCTGCTGTCAAAAAGAAGCAACGAGACAGGTGGGGATTTTTAGAGAGATAAAAAAAAATTTTGCAAAAAATCCTAAAAAAGAAACAAAAAAATATTGGTTTTCTTAAAAAAAAATAAAATTATTTTTTTTAAGAACTACAATGCCCGAGTGACGCGTGGTGTGGTACGGCTAATCGTGTGGTGTGTATAACTATATAGTCTTGTACAATGATTTCGTAAGATCACAAATCCAAAGCATATATTTAAAATTTACTAAAAATACAATATAAATAATTCTAAGGTCTTAAAAATTCCAAACCATTAAAATTAGAACCGACTCAATCAACAAATTTGATCTATTAAAAAAGTGATCTTATAGCACTTTTCAAATTTTTTTAGGGCATAACCGGCACCCTAGTATTGCCCATGCTTCCACCCTCCTTACTAGGATAGATCTGGCCCCTCTCCTAACTGACCGCTGGCGATCTAACCGGCAGCCAGTAGGGAGGGGGACCCACCCGTCAATTTTTTAAAATAATACATGATATTTTTTATAAAAATGATAAGTCGATTTTTTTTGTAAAAGTAGGCCATTGTCGCTGTTTTGACTTGCGATAGAGTTATGTCGCCAGTCAAAATGGCGATTATATTTCTGTCGCCATTCCAATTGGCAACAGTAAGTCAGTCGTCATTTCAATTGGTTATAAATGCGCCAGCTCACAGCCATGTTAGCAATCACCAATTAGACTAGCGACTAGTATTTCTGTCGCCAATTGAAATGGCAATTGACGTTGCGACAGAAACCCGAGCCTCGTCCGTGGAATTGTTGATGTATTTGGCTCATATGTTTCTATTTTTTTCATTTTTGGCTCCCGTGTTGTCTTATTTGCGAGATTATTGGCCCCCTACAATCATACTACAACAATCACTTACGTGGATTATAGAACTGTGCTTTCCTTTTGTTTTTGCAAATAAATTATTTTTGTGGAAACCTAGTGACGACAACACGCAAAATTACAAACGACAAACGTACAAAACATTTAACACTGGGTTACGCGGATTGCATGGCGCATATGGTTCAATGCAAATGGTGGCACTGATGGACAATGTGCATAAAGTACATATGTTCGTCTTTTCGAATTGAAAATAGGGCAGCGTGGCATAGGTTTTAAATGATAAGAAAAAATTCAGAATAGTGATGATTATTGTTGGTAGAAACAGAACGAAGATAGGGAATATATGGCTCATACAGAAGAAAATAACATAGAGTATATGGCTCATACAGAAGAAAATGACATAACAGGATGTAGAAAACAACAAGAGGAAATGTACGTACAAATATTAGGGTACGTAACATGACATTGAAATATTAGGGTGGTACATAACATGATATAGGAAATGACATAGCTTGATATACAAAATAACAAAAGAGACATGGCACGACGGCACGGACGAATCACGAACAGAAACTATAGCTAAGGTACGTACGCGTCTTTTGGAAATGGAAAAAGTCATGCTTGGTGGTGTAGACCCTATTTGGAAGGATCCATCCGTGTCTTCCTCTTTGATTGCGCGAGGTGTAGTGCCTTGGCTTTCTTCCGGTTACTCCTGTAGACATCCACCTAGTAGTAGTCTTCAGGCACGATCTTAGGCTCCTCCCATACTCATGCGTATTACTCATCGGCTATCTCCTTCATCTTCTTCCGATGTGCCTCAAGCTCCTCCTGTGCCTTCCATAAGTGCGTTTCGTCATGGCGGTAGCGCGACGGCTTTGGTTTGTCTTCCTCGGTCTGAGGCTTAGGCTTCAAATATTTGTATCGCTTGGGCGCTACAGGGTGGTTCATCCAGTGATCCTTTTCGTAGAACACCCTATCGTACTTGTCTAGCCCATCAATCAACTGAAAGAAGTAGCATCTTATGTATTCCCGGGATTATGCGTGGATAAAGTTAGAACATGCATTACGGAATGTAATTGCCTGTCGTTAACTTACAAGGATCTCGCTGCACATATAGAAAGCTCGGTCGGCGGTGTCTACATGCTTGAATTGCTTGATCCATGCCAGATGACCGCAGTAGCAGTTTGGCTGAGGAAACTCCGGGGGCATAGGTGCATCCTTGTAAGACCAATCAGGGTAGGATGCTGCCTTCTCAAGATACCTCCTTCGCTTGCGAAGAAGCTCCGCGTAGCTAGACATCGACAACCACGACGTTGTAGGGGAGTGTTGGGTGTGGCGCTGGCACAAATGGAGTATCCGTGGTGGAGGTTGGGCTTGTGAAGAAGTGCTGTCTGGGTGACCGGTGGTTTTATAGGAAATGTGTAGTCGATGCAGGGCTGGTACAGTGGGGAGTAGCGTGTCCTCACTTTGGTCTGACAAAGCTGGCGGCAGCGTATTGTCACTTCGGTCTAAGAAAGCGGGTGGCAGCGTGTTGTCAAATCGGTCTGACAAAGCAATAGCCAGTGTGTTGTCACTTTGCTCTGAGAAAGTGGGGGCAACGTGTTGTCGTATCGGGCTTACAAAACAGTAGCCAGTGTGTTGTCACTTCGCTTTGAGAAATCTCAGGAAGCGTGTTGTCAAGTCTGACTAACAAAGTGCTGGCCAGTGTGTAGTCACTTCACTGGTCAGGCAGCGTGTTGTCAAATTTGTGCTGACAAATTGAGTTCAAACGAAAGCAATAGATTTATTATTTCACAGATATGCTAGACATGAGTGATAGACTAGGCATGAATTGAGTGTGTTTAGCTTTAAGAAAGTATTGGACTCATCCATAGAATCTTGGCAAGTTCGTTATTAGTAGTACTGTTGACTTGTGTATTACAATATGTGAGACTTTATCAACCGGAGGCTTTATGGATGCACTGTGTGTTTTAAGTTGCATGACGGCAAATATAAACATGAAATGGATAGTACCACATATTTGTTAAATAGCACAGAGGCAAACATAAACATCAACTGGGTACATAGTTCATATAGCACTTGAAATGGAATACGTAACCAACTTAATCTCCTTTGCAGTAAACTAACTATTGCGCAAATATATCATAAAGTACAACAACGAAACCCACACACAAAATCTTCTCAAATCACTTGATATGATCTAAAATACGGTCCATCTTCAGTATCAACATGTTCAGCCTCTACTCCAGTGCAGGGTCCATCCTCTGCTCCAAGCCAGGCTACCATGGTCTCAATGCGCTCTGACGCTCTATCCATGGTATCAACTACCCACTGAAAATATTGGCATCCTCTAGCCTATGTTACCATGTCAACAAGCATTGAGGCAATAAAAAGAAAGAAGGGATATGTACAAATAGACAACTCAAGCTACAAAATAATCATCAAAACCAGAAGAATCCGAACTCAATTTGTACTTACAGAGAAAAAGGACATTTGTAAAACACCAGCCCGCTATTTCCCTCAATGCTGGCATAGAAAACATTAGCTTGCACACGGTAGTTAGGGCAATCGACCCGCCTGACAGTGGCAAGTGCTAGGGTCCTCCAATTCCCCGAGTTTGATATCTAAGACATGCCCTTCACCGAACTAGAGGAGAGAAGAGATGGGATGAGGAAAAGGATATCCTGAAGATGATGGCATGGAGGCCTACTTATGAAGCCAAAGTAAAGATTCCATGGAAAAAATAGCACGAACAATTTGCTGCACGTTGTCAAATCAGACTGACAAAGTAATGGCTAGTGTGTTGTCCTTTTGCTTTGTGAAAGGGGGTAGAGTCCTGTCTCATCTGTGTGACGAAGCAATAAATTCCAAACAATAATTTAACACATAAATTATTTACTTACTGAACTTGACTTAACACAGGGATGGTGGACCGGGTGATTGCGAAGTCTTGGCGCCTCATCGAGCTGATGTCGTGCAAGAGGCCCAGGGAGGAGGACGTCGTTCCACGTGTCGTCCACCTCGACTGCAACTACCACACTTACTGTTGCTGCGACAATGCCAATGCAGTTATGTTTGCCATTACCGTGATCAGCAGTTCTTTCGCCAATCAAAATGGCGACAGAGATCCTACACGACACCCACATCATTAACTCGCCATTCTAAATGGCGACAGAACTCTGTCGTCGTTCAGAACGGCGATAGTGGCCTACTTCTGTTATTTTTTCTTGGCTTATTATTTTTGTAATTTTTTTTATTTTTATGTATTATTTTAAAAAATTCCCCAACCCGCCTATATACTTGTATATGTATGTACATTAGCTTCTTTGGAATAATTGATGAAATGTCATCACCTATTTATACCATTGATCATTTATCCCGTGATGCCTCACTGACATACGGGTCATAGGACCACATGTCAGTGAGACAAACAGAGCAAATGATCAATTACACTAATTAAAACATTGCAAATGATTAAATCTCCCAGCTTCTTTGGTTTCTCTAAGTGGAGGTTACCCATAGTGGTGACTACCAGCGTGATCAAGCTTCTCTCGCGGTCACCCTTCCTATCGCCTTTCTTCCCAACGCCGGCCAGCTAGGGGTGGAAATCCGGCGAATCTGTGCTCCAGTGAGTGGTCCTCCATCCGGATTATGGTCATCTGCGTCTGGGTTTCTTGCCCTTCAATCACTCCACATTTCTCAGCGGAAGCTCAAGCGTCTACGCCGCACACCATAATCCGGTGTTGCAATTACAAGTTGCCGCCCTTCCCTTCCTGTGGCTGCCAGGCGGACCTCGGACGCATCTGCGCCAAACTTCTATACTGCCCACTTCCAGGGCCTTCGGGGCATCTTGCCTTAAAAAAAGTAGAGTAAAATAAAATAAAACCCAGACAAACAATAAGTGATTCTCTATTAATAGTACTCCCTTCGAACACGAGTACACGATATGTACGATTAAACTTTTGAAAAATTAATTATTGATATCTTTTTAAATATTTCGATTGGATACATAAAAATCAAATGTATAGATTTATCTCAAAAATTATTTTTATAGTATTATAATTTTATAAGATTTTATAAACATACTACTCCCCCGACACGACATTTAAAACACAGCTTTGATCATTAATTTATATTATAATATATTTATAAAACTAATAAAATTATAATATTATGAAATTATTTTTCGAGACAAATCTACACATATGAAATTATAGCTGAACAGAATAAAATATAAATTAGTAGTAAAAATTATGTTTTAAAGACCGTGCCTCGTACAGTAAAGAACGTGTATTTGTAACATTAGGGGAGTGGCAAATAACGATGAACAAACAGAGTATACCAGCGGGTACGCCCATCAATTTTGCTTCGTACATCATCCTCTCGGCCTATAAATCGCCACCGCCCTCTCCCTTCCGCATCGCTCGCCTCCCCCACAACCAAACCGACCCAAGAAGCAAACACAAGCAAGCAACAGCTGCTCCCACCCATGGCGAACCGCTGCGCGAGTCTCGACCCCACCTGGGCCCACCTCCCCGCGCCCGCCCCGAGCCCCTGGCCTCACTCCGCCTGGCTCTCCCCCGTCGCTGCCTTCGAGAACGACGCGCTCACCTCCGCGCTCCGCGCCTCCATGTCCGGCGCCTCCTCCCCGACCCCGTCGTCCTCCACCACCTCCTCCGCGTCCGAGATCCTCGCCACCCCTTACGACACGCCCGGGTGCAGGGCTGGCCCGAGCCCTGGCCGGGCCCAGAGGCGGCCCGGGGCCACGGGCCGCGTCTCCAAGCGGAAGCCCCGGGCGTCCCGCCGCGCGCAGACCACCTACATCAGCGCCGACCCGGCCAACTTCCGCCGCATGGTGCAGGAGATCACCGGCTTCCCCGTCCCCGGCGCCGAGACCGCCTTCGCCGCGGCGTCCCCGGCGCCCAGGGCGGCCGCGCTCGCGTGCGTGCTCCCCACGCTGGACACGTCCGCCTTCCTGCTCGACCGCGAGCCCGCGCCGCGGGGGCGGGAGGAGGACAAGAAATCGAGCGGAGCAGGAGCCACAATGCCCGCCGCGGTAGCGGCTACGGAGGCGGAGGAGTCGTCGCTGCTGCTGGAACTGGAGGCGGTGGTGAGCGCGCCGGCCGTCACGTCGGCCTTCCCGACATTGGAGAGCTGGGGAATGATATGACTTCGTCCTTGTCTTCTGGAGAGAGAGCCGCCTAGTTCTTTAGCTTCTTCTTCTAGCGCTTTTCGCTTCTCTTAATTCTCAGGAGCTTTTTGGTCCGTGCGATCTCGCATCGGACGGTTGTGGGTGGTCGGTGCCGAGCTAGATGGCCCCTGTCAGTACTCGGAGTTTTCCATGCCATGCTCGTTCTTTTCTTTCTTGCCTTGTACTAGACTACTAGTTAAGTTAATGAGACAGTATTAATTACTCGTATTAATCTAATCCAAATACTGTACTGCTACTAGTACTCTCGTGTGAACGACTTAAATGTAGGTGTGCCTTTCGGTTTTTGTTCTTACGTCGCTCCTTCCGGGAGAGGGATGTGGACCCAGCCCAGGATGTATGTGGGCCAGTGTGGAGGGGATATAACTTTTCTATGTTTTATGACATTCCAGACTAAAAACGGACTATAATTTTTTTTATAAGAGACCGTTTGATAAATAGTTAATTTCTCTTAGCTATAAACTGTAAAAACAGGCTCAGTCTAGCTTTCAGCTTTTACTAGTTATATATGAATTTTAGCATATATTAAAAGTCATTTAAAAGCTGACTTGTTTCAAAGGCTTGCTGGCTTTTCAAATGCTGAAGTTGACTTAAAATCTGCAAACAGGATCTATCTATGGTGCCATTAGTAGTAAGTATGCTTTGACTGCCACCGTGTGTGTAAATGAGTCAACTGATGGGAACAGCAGTAAGTAATAGCCCGGCCTCCTAACGCCAAGGCCGATGCAAAAGCTAGCCAGCCTTCTTCGCATGCACCAGGCAAGCAACATCTTGGGAGCATTAGCGGTGACAAAAAATCATGCCAACCCCATCTGTTGCAATGAAAGAACTCGAGCATGGGGTAGGAGTATATATCATTCTCATTCCTTTTAGTTTCCAGGGGAGGATTCAGACCTCCGCGATTACAAGGATCGATCGTCAGTTCGTGACAAACAAATTATCCGGGACTACGCATTACATCACATCAGGATCTCAACGACAATATGCGCATTCGTTTGTACATGTCCCGGGCGGTACCGAGGGTGCCCCCAAAATTTGAAATGTAATTATAAGATCCCATCTTCGATGGACCAAATTTGTTAATTAAATTGATTCCAATTTTACTGGTTTGAGATTTTTAAAACCTTCGAACTATTTGTATTGTACTTTTAGTAAATTTCAAATATACGCATTGAATTTATGATCTTATGAAATTATCGTACAAGACTATAGAGTTGTATATATGAAGTATGCACCCCAACGAAAGTTTTCTAGTTTCATCACTGAGATATGTACTAGTAAAAGTTGACGAAACTTCTCAAGTTCTATCTATTACCCTTCTCCGTTTTCACCTTCTCAATTGACTCCATTGTGTCTTCAAATGATTTCTGCACAGTAAATGTAACACACATTTGAGTTCATTTACACTAGTGATATAACATGCCAAGATGCAAACAAGTGTTACGAAGAATAAAGTTCCAAGTGTTCAAATACTGATGTCTGCAACAACATTTACATATAATCCTCCTCCTTCCTTGGTTTTGATCACGCGATTATTTGAAAAATTACCAATCTGACCACTTACCCCACCCAGCTGAACTCAAACATCATCACTTAGCTGCTCGAGGGGTGTCTTGTCAGTAGAAATGCTTTACGCCTTCAACTATGATAGGATATGATTCTCAATATTTGTGCATACAAGTAGGAACATTCTAGATTTCCAATCATTACTGCAGTGGGATTTTTCAACATGCACATAATTGCCATAAAATCTCTGCAAGCCAGAATCAAAAGCAAAAACAAACAAGCCTACAGAGACAACTATATACGTAACCACATCGGTATGTTTCAAGTTGCTAGGCCTTGTATAGAGTATCTAAAATGTTACCTTTGATGTATGCCCAAAAAAAAATTGAAAAATGTACTGTAGTATTATGATGTGAAAATTGTAGTCAAAATCTAAATGAGGACCCATCTTTACTACATGGCAAACAACAGAAGATAGCGTGTGGGCTCATTATAGTTAGTCCCTACTGCTAAGCATGTCAATAATATTGGAAGTGCATAATCCACATGGAATCAAATGTGTAGAATATTTCAAGTCAACAACTGATTCAACGAAAATGATATTCCTAAAGTAAACAAGAACTCTCTTCTGTTGACAGGGTTAAGTTAGATACATACCACATTTTAAAATTTCTCAAAAACTGATGTTATTGTCCTAGAAAATGGAAAACACCATTCAAAGACATAAAGTTGTTTCATAATTTCCAACAGAGTATAAAATTACAACGAAAGGTACCAGATAAAGCATCCTAATTTTTATATTTAGCAACCTTATCATCTAGTCATTCTGATCGTTTAGTCATTGTGACATTCTGAACTTCTAAATCTGATAAATCATTCAATTGCGATCCGTTTTACTTAGTGAACAAATTGGTTCCATTTTTCTGACAAGCACAATCACACAATGACAAGATGTTGCATGGATAAAATGAGCAAATTTTACCGTTCTCATTCTTTTATCAACTTCCCAGAGTACGTCTTCTGACAGTCTCTAATCAACTCCCTCCATATTTAGTTTCACTCAGCTCCCGTTTTATCATTAACAATCAAATCAACAAGCTAACTGTTTGCCTCTCATCTGCATAACTTATGCCCGCATGGCTACACTGTACAAATTAGTTACTAAGTTTAGTATTTCATTTACTAGTTTATGACAAATGGGGGCTTGATTGAAAGATATTCAAAAGAACAGGGATAACTTTTTAAACCAAGGGAACTCATGTGGATATTAGGAAAAGAACAGAGAGGCACAATAAAAGGTACTCCAAATAAAATACTGAAACTTCACCAGCTATTTACTTACCCCAGAGTTATTCATCTTCCAGAGTTCTAGAATACTTCCATCAAGAAAAGCTGCTCCAGCCAGTAAAACACTGCAGTAAAGAGTTATCACCATGAGCCATCGATCACAACTGCTATCATATTTCCAATACTGAAGGATCACCAGAACTATAACACATAGGGATCCTACAGGGAACACATGAGTTTGCAACATCCAGCACAAGTTATCTGACAGCTTTTACCAACAAAACATGGCAATTATTTCCGCCAACCGCCTTGCTCAAACAGGTCCCATTGGATCGCGGGAAATTTTCCCATTTCTCGCGGGAATAGAACCGATTCTTGTGAAAACGCTGTGTTCCAAACAGGGCCTAGTTTCACAGTTTCTAATTAACAGTACTTTCCCAACAGTGAACGGTTATGAAGTAAGAACGCCGTTGCATGAGGTCGAATACGTATGGAAATTCAAAAATCAAAATACATTGACAAGTTTCATTGGAAAAGCGGCTGCTTCACTTTTATTATGGAACTGATCACCCACTTTAGGCGCATTCACATTTGACCCAACAACAATGGTGATAAATATTCATATCTTTTTTCTTTCAGTCTTAAACATACGTGAAATTTCTAACTGGATATAATAAATCGGCACTTGTTGTAAGCCATATTTGCAGGTTAGGTTCTATTTTGATATCCTGAATGAGACATTCATAATAAACCAACCTGTCTAACAACCATGCAATGGCGAAGGCTATTCTGATTCTACCTTGAGAAGTTAGAAGGTTAATGGATCAGCACAGAACTCAAGGAAGAAAACTATCCACGCCTGTTGAGCTTACCTGGAGAAGCCCAGATTAATGAGGAACCCTCGCCGCGTCACCGCCTTGACCAAGAAGCCCCAATCGAATACTGCCGAGGCGCCGCCTTCCCCCGGAGGCGGCCGGCGCCAAGAACCACCGCCGTGGCCGTGGCTGTGACCGTACCCGTAGCCATACGAAGCCGAGGAGGAGGAGGCCCAGGCGGAGGAGGAAGTGCGGGCGTGTGAGGAGGAGGAGGAGCGGAGGCGCAGGTCGTACTCGGCCCTGCGGCAGTCGTCGGAGAGGACGTGATAGGCGTCCGAGGCCTGGCGGAAGCGCCGCGCGGCGTCGGCGCGGACCGCCACGTCGTCGGAGTGCGCGTGGCGGTCGGGGTGATCGCGGAGGGCGAGGCGGCGGAAGGAGGCCTTCACCTCGGCCTTGGTGGCGTCGCGCCGCAGCCCCAGCGTCCGGTAGTGGTCGCCCATGGCAACAGGGCACAATTCCGTCGGTGGATCGCGAGGAGACGACGAAAGGGTGGGAAGAAGACGACGGCAGCGTGGCCGCTCTGCTCGCCGCGCGTTCTCCGGCGCAGGCCCAGCCCTAAGTAGGGTTAGTCGGGTTGGATCTGGGCCGGACGGGCCGGGCCGGCTAGCCTACCGTACTGGGCCGCCTTAAACGTAAGGACATGTTTGGAACTCGGATATTTTTTATGTTCATACAGGAATTATTTAATGTGAAATTCTTACAAAATCCTGTGTATGCTTTTTTTTTCCGATTTGTACGAGAATTGAATTGTTCAACGTAAAATTCTCAGAAGACCCATATAAAATTATTGCGTTTCGAACATGTCTAAGGGCCTCTTAAGAAAGTAGAAAAAGCAAAGAAATTTTGAAGGAATTTAATCATATGGAATTTTTTTTCCTACTGAGGTGTTTGGATCAAAGAAAACGGTAAGGCAATTCCTTTAAAATTCCCATCGAATCGTATCCTTCCATGAAATTTTTGGAGGAACCCAAACATTTGCTCGTGCCTCTTGAAAAATTTCCTTTGTGTCTATGACAACTACGTCATTCATGCAACCCCTGAGAAAATTCATGTGTTTTTCTTGTGACGCAACTAAACAGCTTTTCTTACTTATTCATGTTTTTCAATTTTTGTGATCTAAAAGATACTTTGTTGGTAGAAATGTTGTATTAGCAACTTTCTTTTTACTTTTACTCTAAACATAATTAGAAACCAGAGAATGATAAACTCATAACAAAAACATACATACTGAAACATGATATTATCTAATATCAAAGAATAAAAATAGCTCATAATCAAGTATCTAAGAATGTATATGATAATGAACAGTTAAAGGTGGATGTCAAATAGCTACCAAAGCTCAATTTGATTATAGATTGCTCTTAGTGCTACCTTAATAAAAGGCCCCCTCGTCACTAGTGATAGGATCATAGGCTAATTTGTGATAATCTTTTCTATATAGTCTTACCAAATCGAATTTCAAACTTGTCAAATCAATTTAAATCAAAATCAAGAGGATGATGTAACAGTTCAAGAATATAAACTAAAGCTTATATATATATATATATATATATATATATATATATATATATATATATATATATATAGCAAACTGAAAGTAACACTAGGATGAAAATATGCTGTAAACAAAGATTAAAGCATATATACCGAATTGGACAGAGCATCAAGATGAGCTAAAATAATTATCTAGACAAGTATCAAAATTAGTAAACTGACTATGTTGTCACAAATAGTCTCATTTAGGCCTAATCCTCATTGAGCAATAGCCACCCCAATCATGCGAGATCCCTAAATCAATCAATTGTAGCCCCCCTTTGCATAATATACAGAACAAAATGACATAAGATTGAGTATACTCACAATGCATTGACTGGCTGTCAGTGTTGAAGACTAAGCTCGTCAAAGACGATGTCCCAGAAAATAATATCGTCATTTTAATGCCACAGACTCACCAATGAATGTTTCAAAGATACAAAACCACAAACCACCAAGTGAGGAAAATCACCAAGTAGCCTCGAGATGCAGCCGAAACTACATAGAACCAACTTCCCGATCAAGAAGAAGACCTCGTTGAACAAGAATAACAAGTCTCGAAGGACTTGCTCCACAAAAGGCACCACACAACTGAGCACTGATCTACCACAGAGCTAAGCCAACCAAGCAAGCAAAGTCAGCACAAAGACTCAGCAACAGAGAGCTCCCAACGCACCTCGCCATCCACAGAGCGCCTCAAGTTGCCGACCAAATCAACCCCTCAATCACCTAGGGTTACTCACAAAAGTGGCATCCACGAGGTGATTGAGTATGGATTGAGTCCAAAGAACATAAGAGGACATAAGGTAACTGAGATTCTTGCCGGAGAACACACGAAATAGAGGTGGATTCAAAGTCGACAAAAGGGGTTAAATCACACCGATTCACTTCTTTGCGTCTCACAAAGAGGAACACGAACTTGGGATTAATAGGAGCACAGGAGGAGGAGATAAAGCAACGGCAGTCAGGAGCGCCACCAACTGACTCCGGACACAAGGGAGCTGAGCCGTAAGACAGGTCGCCACCGCCTCCATCCCTCTCCCCTTGACACAGATTGGGGCTAGGGCACCGTTTCTCGATGCTTTAGCTTGAGTGGCTGGGCCGACTTGACCCGATGGGCCTTACCAGTTGGCCCAATCTCTGTATTTTTTCCTTTTTCTTTTCTGAATTTTGGGTAAAACACCAATTTCATACTAGAGACCTTGAGTGTTGATTCTTTATTTTCTTCCTTAATGAGATGTGTTGTAGGTGCAGAACTATTATCTCTCCTGATACTTGCAATCCATCAAGAAATGTCAGGGTTAGAGTGGCATAGTCAGAAACAGATAAAGTTGTGAAGGGCCAGTATGTGCAGGTCTTCTCACATCCACATGGATAACCTATTTAAGATTGTTTTTATAAAAGAAATACACTGGGGTCTATAGAAATTAGAACTGTTCACTCAACTAGTCCCCTGTAGCTTGATTTTTGCAAATTTAGCCTCTTTCTACGTGTATTTACAAAAATGTCATCCTCCCCCACCGCGACGCCTGTCCCCTGTCGCACCCGGGATGTGTGGGGGAAGTCGGCCCCGCGGCAGTGTGCGCGAGCGAGCGTGAGTGGCAACACACGGGCGTGCATGGGCACGGTCGCGCGCATCTGCGCAGACGAGAGCGTGCGGAAACACGTGGCCTTGGCAGGCATGTGGGCGTGGTCGGGCGCGCGTCGACGAGCATACGTGGGGCCAACCGTTCTCAAGTAGTGCGGAAGGCCGCGGTCTCCGAGCGTGGTAAGTGACACGTATCACTTACCGTACTTTTCGCGGTGGTGGAATGGGTTATTTTTGCAAATACACCTAGAAGAAGGCTGGATTTGAAAAAAAATGAGCCACGTGGGGCTTGATAAGTGAACAGTGTGAGAAATTATGACAATATCTAACACGCCTGGTACGTACAAAATCGCGGTTTTTTATCGATAATGCTATCGCGCTCATGGTCACGCGTAGCGCGATGGCTCGACACACGCGTATGCGGCATGAATGGTGGCATGGCCGGTGACCGTCGAGGCGGCGCCAGAGGCGTGGGCGTCAGCGAGATCCGGGGCAGCGCGGTCGGCGTGGGCGCGGCCACTCACCACGGCGCACATGGCGTGGGGGTGGGCAGCACTCCGATTGCGACGGCGAGGAGGCTTGGAGGGCGTGGGATCGGGCTGTGTGGATGGTAGACCTCGGCGGCGGCGCGGTAGGCGCGGGCGACATGGCCGATCAGATCGTGCCGGTGACGGCGGAGGCACGGACAACAGGTTTGGCGAGGTGGGGGCAGACGTACGCGCACGAGAACGAGGCAATGCCGAAGACACGAGCTCGCGAGGGGAGAGATTTGGAGGAAAAATCAAATCAATCTAATCACGAACTTATCAATTAGCAAAACACACCGGATGACCTACGCAAGAGCGTTATCGTGTTAATAACGCGTTGAAATAGTGATCACGTTGCAGATAATCAGCCGGAAGGAAGAGGCGCCGGCGTGTCCTTAAGGACGCTAATGGGCCGATAGTCCAGATCTGATCTAAGCTTAATATTTTTTTATAGATTCGTATCTAATTTGATCTAAAAAGAGTAAGATTCAAGTCTAGTCTGGGTTTAAATAAAAGTCTAAACCTTGATTTGAGTCTTTATATAAACAAATTGTTTGTTTGATGAGTTGATAATTTACAATACAATATTTAAGTAATAAAACTAAGTCTATAATTACATATCTCACTTGCTGAAAATAGAGGTATAAATTTAGAACTTAAAGTATACTAATTAAGTACGTAAAACAAAAAAGAAAGTATTAGTGCTAAATACAACATTAATTAATTTACTTAGCTAGTGGTGAGAAATTTAATAGAAAAACATAAAATTCAAACTTAGTCCAATCTAACGTAGACCTTATCCAAATAACTATAAATCTAAAATAACTCGAATCTATTTGCACTCTTCAACCAGCCTAAGTCCTACGTGTCCTTGCCGTTGCTCGTAGCCACTCGAAGCGTAAACTCTTAAATCTAATGGCTAGTTTATCACTGCTGTGCTCTACAATTAGTCACGAGGAATCTTTACCAATCTCAATTGGGTTTTACTTTTACAAATCCAGAAAAAAGATGTTGGGAAACAATAAAAAACTTCCTATATCCAAAAATTGAAAAGTGAAAGTTTCACGATATCAAACAAAGCCCAAGTAGGAACATTTGTCATCAAGATCACCGAATCAATACCCCTCTGTACAAGTGTACAGGTGACTACATCAGGCACAACCAAAACCAAGGGAACAAACTTCACGCAGTGTCCACTATATATTCACTTGATCTGAATTCCTAGCAAAGGCGGATGGATTCTGATGGATTAATAATCAGATCATTATACAGCTAGGAACAGCAGAAAATCTGTTTCACATAACGTAGTGAACTTCATTTGCTATCCATTCCTCTACGGTCCCACGAGTTTCCTGTGCACGTGTGCGTGGAGCGGATGCTCATCGCCGTCATGGTGATGGAATACATAGGTTAAAACTCCAACGAGGCACAGCACAGAGCCCACGAGGATCTTGTCGTAACGTTCCACCCAGTGAAACTTAATCTGGCTAGCACCGTAGAATGAGAGGGCCACCAGGGATGTCATCACTGTGATGGTACTGCAGGCAAAAGAAAGATGCAAGTCAGAAGTAAATAGGAAGCAAAGGATTTAAAAGGGAATTAGATAAATTATAGAATGCCTAGTTAATATACTCTACATGCCTTCTTTATTCAACACAAAGCACTGAGAGGAAATTTTGAAGGAAGAAAGGCACTCAATGATGACTGACAACACTACATAGTACATACTACATACCCCTCACAAAGTCATGTGCCATCTGTGTTTAGAAGACAGACAAAGCTGAAATTAAATCAACTAATCGAATTATGAAAAGGCTTAACCAAGCTACCACTATCATTTTACCATACCAGCCATTCTTGACAATCCTACCACTGAACAAATACTACCATGAAATAAGTTCTGCTTGTTCAGCAATCTTACTGATCATACATGTACTGCACAAAGTGCTTTTATGTTCGATTTGGCTATTCTAGTGTTCCACATGTCCAAACCTGTGCTCCCAACTCACAGGCATGCCACACGGGCACATGGCCCACATCCCATACAAGATGGACCCTTTAGTTCACACCCGAGGCTGTTGTTAAGACTCCCTCAAGGTTCAGGATAGTGGCAGCCAAGGCTTCATAGCTATCTTTAAGGGTAGTTCTTCAGATTCTATTGACTTATACAGGACATTGTTGAAGGTTAATATTGAATCAAATATCTCCATTTATGTCCATAGTCCATACATGTAAAAGCTGTATTTTTGTGGGAACGTTTCAGATCAACAGGAGGTTAGAAAAGAGACATAACTTTTCTTATGCAGTTATTTATTGTGTACTATAATCAGCTTATTTATTGTGTTCAATAAAGGTTCAGAACAGAATATACTATAGTCAGATTATTTATTGTGTACCTAAATCCCAAACCACTTATGTGTAGAAGCCTTAGCTATAATGTCTTGAAAGGAAAGCTTACATATGGAAATAAGCCAGTATTTCTTACCACTACATACAGCATACTAAAAAGAATATCTTTTGATATTGTTCCTTTTTGTCCCAATACACTCTCTGCATAACTAATCAACTAGGGTGACATATTGGTGATTGGCCCAACAAAATAGGAATTTTCCAACTAATTAACTAGATGAATGGTTCAGAAATATTTCTCAACAAGCCTATTTTAGCGGAAGGGTCTTTGCCCTTTAATGCAACGAGAAAATAAAAGGAGGAAATAACGTTAGCATTTTAATTGTTAAATACCAACAAGCAAAACAGCTGAAAACAGCAGAAGGGGGTGACCACATGAAGAGGAGCACAATTATCGCAAGAATCAACATTGAGGATGAGTTGCCAACAGCAAGAAACACTGGAAGAGTTGTTGCACAGGGTGATAATGCAGGTACAAGTACAAGACCAGCGACTGCCATCTTCTCCATTGGATGACTATGAGTATGGCTATGACCACCTTTTCCTAACGCGTACAATAGGATATAACTTCCTCCAAGAATAATTAGCAGCAGCGAGGCAAGTTTATGCACTGTTTCCTCGCCTGCTATAGTATTTGCCATAGTAACTGCAGTTATCCCAAGAAGAGCAGTAGAAACAACATGAAGGACACCTCCAAATGCAGCTGCAGAAGTTGGGATTTTTTTCTTAATAACAATACATAGAAGAAGGATCATTGCCAAATAACAAAGTACTCACCACTAACTCGCATAAAAAACACTATGAAGTAGAATAAGAGATTACAAAATACAGGTAACCTTCTTAACAAGTATCCTACCCTGGAAGAAGTATGCAACATAATTCTAAGACATGAACAGGGAACCAACCAGGGAGCAAAAGTCCATTTTAGAGCCATTTAGAACTTTGGCAACACAATTTATAGAGATTCTATATCTTGGTGGTTTGCAGGCACATAAAACAGAATAAATGATGATGGCAATACAAAAATAACTATGAAATAAGGATTATAGTCATTGCAAAATGCATTTCAAGTTATGCAAAAAAATCAAGTGATTGTGATTAATTCATTAGAATCTTTATCCCAACTCATGATTACAAAAATAAGCACAATAGAGGACCTCCAAGGCCAACTACCAATCTTCACAAATATAAACAGCAATAAAACTCATTCATGTGAACACAAATTTTCCCCATAGTTATGACAAAGAATCCTACTTCACAGCAGAACTGAATAGAAACGTGCAAGATTAATTTAGGTTGAATATTTTGTTCAGGAATACCATAAATCAACATTCCAACTATCATGTAACTCCAGCATAGATTAATCAAGTAGTTGCAGTTCATAAATCAAAGCTTCTTGCTGTCATATATGGTACACATCTTAGAAATCACAAATGTGAAGTAGTAAGTAGACTACAAACATAGATATATGCAACCCATGTAGCCACATATTGACAACTGCTCTAAGCCCAGATCTGTAATGTTTTTTGCCTGAACTTCCATTATGAATAAAATACATTGCATTACTAAGACTATACACTAACCTCCTCCATGACCCTAGGGATATCAATATCAAAGAGCCTAGAATGTGAAGTTGAGAAACAACAAAACAACGCATTAGGCAAAAACACCTCCCTCATGGGTCCAAAGGCGAAAGAAAGATTGCAACAACTGATACTAAACAAAAACATGACAACACATTCACCATCGAAGTTCGGAATTTCCTGATTGTGGAACAGGGATCCCCGCAAAAAGGAAGACTTGACAAGCCTGCGTCCTGTACCCTATCAAAGTATGAGTAGACTGTCCAGATTTTGGGTGAGTTTATTTGTGCATGAGACTCAACAAATTCAAGTTATCATCAATACAAATATCATTTAACCTTCCGACGGGACAAATTTGTCCGCACGACCACACCGTGGGAGTGGAGTGGTGCTGGCATTGCCCGGACAAGGCCGTCAGGGTGGGAACACTACCATGACACAACTGCCACCACCATTTCTTTACGCCATATCGATCCGATTCAATTATCAACCAACCCCACACCCCCTCTGAATAAACCCTAGCCTGGCAACGGCCCTAGGTAGGCTAGGTTCCAGATCTGGGAGCGGAGAACAGTAACAAAATAGCAACGGCAGCAACGAAAGAAAAATGGTGGTGGGATGGATGGGCAGTAAAGAGACGGGTACTGACTGACGAGGAGGGTGCGGGAGAGCGGCCATCGCTGGGCGCGCGCGACGATGGAGAAGGGGAGCCAGTGCGTGGGGATGAAGGAGTGCAGCAACGACACCGTCGCGATGCCCCCGATCGTCGACGCCTCCTCCGCGGTCCACCGGAGCCCGCCCACGCCGCCGCCGTCCATCCTCTGATCCGCCGAGCGGCAGCTACGCGCGCCGCGCAGCCACCAACCGCCGGGACGCGAGCCTTGGCGCCGAGCGTGGCCGTGGGGTGGGAGATCTGGGAGGGAGAAGAGGTAGGAAGAGAGGAGGCGAGTGGAGTACGAAACGGAAGGGACTCCCTGCTGCGGGCCTGCGGCGCGGGTTAGGGCAATCTACCGTTGTTGTGGAATCTTCTCTCTCTCTAATCGATTTAGAGAAGCTTTTCTCTTATACATACTCTGTGTCAACGTTTGCAGTAGAATTTCGGCTAAATTCAATCAAATTTTAAATCCGGTATTTTAGAGGTCGGTAAAACCGAAATATCGCTGAAATTAAATGAAATTTCGGATCTTTTTAACCCCTGTGAAATAGTTTCCCGAAGCTAGAAAAAATCATGCAAACATTTATCTACGTTTCTTATCTGTTTGAATGCAAAATTCTAAGAGTCTGTTTGGTTGCTTGCATATCACTAGCTTGGCCCGTACGAGCCATACAGACTGCTCAGAGATAGGCTGAGTGGATGCAAGATAGTTTGTTTGGTTAGATGTATGTGTTGATTCTGGCTGAACTGAGCAGATGTTTGGTTGGATGTATGAGAGGGATGAGGGATGATTGGATACAAGAGATGTTGTTTGGTTGGATGTATGAGGGGGATGAGGGATGATTGGATACAAGAGATATTGTTTGGTTAGTTGCATGTGGTAACTCTCTTGCATGAGATGGTGAGATTACCTCAACTTAGATGATTGATGGAATATTCATGATTTTTGGTTAAGTTATTCCAATTCAATCTGAATAAGAATGACTTTAATTTGTTGTTGATACGATGCATCTGTCGTTCAAAATTTGAGATTAATTCATCATTCGATATTGCAGCGAACCGATAACGAGATCACAGGTCCAACAATTACAAGCGGAGCAAACAACTTTATTGTTGGGTACCGCTTCCGTATCATACACATGGAAAACAATCAAGGCAAACTAACCCAACGCACGGATGGCAGAAGCAATCATGGACTATAACTTGTGAAATCTGAAGGTTAATCGTAAACTCCATTGGAAATTTGAAACAGGCCACTCGTACAAGCCCCCAAGCAGTCAGGTATATTTTTAACTCAGCAAATAATACATTTTTGTACAGTGTTTTGTCATAAAGCAAATAAATATGATTCATGTTGCATAATTGCAGGTACAACATCAGCTACAAAATTGGTGGTGTGATGAATAAGAGAGAACTTGTCATTGTTGACTGTTTTGAGCTCACTGGTGCCTCTTATCTGCACAAACAAAGGGAATATCAAATATCCCATGAAAAGAGTAACAGTTTGACACATGTCATAGAAAAAGGGATAAGCAAATACCTGCAGGATATCCATGTTGGAGAAGCTCCTCGAGATCAAAGACGAGTACCTGCAAAGCTGTGAGAATAACTCAAGAAGCCTGTGTGGTCTTCTAAGCTCAAATGCTAGATGTATTGCTCTTGTATAGTCAGAATGACACTACATTTTTCAATTCTTGGCCTCTTAAAACTTCCTCCTGCAACAATAGTGAATGCTTAAGAACATTACTAAATTATCTTAAACATGGGTAACAACAGTTCAAGTAAGAACCTGTGAACTGGATATCGGTTCGCTGCAAGATCATGCACACAATTAAAGAAAAGCACACCATCTTTCCCTGCAATCATGTATTTTTTTAGCTTATGCAATACAATCACCAGGATGATGGTAACTCAATATAATCACCAGGATGATGGTAACTCAATTTTGGCATCTCTACATGCATAGTTGAGGAGCTAGTAGCTTCTATGGCTAAAAAACTACTACTTTTTCCTTTTTATATTTTATCATTTTGTAAGTATAAAGCCTAGTTTTCCTATGCTAATGTTCCATCTCTATAGGTGACCCCTTCTTGATCTTTGATCAAGTTCTGCCACTGCAACAAGCTACTGAAACCAACCTACAGTTACATATAACAAAAACTCTATGAGCAACCAACAATCCTATCATACGGTGCTACAAGCTACTTGAGTCCTGAACCATCCTATAATCTCCGCATTCTCTGCACATCAATAATAACTTGTTCAGGTGATCCTATACTCTCAATTTGCTCTATATATGGACGGCCAATTTGCAGATTGTTGTATATTGCTAGAAGTAGAAGTATGAAGTGATCAGTGGAGCTCACTATCTTATCGTGGTAGCTTTGGATGATGTTATCCTTCTCCCTTATCTCCGCATCCCTCTGCTCAATCAGCTCCAGAGACTGATTCTTGGACTTGTGCAGCTCTGAGATTTCTACTTTCAGCCACTCAACCTCGCCATCCTTTGCAATCTGCGCCTAGGCGCGAACGGTGTCCACCTGCTGCCGGAGCTCGCGAATGGCAGCGTCCGCCCGCTCCACGAAGGTGGCCACGTCGCCGCCGAGGAGCCGAAGCTCCTCATCAGACATGAAGAGCGGCATCGCCATTTGGGGGACGGGAAGACGGGCCCCCTAGCCCAAACGGGGTCTCGGGATGGCTCCAGAGGGGTCCTAGGGTTTGTCCACCACAGCGGCGAGGGGGTGGTGTCGAAGCGGAGGGAGTCGAGTTGAATGGAATTGGCGAGTCGAGGCAGACGAGACAGCGAAGGGGACGCAACAATAATCGCCGGAGAGCTCGAGCAGACGAGTCGAGAGGAGGGGGGCGAGGTGAGCAGAGGAGGCGACTGGAGGGAGGACGCGAGCGAGTAACCATAGCGTGCGTCGAGCGGAGTAGTCTGCTTGCGAGCCAGGACGCGTTGCATCCCACAGCCCTGGATGCGAGAGGATGAAATGCGTGTTACTTCGGGCCAGGCCACTGGATGCAACAATGCATGCGCTAGGCCAAATTTTTTTGAATGTACAGGCAATCAAACAATTGCATTTTTAATTCAAGTTACATCCACTCATACCATATAAGCATGTACAGGCAACCAAATAGACCCTAAGTATTTATAGGTACCACAGGTTTGGGATGCATTAGATAGATCTTCAAGCAATGTGGATCGCGCTGTTGTGCTGAACTGGAGCATGCGCATGCATGAGGCACCACAAGGGTCAATGAGCCATTTTAGGGGAGCTGTAGCTTTTTTGAAAAGCTGTTTTTTGGCTTTTCAAGTTGAAAAGCGGTTGTAGCTTTTTATAAGAGATCATTTGACAAATAACTAATTTCCCTCAGCAATAAGCTGCAAAAACAGGTCTAACCCAACTTTCAGCTTTAGGCTTTTGCTAGTTATATATGGCTAGGGGTGAAAACGGATCGGATACGGATGGATAATAGCTCTACCATATTTGTTTTCATATTTTTTTCTCGGATGCGGATACAGATACAGATAGTTTGGATACAAATATGAATATAGATAATATCAAATACAGATATGAATCAAATCAGATACGGTTACGAATATTTATCAGAACATGATAACCCCTTATATTGTACATAAAAAATCAACGAAAACATATAACTAGTTGATTTGATACAAATATTATTGAAAAATAAACAAATATAAGTATTTTCATTCACTTAGACAATAGTTAGATACCATGTCGCAAACAAAATTATGTTAGACTTAGTTCATCACACACTGATGATTAGTTCATCATACACATAGATCAAAACACAAAATGAAGATAATCCTTGCTTAGAGATACAAATGGAAGTAAACACAGGGCACACTAAAAGTTAGATAATACTTAGATATCATGTCTCTAAAAATATATATAACACTTATATGTAATGACCCAAGATTTGTATTATTTTTTTAATTATATTTAAAATAATAAATTATGTATTTATGAGTTTTTATGCATTTTTAGCTACTTATTTAAAATATTTTCCTATTAAGAACAACGGTGTTTGATTTTTCAAAAAATAAAATCTGATAAAATCTTGGAAATAATTTTTTTGAATGATATATTGTGTTTGGAACTTTCTCAAAAAAATTCATAATTTTTGGAGTTGGTTTGCCAATTTTAATAATTGAAACTTGATTTGTGGATTAATTAAATTAGGAAACGATTTTGAAATTAAGAAACATTTTTGGGCAAAAGAGTAGTCTTGGCCCAGCCCACATGCATATCTGGATATCTGACTGATCAATATCCGGGTTAAACGAATCCGTATCCGACGGATAGTGAGCTACCGAATCCGTATCCGATACTATCTGACAAATATCCGAGCTGACAGAATTCGTATCCGAAAATTATTCGGATCGGTCGGAAACTATCTGATCCGTTTTCACCCCTATATATGGCTTCTAGCTTATGCCAAAAATCACTTAAAAGTTGAGCTGTTTGAGGAGTTTACTAGCTTTTCAGAAGCCGAAACTGGTTTAAAGCCCCCAAATAGGCCCAATGGAACAACAAGAGGCTTCCTCCTCCTGATTTGGCCTATATTCTTCTTGCAATTCAGTGTGATTTTGCTTAGGTGCTTCTTTCACTACAATAGATTCTTCTATCACTTCACCAAAGACAGACCATCTTCCCACAGATGTGATCTTTGCTATCAGGAGCAATGACATGCACCTGGTATGTCCAACCTCAACCTGTGCAGCAGCCAAGGTTGTCATAAGTATAAATTTTACATTCAACTTCAACAATTAGCGGCAACGATTATGCACTTACCAAATGAACACCATCAGTAGCTATTTCTTTGATCCATATTCTCTCTGCTTTGCCTTCCATTACTTGGTATGGTGGAAAGGAATAAAAAACTGAGGTTAATTCGCGACTACTCTTTTTCACTTCAATGCTCGGCACTTTTTTCATCCTAGCAGTAGGTGTTCCTACAAAAACAGCATTATAGATGTAGATGTAGGGAAATAATATTAACGATTAGTTGATTACAACATGACATTTGACAGAACATAGCTAGCCAAAAAAAACCATGGCAAGATACCTGGTCTGGGGTAAAATTGTGATATGTGAACTTGAGGGAATTGATATTCCTTTACAAGGTTAACAGTTTGAGCAAAATCTTCATCAGTCTCGCCTGAAAACAATATGATATAGTTCAGTGCTTTGTAAAGGCTTTGTTATGATCTCTCTGCCGACACACCAAAGGAAATGTGTTAATAGCTTGGCAACAAGAGATGATCATGTTGTGTGGGTAAAGCGCATAACCTTTGCAGAGTGTAAAACCTATTCAGATAGTTATGCTCGCGGTATTGAGTAATGCTCAGGAATTACAATCAAGGGTTAGATTTTGTAAAATAAAAACTTGAAAAGGGAGGTTGGATGCCATTGGAAGGTTTGGAATATATTAGGGTTGGATGCCATGTTTACTTGAGAAATACCTGCAAAATACTTATTACTGTTATTTGTTTTATAGTCATTTCAATCTATTTATTGTATTCTTTTATAAATACTGCTTATTTGCAAAATAGCCATATCAACCATTCATTTGAAATAAGCCTTGCATATAATTACATTAGACTTGCATTCTGTGCACAACTTGTTGAGTGCTTTATATACTTACCCTTGCCAACAACAAAATTACCAGTTGAGGAATAGTCTACACCAACTTTGGAGGAGGAGCATCAAGAATAGACGAATGTTTACGGTGCAAGCCTTGTCAGTTGCCTATGGTATACTGAGGGGTTTATCTACGTTTTCAATCTGCTACATTTTAATTTTTTATTCACAGTTTAGCCTTACAAGGCATAGTATCGTAAGTCGACCATAAGGTCATTCAACATATATTATTTATTATATAAAGTCTTTTATTATGTTTTCGCTGTGTATGATTGTGATATTCATCTATGTTGAGCTTATGTGCACTAGCGTGATTCTGGACTAGTGCGGTATACACAGAGGGTTCATATTTGCATATTCGGGTCCCGACATGACCTAAACAACTTAGACCACCGCCACAGTTTTTCAAACCGCCTAGACCGTCGGTATTGGGCAAATTACCAAATTTCCTCAATGATCGGTCTTCCTTCTCCTCGAAGCATCGCCATACTTCGTGCTTTCCACGTGGCCCCAATGACTTGTCGCCAAACCTCTCACGCATCCGGACTCCCTCGAACAATTCTCGCTTGCAAGTGGGCCCAAGTCACTGGACGCACCATGTGTCCTTGATTGCTTCATCATGGCAACGTCATCTTTTTTGTTCGTTCTGGACCTCAACTCCCCATGAGCTTAGTCCCGATCCATGCTGTTGCCCGCCATATTCATCACCAATGCACCATGATCAGGTTCCTTGTCTTCCCGACCTGCAACCACCTCTCGACCTCAGTCATCTTCTGGCATCCCTTGATTGTTCTGAACCTCAGCTCTCATAGCCTAGTCCTGGTCTCGCCTTCGCCTCACCATGACCTAGTCCTAGAGTCTTGCAACCACATAGACAAGAAACACATCACATAGCACTGTTCACAATAATATGCATTAATCAACTCATAATGCAAATCTTAAGCTCAAAATCACTGGAAACCCGGTACTACTGCCTCCTGGGTCGGTAGTACTACACCACCGGTTCTACTACTTCCAGATAGCCAGTAGTGCTGTTCGCCCTGAAATCCCCGAGAGTACCCTCTCTAGAAAATAACTACCACGCCTTTGGGCCGGTAGTGCTGCTCCCTCGGCACTACCGCTCTAGCACGCCAGTAGTGCTGTTGTGCTAAAACCCAAAGAAACACCTCTCTGTAAAAAGACTACCGCGCGCTTGGCCGGTAGCTCCAACGGCCAACACTACTGCTCCTACAAGGTCGGTAGCGCCGCCCAACACAGACAACACCTCAAATTGCTTCAAATTCAAAATAGAATTCAAATCAAACTCAAACTTGAGCTCCACATGCTCACACATTGTCAATAACTCATCATAAACATGGATAGACCTTGACATAGTCTTTCAGTAATTTGAAATTTTTCATTTTTTTTATCCCGCCGAGATTCCAAATTTTTTATCCTGCCGAGATTTGGAATCTCGGCCCTGGCTGAAAGCTGAAATTTCGACTGAGATTTCCGAAATCTTGACGAGATTTTGAACCATGCTCCATGTTAATGGTAACATATACTACACCCTTTAGTTATAAATATTTATCATTTTGGACATAGGTGTAGTCAAAATTTTGAAACTTTGATTGCAAATATTTTTTAAAATATTTAAATTTGATACATGAAAATCATATGTGTAGATTTGTCTCGAAAAGTACTTTCATAGTATTATAATTTTATTGAATATTATGAATATATTATAATAGAAATTAGTAGTCAAAGTTGTGTTTTGTAGATCATATCGATGTCCAAAATGACAACTATTTATGATCGGAGGAAGTAGTAGCCAGCTAATTACTTCGTGCATATACATGCAAATAAAAAATTATCTAGTATATATAACGGTGAATAAAAAAACACCCGGTTGTCTTAACACGTCGCTATGTAATTGTATATAGACTATTCTATTTAACAAATAAAGCTCTATTCTCGTCAAAGAAATAATCAATAATACGGTATGTTATGTAACATTTTACAGCTTACTCATTGGCTGAGACGTGACAGTTTCTCTGAATTTAAGTGGTCCGTGGCCACTAATTGAACGAACCATCTAGCGTAATTTTGCAAATATTCAACACTCTATGATAAAACTTTGGAAAGAAGCTTTGCATGCATCAGAGGGATGCTGAATTCTCCGGGTTAAGTGTAAGAAAACTGTTGGGAAACCCTCGTGGTCCATGGAAAGCTCACGTTGGCCCTTTACCCGAAACCCTAGGTGAGCGCTATAAAAGGAGGAGGGGGTCCTCCTATGTACAAGGATTCAGAAATTTAATAAAGAATTCGCCGTCGCTCTCCCTAAACCCGTGTCTCTCTTGTTTCTGTTCTCCAATTCAGATCTGTTCGGGAACCCCGGACTATTCGATAGCGAGGTTCCTTAACACGTTATCAGCACGAAGCTCTACCGGAGATCAGAATTGAAAAGGTGAGAAGAGGTGGGTTTCGAAAATTGAATCTAATCGCTTGTCGATTTTATGCTCGCATCTATCGTGCGCATCCGGTACTGCTCGTCACGTGGCAAGAAGCTACAACGACATTAATCTACAGTACAGATCGTTTTTTTTCTCTGTTTACATTGACCGTTCATCAAGCAAAAAAAGAAGCGGTCATCGCCGCGGCAAGCGCGCCGACGGCCACCGGTATCGCCTCGGCAGCGCCAAGACGGCACCGGCCGGGCTCGAAGCCGCCGCCCGATGGCCTCGGCGCGTCGCGTCGTCCCGCCGAACGCCCGCCGTCGCGGCGCCCGACCTTGCGGCTCCTCGGCATGCGTCGCGCGCGATCGTCGGCCTCCGTCTGTGCGACCTCGGCCTCGGCCAGCGGCGCCGGCTCGGCCTCCGCCCCCACCGCGCGAAGCGCGCCTCTGCCGCTGCCTCGGCCCGTCCGCGTCGTCATGAAGCCGCGCCCGCGTCGCCGCCGGCTGGTCGGCGGCCTTGCGATGCCAGACTTCCACGCGCAACACCCCGGCTCGCGACCACGATCACCGTCTTTGGCCTCCGGCCGCGCGCGCGCCGCTCGCCCTGTCCGCACCAGTCGTCCACGCCGCGCGCGCTGCGCCCGCGCCGCGACGCCTCGGTCTCGCGCTCGCGGCCGCGTCGCCCCAGAACTGCCTAGTCCGTGCGTGCCACCGCGACCTCGGACCGCCGCCGCCGGCATCGCTTCACCTCGCCCGAAAGCGCGCCGCCGGTTCCCTCGCCGCGCCGCGCGTCGGCCGTCTTGCTCTCGGCCGCCGACGATCGTCGCCGCCCGGCGCGCGCGCGCCGCTTGACATTGCGGCACCGCCACCATCGTGCAAGTGTAGAAGCCGCGTAGGTGCGGCGCAGCCGTGGCGCAGAGCAGCGGCGGCGCGCAGCGGTCGCGCGAGGAAAGAGGAGCGATGGCGTGTGGAAGCTTATCTTGTAGAGGAAAAGAAAAGGAAAGCGGCGGTGCGTAGAAAGGCAAGGATGTGCCCTAGCCTGCGCGCTTGTTTATGGGCCAGCAAAGCCCAGCCGGCCGTTCAGCCGAAAAAGAAAGAAAAAGGGGAAAGAAAAAAAAAGAAAAAGAAAAGAAAAGAAAGAAAAAGAGAAAAAAAAGAAAAAAAGGGAAAAAATTGCAGAAAATTTTGAAAAAATTGCCAGAAAATCCAGAAGATTTATTTGGCTCTGTTTTTAATTTTTCTTGCTCTATTTCTCTGTTTTATGAATTTTCTTTATGGATTTTGAATCCTTTGCTGTATTTTATATAATACAATGCATATAAATTTATTTTTCTGCACCTTCATGCTTATTGCAACCATTTTCTATTAGATTACACGCAGTAATCTAATGTCGGAATTTTGAAAACATGCATCATGAATCATGAATCGTGAGTTTGAAGAACTGGCCTCGCATGATCAGAACTACCTCACTTGGGCATCGGACGTGAAGATCGTTCTTGGGGGCAAGAAGCTCCATGCTGCGATTGGTCTAGGGTCCTCGCAGGACGCGAAACCTACCGTCGAGCAAGAACGATCAAAGCCTTGCACAGAATTTGTACTAATCTCTCCCTATGTGGCAAGAAGATCACTGATTAGGAGAAGATTGAGAAAACTCTCTCTACCTTCCACCTAAACGCTATCCGGAGTGCACGCAGCTATCGTCAGGACGCATACAAGGAGTATAGCGAACTGATTGATGTAATGCAAATTGCGGAATCGCGAGACGATATTCTACGCAAGAACTATGTCTCACAGCCACCTGGAAGGGGCACTGGCACAGAAGTTAATGCCAATAGCTATAAGGTGAGAAAGCCCATTCATAGAAAGAAGGGCGAGCAGGGTGAAAAAGAGAAGTTTCAGGCCAAGGGAAAGTCCAAAGCCCGCTAATGCATGAATCACATTTTTTTTAGATTATGGTTGTTAGCAATTTTATTTGAATAATGAATTGTAAGCTCTAGAAGAGCATACTTCTTTCATGAATAAATACGCAATTTATTCTTTATTCCAGTATTCTTCAATTTTGCAAGTAATATTTAGATTGTTTTTGCCTCTATCTGATTAGAATTATATTTCTTTTATCTAGAAATCGTGTAGCGCCCAAATGGAAGAGATATGCATTATTGATAGTGGCACAACAAATACCATCTTAAGAGAGTCTAAGTATTTCCAGTCGATCACGAAGAACGCTGGAAAGATTACTACGATCGCGAGGCGACTCATATGTAATCACTCGGAAGAGCCACTATTATATTGCCTATGGGTACAACTCTGGTAATTGAAGAAGCCCTTTTGTACCCTGAATCAACGCGCACTCTCTTAAGTTTCAAAGACATCCGCGCCAATGGTTTTCACGTAGAAACCAATGAAGAAAATGGCAAAGAATACTTGTGCATTGTGAAGCACGCGGTATGTGGAAAAATGGTATTAGAAAAATGTCCCTCATATGAATCAGGTTGTACTACACGAATATTCATGCACCAAGTGTATACTTCCTTGAAGACTGCTTTTAGAAGCTCGAGTTATTTTCTTTATGGCATGGTAGATTAGGCCATCCCGGTCTTAGAATGATGAGAAATATAGTGAACAACTCACAAGGTCATGGCATTAATGTTAAAAATTTCCGAATCATGAAGATTTTGTGTGCCCGCATGTGCCACGGAAATTAATAACTAGACCCTCTGTTATGAAAGTGCAAAGTGAAATCCCTGCATTCCTGGAACGCATCCAGGGGATATTTGCGGTCCGATTCAGCCCCTGTCAGGGCCTTTTCGATACTTTATGGTGCTCATCGATGCTTCCTCGAAATGGTCGCATGTATGCTTGTTGTCAACAAGAAACCATGTTTTTGCAAAGCTGATCTCGCAGATCATAAGAATTAAGAATGCTTTCCCTGATCATCGCGTGAAGTCCATTAGAATGGACAATGCCGGAGAATTTACTTCAAAGGCATTTGATGATTATTGCACGGCAACAGGGATAGCAGTTGAGCACTCCATACCGCACGTCCATACGCAGAATGGACTAGCAGAAGCACTAATAAAGAGGATTAAGTTCATTGCGGACCACTTTTGCGAGTTGTAACTTGCCCAACACCGTTGGGGACACGCGATCTGCCGCAGCAGCTCTTATCAATTTTAGACCGTCGGCCTACAACATCCATTCTCCTATGCAACTTGTGCACGGATCATCCGAAGATCTCCCATCTTAGAAAATTTGGGTGTATGGTATATGTACCTATACCACCCCTCAATGATCGCAATGGGCCCTCTCCGCAAGTCCGGGATATCGTTGGTTATGAGAGTGCATCCATAATCGGTATTTGGAACCCATGATTGGAGACTTGCATACTGACCGATTCGATTGTATCTTTGACGAGGATCGTTTCCGTCATTAGGGAGAAATCAACCTTTGGATGAAAAATGCCGGAAATCATATGGCATTCCACCGGGATCCCGCACATGACCCCGAACTAATGAAGCAAATCAAGAAGTCGAAGATAATTGATTTGCGAATTTAGCAAATGAACCGCTGATCATTTTGTGATCCGAAGGCGTGGTTAAGTCGCATGTACCCGCAAGGAATGCACGAGAGAGGTGGAAATACCAATGAAAATAGAAGGTATCCTCAACCTGTTGAGGCCTCAAAGAAAAAGAACAGAAACTGGCTCCTCAAACCCAAAGTACCGGAGACGTCTGAGAAAGCGGGCAAGAGGACTTACCACAACCAATCACGAAAATGCCCCAAGGAAAGAAGGGAGACAGTTGAGACTGCAGCGGAAAGAAGCCAACAGAAAGGCAATTCGGACTTGAATCTTCTCTCAAGGAAGCCGCTGGAAATAATGTGTGCGCACACATAGGCGATGAAAAGCTAAAGGAACTTGCTCCTGCGATAGGGAATAGCAGTGAAGAGCAAGTAGAAGTGCATGAAGCACCCCATGAAGAAATGGCCATAAACTTTGTAATAACAGGAGAATCCCTGAATAGAGCAACAGCCAACGTTGATGCATACTCCGTTACCTCCAAGGAAGCAAAGATCTCGGTTTGTTCTTCAGAAGAAACAATGAACTGAATTTGGTTGGCTACGCCGATGCTGGATACTTATCAGACCCGCATACTGACAAGTCCCAAACGGGGTATGTTTTCCTGTGTGGAGGAACAACAGTTTCCTGGAAGTCATCTAAACAAACTCTTGTCTCGACGTCAACAAACCATTCGGAAATCATTGCTTTGTATGAAGCCTCTCGTGAATGTGCATGGCTCCGAAGAATGGTTCACCACATCCAGAAGTCATGTGGTTTGAACATTGAGCAAACTCCCACGATAATTTATGAAGATAATGCAGCTTGTGTTGCCCAAACACAGATGGGTTATGTGAAGAGCAATCTCACGAAGCATATCAACCCCAAGTTCTTCTATGCTCACGAATTGCATAAGATGAACGAGATCAAGATATTGCATACTAAGTCATGTGAGAATCTTGCAGATTTGTTCACTAAATCACTCCCGAGATCTACCTTTGAAAGGTGCGTGAAAGGAATTGGGATGATGAGACTTAGAGAAGTGCAGATTTCAGGGGGAGATATTTCACATACTCCCACATAAATCTCAAAGATGAATTATGAATACCTAACATGAATCTCGAAGATTAGCAATTGAAGTTGGGAGAATTGTACTCTTTTTCCTTAGCAAGTTTTTCATGAAGTTTTCTTGCATAAGGTTTTAACGAGGCAATTCGTGCAACATAGTAAGTGTATGCTATGTACTCTTTCTCCAAGTATTTTTCCTACTGGGTTTTTCTGGAGTTTTAATGAGGCATATGCATCTCGCGGCAAAGGGCCCAAGGGGGAGTGTTGGGAAACCCTCGTGGCCCATGGAAAGCCCACGTTGGCCCTTTAGCCGAAACCCTAGGTGAGCGCTATAAAAGGAGGAGGGTCCCCCCTATGTACAAGGATTCAGAAATTTAATAAAGAATTCGCCGTCGCTCTCCCTAAACCCGTGTCTCTCTTGTTTCTGTTCTCCAATTCAGATCTGTTCGGGAACCCCGGACTATTCGATAGCGAGGTTCCTTAACAAAAACAAATAGGTCAACAAATCTGAGAGGACTGGTCACCAGCTCTCACCCACAAAGATCTATTAAGTATCACTACTTTAATATGTCAATTAAGAAAAGCTTGCGACAAGAAAAGGACAAGTTAGTAAACATTAACATCTCCCATTTGAAAGGTATAGTATTTGACAGTAACTCATCACAACAGAAGGACACACTATTAGCTCAAGGTATTTTCTTTCCCCTTCTTTCCTTTTCGTTTGAGAAACAACACTATCCATATTTTTTTAAAAAAATATTGAACTCGCTATTAGTGGATGGCATGAAAGATATCATTGAATTTCTCTCTCAGAAAAAAAAAGAAAGAGAAAGAAAATCAATAGACATTTATTATATATATATATATATATATATATATATATATATATATATATATATATATGAAGCCGAAATGGGGCACCATGGTGTCTGGGCACCATGATTTCAAATGCGTGAATTCAAGCCCTATTCGAGTATATTTTTCAAAAAAATCAGTTTTAGAGAATATATCCATCTATAACAATTCAAATGAAACGCATACCTTTTAAAAAATATACTCGAATTCAAAGATTTTGAACGGGTTTGAATCACATGCTTTGCTGATTTATATATAAAATCAACACATACCTACCACCAAACTATCATCAAAAAAGGAAACTCTAGTTTGAATTTCAGTTCAAACTTGTTTGAACTAGTTAATAAACTGGTTAAACTCAGTATCCTAAAAATTTCAAAAAAAATTGCATGAAAATACATATGGAAAATATCCTTTTTTTAGGTTATGGTGCCCAGGCACTATAGTGCCCTAGGTAATTATACAATATATATATATATATATATATATATATATATATATATATATATATATATATATATATATATAGGAAGCGAAATGGGGCACCATGATTTCAAATGCGCGAATTCAAGCCATATTCGAGTATATTTTTCAAAAATTTCAGTTTTAGGGTATATACCCATCTATAACAATTCAAATGAAATGCATACATTTGAAAAATATACTCGAATTCAAAGATTTAGATTTTGAACGAGTTTGAATCACATGCTTTGCTGATTTATATATAAAATCAGCACATACCTACAATCAAACTATCATCAAAAAGGGAAACTCTAGTTTGAATTTTAGTCCAAACTTTTTTGAACTAGTTAATAAACTGGTTAAACTCAACATCCTAAAAATTTCAAAAAAAATCCGCATGAAAATACAGAGAAAATATCATTTTTAGATCATGGTGCGGTGCCCTAAGTAATTATACTATACACACACACACAATCATACTATATTGGAAAGGGATCCTGTTGCAACTCAAGCATTCCTTTATGCTAGGATCGTCCAATTAAGAGAATAAAGACGTGGATTGCGCAACAATACTCATGTAGAGTGTTTGCTACAATATCAAAATCGGCGCAGCACTTTTGCATTAGCCGATCTGGTACATCAATACATGTTCCTGTGCCTATTCCAATCTGTTAGAAATTGGCCCATTGGGTGGCCCATTTCTTTTAATTCCAAAACATGCATGGTTTAGTACCATATTGCCTAGCCAAGTGGAGGAAAGGTAATTTAAAAGGTGGAGTCCTTGCCACTTCTTGATTAATTACACTTGGCATGAGAATGGCATAGGGTGGACAGTGGCTAAACACACACGCACGCGCGCGCATTCGCGTATTTTTGCGTGAAAATTCGCGTGACTTGTGACTTGCGACGATTTGAAAATTCAATGTGTATCCTGACACTTTGAATTCACCTTTTTGTTTTGCTGAACCCTGCATTTATCTCTCCATTCAATCTGTTTAAATACGATTTAAATATATATTTGAATTATGTGTCATTATGCAGTCAGTTACCAGTGAGTTAATTGACATTATGTTGTCAGTTAACTGCCGCATTTAACTGACATCATGAGGTAAGTTTCTTGTGCGAGTGTATATAAACTCCTGGAGACGTCCAGGACAGACACAAAGGATTCCTCCTCCATTCTTCCTCCTCAACTCTAAGTGTTGTACTGTTGTGTTGTGCTGTTGAACCGCGCCGATCTTCCTCCTCGGCGTGCACTGTGAAGGAGGGTGAGCTGTATCTCCGAACCATTGCCGCAGAGTTCACCTGCACGAGGGCGGCAATAAGGTTTCTGGGCAGCACATCAGCGTGACCGCTCTGCGTCATCCTCGACGACCTCCACGACTGCGCTGCTTCCTTTTCTTCAGCAAGCCCCACTTCTTGTGTTACTTTTGCCTCAATATAAAATCTGGAATAAAAACATTGCACCAATTTTCAACACAATCTTGTCTGATTTTGCTAACTTCCCTTCTCTGTCTTAATCTTGTTTGTTCCGGAAACATGTCTTCATATTCCATATTTTCCCGAATCTCCCTACGGAAGTAATAGAAGCTCGAGAAGGAATACCACTACAAGCTTGTTCAAATAAAAACCTACTAGTTCACTTGCTAAAGCATCCATGGTTAATCGGTGAAAGCATTCACCAACCTAGAAAATGCAAAATAGGTCAAAAAGTAGGTTCCATTTCTACCGGATGCACTGCCTCTTAAAGATATAAAGAGAAGGGAAAGGAGGTAGTACAGGAACCTACTTTTGTATTCTTATCAAAAGTAAATCCTTCTAACACTTTAGTTATAGTGTTTTGTGAGAAAAATCTTTGCAGCCTAGACACAACTAGTCTGAAAAATCCTTAGTCACCAGGCAAGAAAGCTCGATTGGAATAAAAAGGATACTATTAGTTCAAGATAAAGAAAAACATGTACAATTTCAATGGAAATAAGGAATTACAAGTTTCCCTCCATTGAACATCAATTAATCTATAAATTGGTAAAGGACGGCATATCACAAATGTATTTTTTAATGTAAGCACTTTCCTTGAGCATAATATAGGTTTTTTTATACAATTCAAATTACGAGATAACTCCTTTTTATTGTTAATAGGACCCTCTTGATATATAGAAATATTTAGTTTGACTCTCTTTTATTATCTTTATTACTTCTATTATATATTCTATCTCTATCTTTTATCCTTATGAAATACCATATAAAATCTAATGTAAAAGAAAAAGATATAATTAAATTCTTGATTCGATCTTCCTCCCTAGTCTTTGTCCATCTCTTTCACTTGCCCTAACCCCTAGTGGAAAGGAATGGGATTCCATGAAAGAAGACTACTTTTCCTTACTGTAAGCTTTCCGGCAAAAGTCATATTTTCGAGTTTCCAGAGACCGATGAGGCATATAAGGAATAGGTCCGCTTCAACCATTATCATTTAGCTTTCTGGCAAAAGACATATTTTCGAGTTTTCAGAGACTGATGAGGCATATAATGGAATGGGTCCGCTTCAACCAATATCATTTAGCTTTCTGGCAAAAGACATATTTCCTAGTTTTTAGAGATGAGGCATATAATGGAATGGGTCCGCTTCAACCATTATCCTTGCTTGTTGTTTATTATGTCTTTATCTCATTCGTTGGAGGGTTTCGAGTTCCTTACGAGATGTTTGAGATGTGATCACATGAATCTTCTTACTTTGGATCAATGAGTGGTTTACAACGGGAAGCACGAGCAAGACGATCGACAGGAAATGGTTTAGATATTTTAGAATTAGCTTTTCCTTGAGCTTCGACTAGAGGGAGAAGAGCAAGTGATCCCTCAAACCGATAGGATGACAAGACAAGCCCTTCCGAAAAGCGCGTGTACCTTTTATCTTAGGTTTTGTTTGTTTTGATTTTTTCTCGGTTTAAAAGCCAAAGCCTAAACAAAGGTGTAGCTTTTTAATTGGGCTTTTTAAAAGGGGTGTATTTTTTGACTTATTGATGGTTGGTTTTAAACTAATGCCACTGAACTTTGGTAAAATTACCCACTTCTACCACATATAAAAGTAGACTACTTAAGCCAAAAAAAAAGCTGACATTAAGCTATAAGACAAAAAATCTAAGCCTAAACAAACATGCCCTTAATAAAGTGATTCCTTAAGGTCTAGCATTGTTTTTCCACTTGTAGTATATATGTGGAAACAATATGTCTCGATTTATGTAATCTCTCACAATTCAACTCATGTCCTTGCATAAATCTTATAGCACATTGGAGGGCTAAGATAGTAGTAAATGTGCTAAGGCCGTCAGTGGCGGAGCTACGTTCTAACCTATACAACCAACCCTTATAGGTTTTTGCAATTCAGTACTAAATTTGTCGATATTTGCATGAAAATACATAAAACTTCAAAGATCATAGAGGAGTTAACCCCACAGGGTTTTTGATTCCTGCTCCGCACTGTAGACAGGCAGCTTTGCATTTCCCAGCAATCTTCCCACACAATTGCTGTAGCAATAGGACTCGGTGTTGACAGCAGATCACGGCCGTTGATTTCCGTCCAGAAAACGGAGCCGAAGCCGCATCAAGGTTCTTTCTGGCCATTCCGCCAGAAAATGGCAAAAAGAAATTTTTTTAAAAAATTCCCAGCTGAACATCCTGCTGCTGCCGCTCCCAGTTTGGTGGCGCCGTCATCTGAGGCAGCCGCAGCTCAGGTTTGTTTGCTCGCTTGCTCCGATCCGATCACAAAAGAGCCGGAGGGGACTGGGGAGGGAGGGAGCAAGGTTAAAACAACACCCGAAATCTCGGCCGAGAACGGGATCCAAAATCTCAGCTGGTTAAAAAAAATTAAATTACTACAGTATCTTGGAAATTTCGTCTCGGGTTTTTTTTGCCTGTTTTTGACTTTTTATAGCCGGATTTGACCAGATTTGGTCCAATAACCCTTAATAAAGTCATCTTCCATGAAAATTTATTGAAAAACCGAATTTTTGAGATATTTTAAAATTTTCGCAGAAAAATTATCAGATTTTTATAAAAGTGTACATGCTTGATCATGATCTAAAAAAATTGTGGTACTATCTTTAGTAGTGTAGGATAATACAGAAAATTTTCAAAATAATTTAAATTCATTTGTTATCTTTAAAAAATCAAAAACAGAATGGACATAATTGGGATAGTAAGCTTGTCAGAATTTTATAAATTTTCTCAAGTGTGATTATGATCTAAATTTTTTTATGAGAGATTACCATTATATAAAAATTTCAAAAACAATCAACTTTTTTTGTTTGCTCAATCAAATCTATGCAAGCATTGAACGTCATTTGTTATATTTGGGAAAACACGAGGGCCTTTTCGCAAAGGGCGTGACGTGGATGTCCTTGTAACAATTTTATAAATTTATTGGAGTGTGATCATGATTCAAAAATTTTGTGAGATCTTAACCATTTCCTTAGAACCGTTCTGTAAAATTTTCAAAAATTTTAAACCTTTTTTGTTTGCTAAAACAAATCTATATATTGATCATCAGGCTTTTATCAAGACTTAGGACTGCCAGAATTTTTGGAACTTCTTGAAACTTGATCATCATATGAAAGTTTTATAGAAATATTAATGATACATCAGGACCATCCAATTTTTTTTTGAAAATTTTCTATCGTGTTTTGAACTTTTTTTTTGAAGTTTGCCGGTAAGGCTTTTATCAGGACAGTAGCACTGTCCGAATTTTTAAACATTCATGAAACTTGATCATCATATGAAAATTTCATGGTAACATTAGTGATGCATCACAACTGTGCAAAACAATTTCAAAATTTTCTAACATGTTTTGTTGTATTTTTCATTCGGTTCAAACTTGTCGGTCAGCATTTTATCAAGAAAATAGAAATGTTTGAATTTTTAAAAATTCTTCAGATTTGATAACCTTCTATTTCAAAATTTGTAGACATCTTTTGAGGAATTTCGTCCGAAATTTTGTTTTTCCCGGTAGAAATAAAACCGGATTTGAATTTTTGTTTTTGAATTCGTCCAAGATTTACCCGAAATTCCGAGACCTTGGCGAGATTTCGGATTTTGGTCGACAGCGAGATTTCATCTGAAAACGAAATTTGAATCCTTGGAAGGGAGAGCAGCTACCTTTTATAAGATAGTCCTCGGCAAAAACACTATTTCCATTCCTTATACATCTGTTCCGCACAAGTAAAATCTGCCAGTTATGGTTCATTTAAGGTTTCACGTGCCCAAAATGTATTAGATAGAAGCAGGGTTCCAAATCTCCAGAATTTCGGCGAAATTTCGGATTTCGGACCACTCTGAAATCTAAACTACCGGCCGGTTATTTTTTTTTAAAAAAATTGAAATTGCTATAGTAACCCAAAATTTTGTTTTTTTTCTCGGCGAAATTTCGCCTAAATTTCATATTTTTTTTGCCGGTTTTGAAACTTTCACAACCGGATTTGGTCCAATAACCCTTAAGAAAGTCATCTCCTATGAAAATTTGTTGAAAAACCGAATTTTTGAGACATTTTAAAATTTTGGTAGAAACACTGTCAGATTTGTATAAAATTTTACAAGCTTGATAATGATCTGAAAATTTTATGGTACTATATTTAGTAGCTTAGGATCATACATAAAAAATTTCAAAATAATTTACCTTCATTTCTTATCCTTAAAAAATAAAAAACAGAATGAACATAATTGGGACAGTTACATTGTCAGAATTTTATAAATTTTCTTGTGTGTGATTATGATCTAAATTTTTTTTGAGAGATTAATAATTGCCTCATTACTATTATATAATTTTTTCAAAAAATTTAAACTTTTTTGTTTGGTTAATCAAATCTACGTAAGTATTGAACTTCGTTTGTTATATTATATTTCAAAAATAAAGAAGAGAAGAACATAAATGGTACTGTGCTTTGTAAGAATTTTATAAATTCACTGGAGTGTGATCATAATTCAAAAAATTTATGATATATTAAGAACTTCCTTATCACCCTTCTGTGAAATTATCAAAAAAAATTTAAAAAATTTATTGCTAAAGTAAATCTATGTATCGATCATGAGGCTTTTATCAAGACGTAGCACTGTCTGAATTTTTAAACATTATTTGAGAATGATTATCATCTAAACATTTTAAAAAAACATTAATGTTACATCAGGACCATCCAAAAAAAATTTCAAAAGTTTTTAATGTGGTTTAGATAATTTTTCATTTTGTTCAATTTTGTTAGTAAGCCTTTTAACAGAGCAGTAGTATTGTTCGAATTTTTAAAAATTCATGAAGTTTGATCATTATCTGAAAATTTTATGACAATATTAGAGATGCATCATAACCATGTAATTTTTTTTCAAAAGTTTATAACGTGGTTTGAACCATTTTGTATTCGGTTCAAAATTGCCAGTCAGCGTTTTATCAGGACAGTAGCAATGTTTGAATTTTAAAAAATTCTACAAACTTCAGAATGATCTGAAATTTTTATGAAAATATCAGCTATGTGTCAGGACTCTCCAAAAATAATTTCAAAATTTTCGACATCGTTTGGCCTACTTTTCTGCCGTTGCACAAACACCAAAATTTCAGGTATTTCGCCCGATTTTTTTTGGATTTTTTGGCGAAATTTCATTTTTCTCGGTAGAAAACAAACCAGATTTGAATTTTTGTTTTTGAATTTCAAACGAGATTTGTCTGAAATATCCGAATTTCGACGAAATTTCGGATTTCAATCCGGGATGATATTTTATCCAAAACGAAATTTGAATCCTTGATAGAAGCGAATGAATCTGTCTTCTTTGTTGCGCCCTTTGAAGAGACTGCTGTGCTACTCTGCAGAGACAATAATCCTGAAAACCGATAGTAGCACATGTCGCGTATATTGGCTGCTTATCTGTCGGTAGACTTAATTGCAAAGCACACGAAAACTGAGCTACTTTTCTTTCCTTCCGCAATATAAGTTGTCGTAATTGGGAAGCATTGTCCTACAATATTCTATTACTGGAGAACAAATGTATAATTATTACAATATTTCCACTATACACTTATGCTTTACTGTTGAAAAATACATAAGTAGTTATAGTATATCATTTAATAGAGGTATGTATGGTCCTATAACATTAACCTTTTCTTAAATTTAGTGATTCCTTGATCTGTGCGTACGGTGAACATTAGACACATTGTAGAAGGAAGGGAGCAAACTAATAAGCAGAATCCTACAAAGAGTGTTTTTTAGGAGGCTACTTCAGTGAACCAACAAGGTTCTGTTGGGGAATTTGATTGGGAATTATTCATTGCACTAAAAGTTTCAAGAGAGGTGATTCTAGGCTCTCATAAACAGTGAATTGCGTAAATATGAAAGCTACTTTCTCTCCCGTACTGATCCTCCTTGTCTTTCCTTCCTTGTCCAGTAAGGTATAAAGCACTAGCTCAACCACAGCTACAGCTTCTTCTCGAGCAGTCCACCTCCTATCGGCTACTGAAGCCCGTGTATCAAACTACTGAAAGCAGAGGTTCAAATACCTCGGTACCTGCTTGATGGTGTTGGCAAATCCAAAGTCCCGTCTGCTCATCACTCGTGGCCGTGTGTTGGTCAGCGTGGTATGGAGTAGCGGTTCCTCGGTAGTCTGACTGTCAGAAAAATATTTGATTCGCCGAAAACCCGGTGTCAAACCCATGATCTAAGCCACGTCCTTTTGCTTTGCCATTTGACCTCTCTGTTGGGATAATAAGCACTTTCAAGTTTATATAAATTCCGAGATAAAATATGAATATGAACAGATTGACTAACATGATCATATTGTGAGAGTATAATCTATACATGCATATCACAAAGCTACACATGAATAGATCTACTATACTCAGGAGTAAAAACAGCAACAGATTAAACATAATTCTCACGTACCGATCTACTGTAGAGGAAGCAATAGCCGATGTAGATGGTACATTGTTGATGACGAGAACGTGTTGGCACCGAGCGCGTCGACGACGAACAACGGCGCCGAGCGCATGAGCGACGAGCCGTGATGACGATCGTGGCGATCGCGCAAGCGCTTCCCAAAACCTTATTCGCCTTCTCCGTCACAGGATCGCAAAGATGACAGATTCGGAGACTCGCTCTCCCGTTCGCGGCACGCCGACGCAGCGGGATGAGGCGGACTACTGATGGCGCAAAGATCGTAGAAGGCAAAAGCTTGTGTATAGATCTATTTTTTATTGCTCATGGACTCGGGCAGTATATATAGAGACGGAAAACGCGTTTCGCAGTTTGGATCCGAAACCAACACGATTTTATCTCTATGTCTCGAACTGATCCCGAGTAGCAAAAGATAAAACTGCAAAAGGAAGTTGCGTCTGCGCAAGGCATCCGGTCCGATTTCGACGGACCATTCACGCAGGTGCCGCGCGCCCGCTGCCCATGCCCAAGCCCGGCGAGGCGAGCGAGCGCGCGTGTGGGTTCTTTCTCTTCCCTCCATTGCCATGTGTAATAGGGAGAGAACCAACTCCATATTTAAGTAGGTCCCTCTCTACCTTCACAAGCAATATGGTACTAAAGACATCCCACCCCTCTCCCTTCATGAATAGGCCTTTGAGATTTATTGGATTTTCATTTAAATGGGCTAAGCCCATATAATTCAACAATCCCCCACCAAATCTCAAAGGTCCTCTCAGAGATTTGCCTGTTCCAATATTGTTTGATATACCAGCGTTTCGATGGAGACTATTAAGTTGAACATCCATCTAGAACATTAAGCTACACCGATCCACAACTTGAACAATAGACTAGGCCTTGAATTGCAAGTCTTGTGTGGGCAAGTTTCACTTAAAACCAAACTGATACTTGGCTGTCTGTAGCCTACCCCGCGGGTGGGGCATATACGTCGTACTCCTTGGTCTATTCATGAGCTTACTAGAGAACACCCAGTCTCATAGATTACGACGTTCAATAATCGAGCTCATATAGGTATGTACTTTCAAGAGCGCCCTGTAGAACAACGTCTTCGCTAATTAAAGCCAATACTACACATTAAGGCATTAGCCAACCTGCCTAACAGTCAATCAGCCGACTAACCTTCTTAGTCAATTAGCTGAATATGAGAGTATTGCATCATGGAGTGGATTAAGGTCTTTTTCTCTCCTTCAGTTAACCAACAACTTGTTTTTCCCATGTCCTACTTCACGGGATCTCCGATCACATAGGTTGGGTTACCATTATGGTGTAACTTCTCATGTGGGTCTCATACCCATCTCCCTCGATGCATTATCTATCACATTTCGTGATAGTCCCTTTGTAAAGGGATCTGCCAGGTTTTTCTCAGTTTGGATATAATCCAATGTAATAACTCTGGAGTTTCTCATTTTCCTGACAGACTTCAATCGTCTTCTCACATGTCTTGAGGACTTCATATTAACCTTAGAACTGTTCACCTTGACAATTACAGTTTGATTGTCACAGTTCATAAGAATAGCCGGTATCGGTTTCTCAACCACCGGTAAGTCCATCAAGAGGTCACGTAGCCATTCTGCCTCAACGGTAGTAGTATCCAATGCTGTGAGTTCTGCTTCCATGGTTGACCTCGTCAATATGGTCTGTTTGCAATACCTCCATGACACAGCACCACCCCCTAGGATGAAGACATATCCACTTGTGGCATAAAGCTCATCGAAGATCGATATCCAATTTGAATCATCAGATCCCTCAAGTACCACTGGGCACCTCGAATAGTGAATTTCACAACTCATTGTTCCTCTCAAGTAGCACATTACCCTTTCCAATTGCATGCCAATGATCATTACCCGGTTTGATATGAACCGACTCAACTTGCTCACGACAAATGAGATATCGGTCTCGTGGCGCTAGCTAGGTACATGAGCGATCCAACAATGAGAGTATCTCAATTGGTCTCGACCAATTCTCTTATTCTTTCGCAGAATCGGACTAGGATCATAAGGAGTTGAAGAGGGTTTGCTATCTATATAGCCAAACCGACTCAAAACCTTCTCAACATAATGAGATTGCGAAAGTGTAATCCCATTCTCACCCTTGATTAACTTGATGTTCAAAATCACATCAGCCTCTCCAAGGTCCTTCATATCAAAGTTCTCGACAGAAAAGTCTTAACTTTGTTAATCATATCAAGATTTGTGCCAAATATCGTATGTCGTCAACATACAAGCACAATATAACTCCCTCACCCCCACCATGCAGATAATATACACATTTATCTGACTCATTCACTGCAAAGCCTGCAGTAGTCAAAGTTCTATCAAACTTCTCGTGCCATTGCTTAGGAGCTTGCTGCAGGTCATACAAAGATTTCAGCAACTTACACACCTTGCTCTCTTGACCTTTTACTATAAAACCATCAGGCTGATCCATGTAGATCTCCTCATCCAACTCTCCATTAAGGAAAGCTGTCTTCACATCTGTTTGATGAACGATAAGACCATATGAGGCAGCCAAGGAAAGTAGCACTCGAATAGTGGTCATTCTAGCGACAGGTGAATAGGTATCGAAAAAATCTTCACCTTCTTTTTGTGTGTAGCCCTTAGCCACAAGTTGAGCCTTGTACTTTTCAATCGTACCATCAGGCCTAAGCTTCTTCTTGAATACCCACTTGCAGCCAACAGGCTTGCAACCACAAAGTCGTTCTATGACTTCCCAAGTTCCATTAGAGATAATGGAATCCATTTCACTACAGACTGCCTCCTTCCAGTAGTCAGCATCTGGGGATTCATAGGCTTCTTAAATAGACGTGGGAGTGTCATCCACAAGGTACACAGTGAAATCATCACCAAAAGATTTTGCAATCCTTGGTCTCTTGCTCCTCCTTGGAGCTTCACTATTCTCCTCCTCAGGAATTTGCTCAGGTAAGTGTTCAAGAGATTCAGTAGGTTCAGGAACTATCTCAAAATTTATTCTGGACATGCTATGTAAATCCTTCATAGGAAATATATTCTCAAAGAATGTTGCATCACGAGACTCCATAATCGTATCGACAAACATGTCAGATACCTCTGATTTTACTACTAAGAATCTATAAGCTATGCTCCGATGAGCATATCCAAGAAATACACAATCCACAGTTTTAGGCCCAAGTTTGCGTTTCTTAGTTATCGGTACATTGACTTTCGCCAAGCACCCCCAAGTGCGCAAATAAGAAAGTGATGGTTTTCTCCCAACCCATTCCTCATATGGGGTTTTCTCTTTATTCTTTATTGGAACTCTATTTAGAACATGACATGAAGTCAATAAAGCATCCCCCACCATGCCTTAGATAAATCCGCAGTGTCTAACATGGCATTCACCAAGTCAGTCAAAGTGCGGTTCTTTCTTTCAGCAACCCCGTTTGATTGGGGTGAATAGGGAGGCGTTCTCTCATGTATAATCCCAAGTTCCGCACATAATAAGTCGAACTCATTAGAGAAATACTCTCTACCACGATCTGACCTAAGTCTTTTGATCTTTCTTTCAAGTTGATTTTCAACTTCTGCCTTATAGATCGTAAAGTACTCTAGAGCCCCATCCTTAGATTTCAATAAGTAAACATAGCAAAATCTAGAAGCATCATCAATCAACGTCATGAAATATCTCTTTCCACCCTTTGTCAACACACCATTCATTTCACAAAGATCTGAATGTATGAGTTCTAGAGGTGCCAAATTTCTCTCCTGGGCTGCCTTGTGAGGCTTTCGAGGTTGCTTAGATTGTACACAACTTTGGCACTTAGAACCTTTGGCAATTGATAGTTTTGGAATTAAACTCATACTGGATAACCGAAACATTGAACCAAAATTTAAATGACATAAGCGTAAGTGCCACACACTGGCCTCATCTCCATTAGAATTGCCACAAATATGATTCACTGTATTATCACATAAATCAGAAAGAGAAAGATGGAACAAGCCTCCACACTCATAGCCTTTACCAATAAACAATCCACGTTTGGACACGACTACTTTATTGGACTCAAATACCACTCTAAATCCATCTCTACAGAGAAGGGAGCCGCTCACTAGGTTCTTGTGAATAGAAACAACATGATGCACGTTCCTTAGTTGCACGATCTTGCCCGAAATAAACTTCAGATCCACCGTGCCAACTCCATGAACTGAAGCATGCGACCCATTCCCCATTAGGACGGAGGAATTCCTAGTGACCTGATAAAAAGAAAACAACATGATATCAGCACACACATGCACATTAGCTCTAGTATCAATCCACCAATTGGTAGATTGACTCACTGAAAAGATAGCATGTACAATACCATACCCTCCAGATGCATCTTCAGTGTCACTGATGACCATGTTGGCAGACTTTGAATTCTGCCCCTTATGAGCCTTTTTGCCTATGCGATTTGCACACTGGGCAGCCCAATGTCCAAGTTCACCGCACACATAGCAAGGCTCCTCCTTAGGGTTCTTCATCTTCTTCTTCTTGAAATTGATGGTTTTGTTGGCCTTGTTGTTCCCTTTGTTCTTGAAGTGAGGATGCTTCTGCACCATATTGGCGCTAGAATGTCCCTCAGCCCCTTTGTTAGGTCCATCCTTAACCCGAGCTTTCTCCTCAACATCAAGAGACGCAATGAGACTCTCAACAGAGATCTCTTGTCTCTTGTGTTTGAGAACAGTGGCAAAACTCCTTCATGACGAAGGTAATTTTGCAATCATGCACTCAGCCACAAACTTGTCAGGTAAGGAACACTTAACAAGGTTGAGTTCCTTTACAATGCACTGTATCTCATGAGCTTGTTCTACTACAGAACGGTTGTCAGCCATCTTGTAGTCATGGAACTGCTCCATAATATACAATTCACTGCCAGCATCTGATGCACCGAATTTAGCATTCAGCGCATCCCACAGTTCCTTAGCGTCTCTTATGTGCATATATACATCACATAGACGATCAGCAAGAACACTCAGAACGCATCCCACAAAGAGTGTAGTGGCTTCTGAGAACGCTTTCTTCTGTTCAGGAGTAAGGTCCCCCTCAGGTCTGCCACTAGACACCCAGAACACGTTCAAGGCAGTAAGCCACATATTGACTTTAACCTGCCATCTCTTGAAGTGCACACCGGTAAATTTATCCGGCCTTAGTGCATCGGTAAATCCAGCCATCGTTAAACCAAAGTGCCTAATATAAGGTTTTTGGATTGTTGGAATAATTAGCACTTTCAGGTTTATATAAATTCCGAGATAAAACATGAACATGAACAGATTGACTAACATGATCATATTGTGAGATTATAATCTACACATGCAAATCACAAAGCTACACATGAATAGATCTACTATACTCAGGAGTAAAAACAGCAACAGATTAAACATGATTCTCACATACCGATCTACTGTAGAGGAAGCAATAGCCGATGTAGATGGTACGTTGTTGATGACGAGAATGTGTTGGCACCGAGCGTGTCGACGACGAATAATGGCGCCCGAGCGTACAGGCAGATGAGCCGTGATGACGATCGTGAGCAGTCACGCAAAGCGCTTCCCAAAAACCTTATTCGCCTTCTCCCGGTGCAGGATCGCAAAGACGACAGATTCTGGAGACCTGCTCTCCCGTTCGTCGGTGCACGCCGATGCAACGGGATGAGGCGGACTACGGTGGCGGCGCAGTACTAGTAGAAGGCAAAAGCTCATGTATAGATCTATTTTTTATTGCTCATGGACTCGGCCAGTATATATAGAGACGGAAAACGCGTTTCGCAGTTTTGATCCGAAACCAACACGATTTTATCTCTATGTCTCGAACTGATCCCGAGTAGCAAAAGATAAAACTGCAAAAGGAAGTTGTGTCTGCGCAAGGCATCCGGTCCGATTTCGGCGGACCATTCACGCAGGTGCCGCGCGCTCGCCGCCCATGCCCAAGCCCGGCCCGACGAGGCGAGCGAGCGCGCGTATGGGTTCTTTCTCTTCCCTCCATTGCCATGTGTAATAGGGAGAGAACCAACTCCATATTTAAGTAAGTCTCTCTCCATCTCCACAAGCAATATGGTACTAAAGACATCCCACCCCTCTCCCTGCATGAATGGGCCTTTGAGATTTATTGGATTTTCATTTAAATGGGCTAAGCCCATATAATTCAACACTCTCTTCCCGTGTGAGACGGAATGCTCAGTGACAACCTCTCAATTGTCACCGAAAATGTGTTGACTTTCCTTTTGCTCTCGCAGACAGTCGGGATTTATAATCTCTTTTCGACTAGGCCAGGCCGAATCGGCTGGCTCACTCCAAACTATTTCATCAAAAGCCCTCTACCCCCACGCATCTAACTAGCTCGCGTGGTTCCATCCGAGTGAGTACCGCCCTTCTGATTTGGTTTGGGCCAAGAATCCAAAAGATGAAGGTCAATCGACTGCCCACTAGGACTCGGCGGGATTTCTGGTAAATTTGATGGATGTCTCCAGTCTTGGAGATCTCACAGGCCCTATACAGCCTGAAAGGCTCTGTCTTTCAAGTACTCCACGCACGGGACTGCTTCAGCCACGTGAATTCTCGATATTCCGCGTCATGCAATTTCTTATGTGGATTCCTACTTGGGGATCCGCAGGCAAATACTTTTGATGGAACTCGTTCCTGACAGCGGTTGGCTTCGATAAAACTTTCGGGCCGTCTTTCCCCCACGCATCTAACCAGCTCGCAAGGTTCACCGGTTCCAGCGAAAACTCTCATTTGTTGAAGCCCAACTAAACTGGGGAAGCTGAAGCCGAAATGAAATTCTCGGCTTTTCTCAAGGCAGGAGGGAATGAAAGGTGAACTTCTCTTTCCGCAGTGGCGGGGTTCTTTCCGCATGACTTTTGTCGTTTCATCTTCTTGGTTATCGAAGAGCCGTGATTAAAATACCGCAGTATCCCTTCGCGACTTCCTAGGGCAAGCAAAGAATCAAGAGAGGACACGTGGAAGCTTCTCGTTTGACTGAGACCACTCGACCGATCTCATCCACTTGAAAATTCGTGTAAAAGCTATCTAGAGAGTTTCCAGCCGAGGGAAATTGGGAAGTTGAGGAGAGATGGGGAGACCCAACTGCTGCCAGTCGGGACGGAGAGGAAAGGGGGCTGATTTTGTGGGATCCCTGGATGTAGCAGTTGGTGAACCGCCTCTTCTTCTACAAAGATTCAGACAAAACCGAGTTTGAATAGAACTGAAGAAGATTTGGCGGGATGTATGGATTCTCGAGAAGAGAGAAGCCGCATCAATTCCACTCTATCAGTCAACCACTCTGTTTAGCAAGCCATTCCGGGACCAAGCAAGCGGACTCACATCCATTGAAAACTCGCTAGACTCGAACTGGCATAGGCGGATCGGATCAAACGCTAATTATATCGTGGCTACAGAAAATAGTTAATAATATCAAAAGGTACCAAGCTCACGCAATATTTATATTGCACGAGCGAACTTTGGAACCTTTTCTTGCTTTCGAGTTGAATGACAGATCCAACTAGGCTCCACCTTAGAGAGGGTTTTGCTAGTAATCGTGGATCAGCATGGCGAGGTGAATATGTACCCGGGCCCTGTACGCACTCTACCTACATCAGTGAAGCTGGAACCGAGGAAGACAACGTTCAACACATGCGGGGAGGATGGCACTACTAGCAAAGACCGTCCGGCGAAAACGCTGTAGGCTGCTTTGCAGTAACAGCTTCAATACTCCTTGACAGGGGATCAATCAAGGATGGATTAAGACTATGAGCCGTGCTTCGATGCTTTCTCTCTCAATACAAGTTGCACAAATCTTGAAGCAAGCGAAGAGGTAAGTAATCACTATCTATCATTTATTAATGCTTTAATATTTGTGCAACTATCAAAAGAAAAAGTATATAAGCACCTCTCTAAAGTATTTATCCCTCGGTTGATGCTTTAAGATTTGTGCTTGTCTATTGGAGCTAGGGATGAAAACGGAACGGAAACTTTCCGATCGTTTCGAAGGAAAACGGAAATGGAAGATGATTTTTGGAAATGGAAAGTTTCGGTACAAAAACAGTAATTTTTTTTCGGAAATGGAAACGGAAACGGGAGAGTCGGTTCCGACAGAAACAGAAACGGAACGAAAATTCCGTATACTCTTTTTTCAGAAATTCCGGATCGACTGAGCAACCTAGGCCCATGCAGCAAGCAGCCAAGCACCGAGGGCCCAAGCATCCGGTCGAAGCCTCCATTCTCCAAGCCTCCAAGCGGAGCCGCCCCCAACCCAAGACCCAACCTTAGTCGCTAGCCACTCCGAATGCCTCCAACCCCAGGCCGCCGCCCCCACCCTAGGCCACAGCAGCCAGTAGCACCACCCCCACCGCGCCGACCTTGACCCCAGGCCGTAGCGGCGCCGTCCCCAGCCCCCCACCCCAGGCCGTAGCGGCGCAACCCCCACCATGCCGCCCTCGACTGGACTTCATCGAGCTTCCCCCCGACCGACGGCCCCCAGACTAGAGTGCCTCCATCGCGTCATCCAGACCGTGCCACCCCCGACTAGAGTCCCTCCATTGCGCCATCCCAGTCCGGAGTCCGTCCACCGTGCCGACCCAGACCTGATTCCATCCACTACGTCGCCCCCATTGCGCCGCCCCCCACCGACGACCTCCCTCCACCACAACTCCCCTAACGCTGACTCGGTGAGTGCCTTTTCTGGTGGTTGATGGCTCTGTGTCCTATGCAGATCACAGAAGCTGGATGCATAATAATAGTGTTAGAATCCACCCTTGGAAGTGTTACATACTCATATCCGTGGAGCTACGTAATACAACCATCCAGCAGTTGAATAAGGAAAAGGAACATATAGATATCCAGCAAAACCAGAGCGTGAAATGCCTAAGAAATATTCAGTTCCTTTTATAAATCAAGGAGAAACCTATGACTTACGAATGCGAGGCATCTCTATGCAGATTGCAAATTGATCTTAGCTATAAGTATGTTGTGTCACTGTCATTTTCACCATGTCTTTTTGTGTGTTGGTGACAGGTATGAGGGTGCCACAGAAAGCAGTGGGATTTGTGGTTGGTTGTTTGTGATTTGATTGGTTCATAAGGGGCATGATTTGATTGGTTCATTCGTTTTGCTTCCAGAAAATGTTTGATGTTTGTTATCATACTAGAAACCTATACACGGCGTGCCACGTCGCGGGCGTCGCTCTCCACGCGAGCAAATCGAGAAAACGCGCGATCGACGCTCCACACACGAGTAAATTGAGAAAACGCGCGAAAATGACCTAAAAAGAATTTTGTGTTTTCCGCAAAAGAGCTTAAACGTAATGCTAGAAAAACGCAATAAGGACCTAAATGCGCTGTATATTTTTTCAAAAAAAAAAGGAATCCGAAAGTTTTTTCCCCCGAAAAGGACCTAATCGTAATTTCTTTTTTTGGTAAAAGGACCCGAGCGCAAGCCTTAAAAACGCATAAAGGACCTAGACGTAATATATATTCTTTTTTCGGAAAAGGACTTAACCGTATTTTTTTCCAGGAAAAAGACCTATATGTAATTCTTTTAGGAAAAGGACCCGGTTGTAATTTTTTTTGACCGGCTCGGCTCGAGCCGCGAGTCGAGCCGGCTTGCTCCACGGCTCAAACGAACGAGAAGGCACGAATCCTGCAGGGATTAGTAGAAGGTTATATATATATATATATATATATATATTTGTCCCAACAGTATGACCAAGCAGTCCACTGGCTTCTGAGTATTAAAATGTAAATACAATTTAAATGGAAAGCTTGAGCAGATAAATAACCACCCTGTTCATAGTGTTTATTTTCAGATTCTGGACAACTTTTCATGAGCTTTGCTGTGATGTTTCTATTTCTTATTTGCAGTTAAGAGCCATGGACAATGCTACAAGTAGGAGCAGCAGTACAAGTGCGACATCCCCTGTTTTGGCTCAATCACTCTTGTTGCTGGAGACCCTGGTGCTACTCCAACTCCAAATGTTGTTGTAGCTGCTACTCCAACTCCAAGTATGAATTTAACCGATGAAATCGATGGCAAGCTACCTCCTAGAAAGAAAGCTAAGAAAGTCACCTCTGATGTTTGGGTGCACTTTACCAAGTATGAGGTTAATACGAAAGATGAAAAGGGTAACGATATTGTACAACTATAGGCTAGGTGCAACAAGATCGGATGTTGCTACAAAGGTCGGTGCGAGAGTAGTAGAGGAATATTGGGTTTCAAAAGTCACTTGAAACACAAGCATTTTATCTTGATTGGGCAGTAAATAATCAACCTGAAGAAGAATGAGGGCGACGGATCCATTGCATCTATTGAGACTTATAGGTATGACAAGGCTGTCAGTTTGAAGAAATTTTATCTCGCAATTATCATGCATGAATATCCCTTTAATATTGTTGAGCATGAGTACTTTGTGGACTACAATAACATTCAAAGTTGATATGTTTGAAACTTTGGATAGATCATACACTATATTTTTGTGGAATTTTTCGCTTTCGTTTCCGTATCCGTTTCGCATCTGTTTTCGTCACCATCCGTTTTTAAGGTTTTCGATTTCGTTTCTGTTACCGATAAAAAATATAAAAACGAAAACAAAATAACCATTTACTAACTTTCCGTTCCATTTTCATTCCTAATCGAGCGAAGTGCATGGAACTCCGCTCAAATTTCAAACCATCGCAAATTTCCATAATTCCATCATCCAAATTTTCAGTTAACCCCTTTCCTTCTCATAAATCGCATCCTAAACCCTTCCGGAAACCAACAGCTCTCCACGCCCCCAAACCGAAAATTCTCGACACCGAAAAGTCGTCTTCTCCAAGCTCCGCACCGCCTCCTTTGACCTCACCGGCGTCCGCCCAAATCGGCCGCGCGCCCATGCCTCCGGCAACGCATTAGTCGCCGCCGCATCCCCCATGGCGGCCGAGCGCCCGCTCCTCACCGCCACCCCGGACGCCGCCTCCCAGCCCCCGCCGCCGGCGGCGTCGCTGCTCCCGCCGCCGCAGCCGGAGCCGCCCGTCCGCGCCGATCGCCTCGCTTTCCCCGTTGAGGACCCCGACCCCTTCCGCCCCTCCCGCCGCGACCACCACCACCCCGACCTGTCCGCGTCGCAGCGAGGGGAGCTCCAGGAAGGGGACGAGTCCCGCGCCGTCATCGTGGGGGAGCCATCGGCGGCGTTCGCGGGCAACGCCATCCGTACGGCGAAGTACTCGGTGCTCAGCTTCCTGCCGCGCAACCTGTTCGAGCAGTTCCGGCGGCTGTCGTACGTCTACTTCCTCGCCATCACCGTGCTCAACCAGCTCCCCCAGGTCGCCGTCTTCGGCCGCGGCGCGTCCGTGCTCCCTCTCGCCTTCGTGCTCTTCGTCACCGCCGTCAAGGACGCCTACGAGGACTTCCGCCGCCACCGCTCCGACCGCAAGGAGAACAACCGGCTCGCCGCGGTTCTCGCGCCGGGCACAGCCGTCGAGTTCCCGCCCAAGAAATGGAAGCACATACGCGTTGGAGACGTCGTGCGTGTCGCGTCCAACGAGACGCTGCCCGCCGACATGGTGCTGCTCGCCACCAGCGACCCCACCGGCGTGGCGCACGTCCAGACCGTGAATCTTGACGGGGAGACCAATCTCAAGACGAGGTATGCAAAGCAGGAGACGCAGGTGAGGTTCTCCCAGAACGGCGGGGTAGACGGTATCCTGCATTGTGAGCGCTCCAACAGGAACATGTACGGATTCCAGGCGAATTTGGAGATTGATGGCAAGCGTGTATCGCTCGGACCGTCCAACATTGTGCTCCGTGGGTGTGAGCTCAAGAACACCACCTGGGCAATAGGGGTTGTGGTGTATGCTGGCAAGGAGACTAAGGTCATGCTCAATAGCTCTGGGGCGCCATCGAAACGTAGCCGCTTGGAGACGCAGTTGAATCGGGAGACAGTCATACTGTCCATTATGCTCATTGGGATGTGCACGACAGCATCTGTGCTTGCAGGGATTTGGCTGCTGAATCACCGAGCAGAGCTGGAGTTCACTCAATTCTTCAGGGAGAAGGATTACACAACTGGGAAGAACTACAATTACTATGGCATCGGAATGCAGATATTCATTACATTCCTCATGGCAGTGATAGTATATCAGGTCATCATTCCAATCTCGTTGTATATATCAATGGAGTTGGTACGGCTTGGACAGGCATATTTCATGGGCGCTGACAAAGACTTGTATGACGAGTCGTCAAGGTCGAAGTTCCAGTGCAGGGCTCTGAATATAAATGAGGATTTGGGGCAGATTAAACATGTCTTCTCTGATAAGACAGGGACGCTGACAGAGAACAAGATGGAGTTCCAGTGTGCATCGATTCGTGGGGTTGATTACAGCTCTGACAAAGATACAGGCGGATACTCAGTTGTAGGTACGACAGCTTTAATGTCTGTTACTTGTTTCGTGTTTTAGTTGACTAACAAGGCCTCTTTCTTGCTGGTGTTGTACAGTTGATGATCTTCTATGGACACCAAAGATGGCAGTTAGGACTGATCCTCAGCTTTTGAAGTTATTGAGGGATGGTGGCACAAATGATGAAGCAAAGCTTGTCCTCGAATTCTTCCTTGCTCTTGCTGCCTGCAATACCATTGTGCCACTTGTCCTGGACACTAGAGACACTAAACAAAAGTTGATTGATTATCAGGGTGAGTCCCCTGATGAGCAGGCACTAGTTTATGCTGCAGCATCTTATGGCATTGTGCTTGTTGAGCGAACATCTGGTTATGTAGTGATTGATGTCCTTGGTGACAGACAGAGGTAACATATCTCTCGTTGCTTTATGGACATGCTATTTTGCAATCCTGCATGAGGATGTTTTTAATAGAATTTAGTAGCAGCTATGTAATTTATAAAATACTAAATTGGTGGTATCAAACATGATTACGTAACTAGGAGCGATTGAACGCTACCTGATCTGTGATCTTTACTCCCTCCGTCCAAGTTTATAAAGCTTATTTTTTTAATGGTCTTATCCATAAATATAAGGTTTGTATGTAGATTTAATGGGACCTTTGCTTCTATACCTCTATTTATTCTGTTTCAACCATATGTATTTATTCATTACCACCCGCACAAACTATATCTCTCATCTTCCAAAACAATTAAGTGGGGCATCTAAGTTATTTTCTCTCATATCTTTCTCAATTTCAACGCAACCTTAATCCTTGTGCAAAGTCAAAATATGCCTATATTTTTGGATGGCGGGAGTACATCTCTGTAAAAATATAAACAGACAAACTTTCTGCAACTGCAATGTCCTATTGTCAGCAACGGTTGGTAGCAATGTAGCATCAACTATTTGATAGTGATTGGTGGAAGTTTTATTCCTTTTGCTTTCTACTGTTTAGTAACATCATTAGTTTGTCTTCTGTTATTGGTTTTTGGTAGTGTGAATGCTAACTTGGAGTTGTGTCTTCCTAGTGTGTCTGTCTATGTTGCCTTTTATAATTAGTAAAGTGATACTATCAATTATGATAACTTTATCATCGTTCCTTGCAAATTTGTACTATAAAAGGTAATCATCACATCTATTCCAAAATACTATTTGCATCTGTATCTTGTGGTGCATGGTTGATTTTGTAGTTAGGAAATTAAATGGTCACACTAAATTCATGGAACTTTCTGAGCATATTAATACAAACATTAGGATTTATGCCACAGCTATAACTGAATTAACTGGTTGGAAAGTACTTGCCAATTCGAAATGTTGTAAAAAATCACCCCCCCCCCCTCTCTCTCTCTCTCTCTGTTAATGTGCTGAATTCATATCTGCACTGAAATAATATTAATACGTTTGCAAGTATCTACATTGAACAGGATGGCATTTCTATACAAATCGAATTTCGATTTGCATCCAGACATTTGTGTAATTTGGATAAAACTATATCTTTTTTTCGATTTTTTTTAAATAATACTATTTTTATTCTATTTTACAAAAATAATATGCCGAAATTTTTTTTACAAAACTACTCAGTTGTCGTCATTTCAAATGGCGACAGACAGTTTGTCGCTATTTGAAATGGCGACAGACAGCCTGTCGCCGTTTCAGATAGGGACAGACTCTCTGTCGCCATTTCAAATGGCGACAGAGAGTCTGTCGCCGATTGAAAAACCGACAGACTTTGTGTCGCCATTTGAAATAGCGAAGAACTCTCATCGCCGTTTGAAGCAGCGACGAGAGGTTTAACCCATTTTTTATTCGAATTGCAATGTATGTAAATTATGAGTGTAGTGTAGTTAATAAAAAGTCGGTATTAGTTGTTGTGATGTTTCTGAGAGGGAGATTAAAAAGAGTGCGAATCGAGATCCGGGAGAATGATTTTTAGCCTTTTAACAAGTAAAATTTAATGTTTAAATGTAATTTTTATGAAGAGTAGACCAGTTTGCTCTTTGATATGTGCACTACCATATTCGGGAAAATATTTAATTTACACCTTGCTTTGCATCTAATTTCCACTAGTGCAACAACCCTAAGTATTATAGTCGACAACAACGCATGTTATAAATAGTTCCCACGAAGCACTTAAATTATTTGTTGAACATATATATAAGGGCACATACATGAAAGTTCGGATGATAAAATAAGCAATAGATAGATTATATTGCAAGGGCATTACAACAATGACGAAATTGCTTGCCGAACTAACTAACGAAAGCATGGTTGTCATGGTGGAACAAATGATCGTTCGCCTATCCGGGTGCAAACGAATGATGTCCCACATTTTACGCATATTACGACCGTGTAAATTTGGAGATTTGTCCTCGGACACCGCTCAATCCCACTATGAAAGAACTCCATGGGGATCGCGGTGCTCCTGTGTGTCGCCGAGCGGGTGGCCTATGCCGTGCGTCTCGGTGTGTAAGATGTAATTTTTGGTCTTTTGATGTGAGTTTACGCCTCCCACATGGGCATGTCATCCCAATTCGGCGTCCCTTATGTTATTACCACAGGTTCCGGATGGTGCGTAACGTGTCAAGGATTTGTTGCGTGGTGCGGACCTCGGCCATTGCTTCCCTTGTCCTTCCTCTTGAGAGGAGGTACCTCTTGCACCTCGGTGTGTTGGCGTTAGCGGACACTTGCGAGACGCCCTGCTTTTGGCTCGCGCTCCAGCTGTATGGTGCGGGAGGTGTGTGTTGGGCTTATCGTTGTACAACCGAGGCGTGTCCTGCGATCAATGCAAGATGCCGCGTTAGCCGTTGAATAACACCGTAGGCGTACTCGAGTGCAGCTTTTCGGGCGGTAGTAGCACCACGGGAGGTTGCTCCACTTATCCCATCTGGGAAGTTTGAGATGTGGGTGATGCGTCTCGGGTCCACCCGATTGAAGTAGCCGCACCATTCATCCTCGGCCAAGGGGCACGGTAGAATCTCCGATCCGCTAGTTCATCGTGGCGGTATCAACCAGCACTGAAGGCCGTGTTCGCAAAGTCGGGAGCTTTGGGTGGCCCCGGGAGGTTTCTCCTTTGACTCGAGCAATTTCGCAATTTTCTCTTTGAACTCCTGTATGGGATGAACGGTTTAAATTACTACTTTGTGAGTGAAGCATGGGTTAAATCGCATGAAACTCACCGATTGGTTGGCCTCTTGCCCACCGCCACGAACTCTGTCGCTCTAGAACGGGGCGTATCTGGCGGCCTCTCCCGTCGGTTGAAGTTCTCGGGCAAAGCGGGTTGGCGTCGTGGCGGTGTAGACAAATTCGTAGTCACGTCGTTAGGACGTCGATCCATTGGAAGAAGCAACACCGGTCCTTGTCTTTGAGAAAGGAAAGAACGATCGTGAAATGGTGCCGTTGCTTTGTATTTTATGGATACAAGTAGGTTTACTGGTAGGGCGAACTGCAAGAGTGGCGCGGCGCCGTCTCTCCGTGGGTAGATTGCATCATCTTCGCGGAAGGTTGCGATCGCGTTTGGAGTGCAGGCAACTCCGCAGAGCGGGCGTGCGCTCGGTATCCGGGTATTCGGGCGGGATGACTTCGCTTCTTTGAAGCGACGTAGAAACGACATCGTGCCCTAATTTGTGTAGATTCGGATGGCGTGTATTGCTTGTTTGGCGGTGTTGGATGTGTAACCTAGGCGGTTTATAGTGGTGGTGAGTGGTTACTCCATACGACTACTGGACTTGTCGGTTGGCGTCTGGCATCCTCGTGAAAAGCCGCACGACATGTCACCCATCATCAAAGCCGCACTTTGTCACCTTCTGCGAAAGGTCGCACGATTTGTCACCATCGAGAAAAGCCACACGACTGTCATCACGAACAAAAGTAGGCGGTGAGTGGTCACTTTGAGCTAATGCTGCATGTGTGACAAAGCACGTGTGCGAAAGCAGAGAGGTCTGTCGTGTGGTCAAATCGGCTGAAAAGGTTGAAAGCATTGTGCCGTGAGTTGTCTAATCGCGTGGAAAGCTGCTACAAGGTCGTACATATGTCGAATGGTGTTTGAGGCTATTACTCCATAATTTATCATGTAAACTGTTATTTTACGGAATCCACGAAAAGCTATAGTGATCATACAGTAATATAACATAACTTATATAAACAAAATTCTATAATTGAATTTGGCGTAATATGAGAAATAAAGCATCATTTTGTGTTGATTACAAAATATATGAAAGAAACAATTAGTGGGATAGTCGCCAAGAATACGTCTTTGTCGCATCGCCGACAAAGTAGCTACGTGTGTCTTTGTCTGTCGACGTGACAAAGTCTTGGTAGCATATTTACAAATAGCGCCACGAGTAAAAGATTATATATAGCACAAAACTTCATAAATAAAACTAACATATGTGATATTACATGAGCTAAGGAAGTAAAAGACGAGATTGTTTACGGTACATCATGTGTAAAAGAAACAAACTAGCTAGGGCCCTGCACGGTGCAACACCTCGTGTGGTCCCGAGCCTCTCTCGACGCCGCACATGTCCGAGACGGATATGTGGTGGTCGAGGGCACATCCACGAGTACTCCTAGGAGGCGGACCGGGTCAAGTGAGTAGATGTGGCGTCTGTGTGGTGAGATGGTAGGGGCCGATGGATCGGGGCCGGCGCGAGCCGCGACGAACCAAGTACCGCACTGCGGATGCGATAAGGATCGACGAGAAAGTCAAGTCCTCGTCTGGAAAGTACCGTAGTCCCCGAGGTGCTCGCGCTCTGTCGAAGCGAGGATCGGCCGCTGATGACAAACTTTTCAAGTTAGAGCGACACGTTATGTGAACAACAAAATATATGAAAAAGAGACCACTGATGTACTGCGGTCATCGGGACGAGACGCCGGTCGGTACAGTGGAGCCCCAGCGGTCAGGACGAGGCGGTCGGGTGCTGCAGTGTCGACCTCGTCTGTGAGATTTAGCGAGGGGATCTGTACCACGTCCGTACTGGGCCGCCTACGGCGTCGGTGTGTACGCGGTAAGTCAAGTCTGAATATGGCGCGGCGCCCTCGAAGGCCGTCCGTGTGACCCTGTCGTATGGGTGGCACCGACACTTTGTATCAACGCCGACGTCGCCTCGTGTGCCTCGCAGCAAGGTCGCTCTGCCACGAAAAGAGGCTAGTTAGTTGGCATAATTTTCAAGGCGTTACGTTGAATGACAAATGGAGAGTACGAACCGCGCGGTGGAAGCGGTCCGGTGGGTGGGTGCGTGTCGGAAGTGGTCGGATCGTGCACGGAGGTGACTCCACGACACGCACAACTCGAGCAGCGGTGCGCGCGTCTTTGTACCGCTCGATATATCGTCGTGACGTCTGCGGTGGTCGTAGAGGCGATCTCGTCGATCACATCCGCGGAGCCGCCCATCGCCGCACATGAGGTACCATGCGTCTTTGCCCGACTCTGCGTCTTGACGAAGCCTTTGCGTTTGTACCGCAAAAGCGAAGAGCAACATTAATTCGCAAGCCACCGAGATCGTAAGTACTAGCGAAGGAAAAATGTAGAAATACGAACGAGTGCACGGCTTTGGAACGACGGCGCCTGTGGGTACTAGGAACGCCTGCCGTAGACCAAACTGCCTCAAGACACGGTGGGCGGCGTACGGCTCGACGAACACGTCGAACACCAAGTGGCGTCGGGTCAACCAAGATCTGGCTGCGTCGGCGATGCTGCTGCGCAATGACGAATAGCGGCGCGTGCTGCACAAGCTTCGGGGCGTGGGGCGCCATATGACGCGATCGTCCGTGGTGGTCCAACATCGCTACGTCTTGAGGGTACGGCGTGCGTCATCTCGGGGTGAACCGCGGTGCAAAAAACACCACGGCGATGAGCGTTAGTACAACACGTGGAGAATTAAAAAAACAACATACGGCTACGATAAGTAATCTCGACTGTCGGCGACACCACAATGTCCCCATCGTCGGACGATCAACCTCGTCCCCGGAACCTGTAGAAATCTGCGGTGGTAGACGGGTCTATCGATGGTCGTCCGATCTGGAACCTCTCGAACGACCATAGCCGATAGCAAAGGGCGTACCGGCGAGAGTGGGCCGAGTCGGACACGCGACGACACCCATCGCACAAAGCACGATGCGTCGCGGCAAGTACCGCAGTCCCAAGCCGGTGCGGGATCTCCTCCAAGTCGGCGTCGGCGATCGTCCTCGCAAATCGGATCATGTGCTCGTCGGCGGTGTCCCGTCGACGAAAGCGAGAACAAGACCCACCCAAGAGCCACGAAGGTACGCCTCAAGTCGCCGGGCGACGGCCGCTCCCGACTCGGGTACCATCCTCTCGAGTGCGAAAGTAATGGTTAGGTTGTAAATGCAATGAAAATCACACACGGTGAGTTAAATCGGATCGACAAGGAAAAATCGTGCTTACGTGAGAATCGCACAAGCCACCGCCGCGTCGGACCGTCGCACCGCGAAAGTCGTGTCTCGTGGTGGGGGTAGCACCCCGAACCGGTGGAGGATATCTCGCCGCCACTGGGTGGGCGTCTGCGGGAACCACCGCATCTCCCGGCGGGGCAGGCCCAGGAGGTAATCGGCGTCCTCTAGTGTCGGCGCCATCTCACCACACGGCGGTGAAAGGTGTGGGTCTCGAGCCGCCACCGGTCCACTAGAGCGATCGGCAAGCTCTGTCGTAAGGGAACCGCCTAGAGGCACTCCGTCGGTCCTGCGCGTCCGTGGCGGTCGCCTCGACCATACGAACACAGGTAGTAGGCCACCGCCTCAACTCGCAAAAGAATGTGAGAAGTATTATTGTGGTGTCGAAGGGACATGAGTACAACATCTGCGACGAAATTGAACTAACCTCGGGATCCATCGCGGATCGAGACGCCACGCCTCATGGGGTGCGCGCAGGAGGCCCCAAGCTCCAAGGCCGCCTCCCGTCCTGCGGGGCAACGCGTCGCTAAACGGCTCCGGTGAGTCGCGTCGACCGACGGGTCAAGCAACTCGTACAACTGTCCGCCCGCCATGCCTGCAAATAAAAATGTTTATGTTACATAAGGTGTAAAAAAGGTGCAAAATAAATACAACAAATACAAATAGAATATGAATGGAGCAATCTTGTCATAATTTAGAGCACACGTAATACATGGAAGTAAAAATGTTCATCTATGTGCAAAGCGTTAAAAAGATACAAAATGAATACAACATACTACACTCTCATTTAATCAAGTACAATAACATTCGTATTACATATTTTGACCACACGTACGAATTCGATACAAGCAAAATGAAATTCTAGTGCATCGAAGTAAACCATAGTTCAGTACGAAAAGAACATATAACACTTCACGGCCGAATCTTGGGCAACTCTTGAAAGAGTGCCTGTCTCCTTGCAAGCGTAACATTTCTTTCTGCTGCGGCCACTTTGTGGCGTCCATATCATTCTTTATACGCTGGATTGCCTTCTTCCCACTCCCTTTAGCTTTGCTCGTATCTGGGACCCAACGTGTATCCTCCCGGCTTTTGTGCTCCGTGAATAAACCCACCACTCGGAACCGTACATTTCGCGCTCCGAGTTGCGATCCACGACTTCCTTACTAAAGAATTGAGACATGAATATACCGGATCCATGTGAATCATCGAAAGCGCACCATAACATGGGAGCATGGCTTGTGTAATAGACGAGGCTTATTGCAGGTGCAGACACAAGTTTGCCTGTGTATGATGCATTCGTGAGCAACTTTTCGTCGGTTCGTCCCACGACCGGCTTTCTCCTTGCACATCACCTCGAAACGGAGCTCCTCGTACCCATCTTCGTTGCTCGTGCATCTCCCCTTCTTGCCTTTGTCCTCCATGTATGCGAAATCATCTCGAGTACTTCATAGCGGGATCGTTCATGCGCGTGATCGCCTTGCATGACGATCAGCGAAGTACTTTGTGATGCCACGAAGAACACCCTCAACAATACCAACCAAGGGAAGGGGTCTCAACTCTCGCATCACCCAGTTGTAAACCTCCGCAAGGTTTGTTGTCATGACACCATACCTCGCACCATCGGTGTCGTAAAGCAGAGCCCATTTCTCCCTAGGCTCATGCTCTATCCATTCGAGAAGCGTTTGAGCCCTTCCATTCCTTGAACCAGTGGGGAGGGTCGGTGGGTAACTCCTCCAACAGCGACTGGGCCTCCTAAGTGGGTCGCCTCTTCGTTGCCTCTGTTTGTGTGCCTCGATGTCGGCTCATCCAATTTTTTCAGTACATCAAACTTTCTCTGCTGGTTACAGTGCAGAGCCTCTTGAAAAGCTTTGTTAGCTCCTTGTTCTGAATGCTTGTAAAGTTGGCACCCATATGGCGCTTGCACCACCTACTACGCCGTCGGGCCATGGATGAATCTCATCCACACCTTCTTTGCAATGAATAATTGCCCTCAAAAGCCGGAATGCCGATCGTGTATGATACACACTCCGGGCGATGATGAACGACACCGGCTTTGACATTCGTAGGAACCAATGCCGACTATCGTGTTTTCACCTCCACAAATCACGGCGCTACGGGGAGAACTTGATTATTGCCATCGCTCCTATGGCGGTCAATATCGCCTTTTGTATTTACCGATCAAAAATGTCCCATCGACACATAACAAAGGCGACAATGCACGAACGCATTGATGCATGGACCTAAAGCGAAGAATGCTCGCTTCAAAACCATCTTCGAGAAGCTGCGAAGGATGCTCACAAATGTCCACATAAGTTCGAGGATTTCGGTCCTTTATCACCAAGCAAACTGGCAAGTTCGGTAGGAGTCTTCGTGCGTCTTGAACCGTGTTTCCAATGCCTTCGCTTTGCTCTCCATGCCTTCGTAGCTTATTGTATCTTGGAATCTCTGTTGTATTGCGATACGATGGCCCGTGGCTCTAAATCTAGGTTGCCTACAATCTCTCCGTACATTGCATTGGCAATAAAGCTCGATGATATGTTCCGATGTGATTGCGCAGACTCGTTAGTACACATGTATGTGGAGCGACTATAGAACACTTCCAAATGGTGTCCCATTTAGGTGATACGCATGGGCGCGCCACGGGCAACCCTCCGTCGGCATCTTACATCATACACCGTGATCGGACTTTACAACCTTGAAGGCTCTGCGCAACGACAACGACCATGCTATTCGCTTCTTGAACCTCACTCTTATTCTTGTAAATTGCATCTTTTCTCACCTCATTCGATCATCTGCGAAGGAATCGTTCGTCATCGTTCACCACCACTGTCGAACGGATACTCATCCCACTCTGCGGGAATAGATCTTGGCGGCTTCATCATTACTTAAAGCCTCATAGTCCTCATTCTCTGTGTCCATCGCCCGACCATCGACTCAATGTTTTCGCCTCGTCGCCATGCCCATTGCTTCTTGAACCTCTCCGTTGCAACATCGGCTCTCCCACCTTGCACCGTCTTGACCGAACCTACATCCCGCTCTACTAAGCCTTCTCTACTTCTACTGCTCTCCCAACTTCCTCTGGTTCTTCATCAACAACCTCTTCTTTGCGTCGCATGCCCTGTATTGACTTTGTCAAATGCTTGTGCCAATAACACTAATGGCCATCCTTTCTCAATTGCAATTCTTACGTACAAACTCCAAGATTTGACCTCTCATTTCCATTAACTCCCGATCGTGCAATCTATTCTTGACAAACTACTCCATGTAACCCGGATCATGCAATTCACGGTCCAAAGAGAACATGTGGTACAACCATCTCATAATCAGTAGCCCATGAACGCTCCCTGCAGCGTGACGAGGCTAGCCTCTACACTTGCGAAATGACTTAGATCTACCCTTCAACACCCGTATGCGAACTCCTTCTCCATAATATATTTTAAATTGCACTCTATCATCCATACATCATGCAAATTCATCGAATTCTTAACATTTGCACAATTTAACTCTACATTGTACGACTAATAATGATCACAAATTTTTAATCGATCTGATTGCAATATTTCAATTCTTACAAATTCTTGATTAGTGATCATTTTCAAATTTCTATGAGAACATAACTAAACTAATGTGTCATGAACCTCTACAGATTGAGTTATATTTCGGTCCTGACAATTTTAGCCACCCAACTCTACATGACATCTCCGAATTCTCAGTACACAAATAACCGAATTTGGATTCTACATTTCCCAGTTCGTCGAAAATTTATCCATGATCTCTAATCAAAAAACTATTATTACAATCAAAATTTTAATCCCTACCTCTAGGTCATCCCTACATCGAAAATTAATTACTAACTAAGTCGCATAACTAAACATCTGTCCATACCGACATAACTATAAATTCCTGACTAATTCATCTAACTAAACATCTATTCTTACCAAATAAATATAAATTTCTAACTAAGTCAACTAGCTAAACAACTTGCATCGGTTCTCATTCCTAACTAAGTCATCTACCTAAATAACTATTATTACTCTATTTAATCGATTACTATATTACATATTCAACATTTAAATACTTAAAAAAAATTAGTACTGACTAAATGTAGATCTTGAAGTCCTCTCCTTCTCCTCTCCCTTTCTCCTCCTCCTCCTTCTCCTCTCCTCTCCCTCCTTCTTCTCCTTCTCCTTCTCCTTCTCCTCTCCTTCTCCTTCTCCTCTCTTTTCTTTTTTTTCTCTGCGTGTTGGATGGCACGATGAGAGGCGAGGGCATGCATTTTTATATAAGTATTGTCTGTCGCCATTTGAAATGACGACAACTGGGTAGTTTTGTATTTTTTTTTCGGCATATTATTTTTGTAAAATAGAATAAAAATAGTATTATTTTAAAAAAAAATTCTCTTTTTTTCACCCAACTAGCAACCATTTGTGCAAAGTTGTTGATCACATCATTCCAAAAGGCATTTTTAGCACTCTCATATGCACTAGGCGTTCAGGCGGCCGGCCGGAGGCGCCATGGCCCGGCGCCTGCCAGGCAGCTGCCTGGACATTTTGGCATCGTGGCGGCAACGACTAGACGTCGGCCTGGCGTTCGGGCGGCCATCTGGCACTGGACTGGATGTATTTGAGGGCTGTGACTCAGTCGGGATCGGGATCGGGAGGAGACTCAGTCGGGATCGAGAGGAGCTTTGGGACAGATGACTCACGGGGTGGAGAAACCCTAGCATCTGCGCCGCCGCCACTGGTAATCCCCTTTCGCCTCCCCTTCCCCGTCTGCCTCCCAGTTTCCCCCTTCACATCCCCCTCCGCCTCTTCCGGCTCCACTGTCGCCGCTCTGCTTGTCGCTTCTGCCGCTCTGCTTGCCGGCTGCCCAGGCTGCTCCTCTGCCCCGGAGTGGCTCTTCACTCCATTTAGCGACGGCGGCAGACGGCGAGAGTAAGTCGACGGGGGAGGAGAGCGGGAGCGAGCGGCCGTCGGAGGTGAGGTAGAAGGACGAGGACGGGAGGGGAGCGATCGGAGGAGCTCGGAGACGGGTAGGTGGGACGGGACAGTAAGGTACCGTAGCTGGAGGGTGAGTTCGTCGAGGCGGAGATGAAGATGGAGTGTTGCAGTCTCCTACGCTTTCAATCGCTCTAATGGAAAGAGGACGGACGGATGGATTACCAAAAAGGAAAAGCTGGCTGCAGGCATAGAAACTTGCACTAGAGCAAGTGGGATCTTTTGTGTATGCAATTTTGACATCCTTTGTGTGTTTGTAGACAGAAACACAAGTCTGCTTCTGTATTTTGTTTAGTCGCCTAATTGACGCCTAGGCGTCCAGGCGACTCGCCTCGCCGGGGCGCCGTGATAACCATGCTCATATGTGCAGAGTCAACCTTTGCAAGTATATACATTGAACAGGATGGCATTTCTATACAAGTCGAATTTCGATTTGCATCCAGACATTTGTGTAATTTGGATATAACTATATCCTTTTTCACTCAACTAGCAACCATTTGTGCAAAGTTGTTGATCACATCATTCCAAAAGGCATTTTTAGCACCCTCGTATGTGCAGAGTCAACCTTAGTCTGTTCAGTTCATTATATAGCTACTTTGATTAAGTGAGCCGCTAAAGTGCATAATATGTATCTCTCAGTAGGCCAAATATGTAGTGTCTACTATAGAGTTTTATTTGCCTTTTTGTTTTCCTCTAGTGCTCATCTGTACTAGCCAGTAGCCCAGTATGTGTTGTTAGCATCTACCATTTTGATAATTTGCTTGCTTCTTTGGTATTACTATAACTATATCGACTCTTTTAGTCCAGTGCATCATCTTTCTGTGTCAGTTTATTTTCATTAGTTCATAAGGACAATTCACTTACAGTTCTGATATATCCTGCTGGTATGGTATGTGCAGATTTGATATATTAGGACTTCATGAATTTGATAGTGATCGCAAGAGGATGTCTGTCATAGTTGGCTGCCCTGATAAGACTGTTAAGCTATATGTGAAAGGTGCGGACAGTTCAATGTTTGGAATTACCAACAAATCATTAGAGTTGGACATTATTCGTGCTACAGAGGCACATCTCCACAAATATTCATCACTTGGTCTAAGAACTCTTGTTGTTGGTATGCGTGAATTGAGTCAACCTGAGTTCGAGGAGTGGCAATCGGTGTATGAGAATGCCAGCACAGCAGTACTTGGAAGGGGAAATTTACTCCAATCAGTTGCAGTTAACATAGAGTGCAATATCCACATATTGGGGGCCACTGGGATTGAAGATAAGCTTCAAGATGGGGTGCCAGAAGCAATAGAATCTCTTCGGCAAGCAGACATAAAGGTTTGGATTTTAACGGGAGATAAGCAGGAGACAGCAATTTCGATTGGCTACTCTTGTAAGCTGCTGACCAATGACATGACGCAAATTGTGATAAACAACAATTCAAAGGAATCTTGTAGGAAAAGTCTCGAGGAAGCACTTGCAACAACTAAGGAGCTCAGAGTTGCTTCTTCGATTGGCACATTGAATCCAGAATTAGCATCAGAATCCGCTGATGTTACTCTTGCTTTGATTATAGATGGTAACAGCCTTGTTTACGTACTCGAGACGGAGTTGGAAGAAGAGGTACTCATCTACATATGGTTCTATCAATGACTCTACTAGTTTACTTCTGTCCTTCTCATTAAGGTGTTATAACTTATGCATGGTCTGTCTTCTTTTGTTTGTGTAATTGTGTTAGCTTTTCAAAGTAGCAACAGAATGTAGTGTTGTCTTATGTTGTCGAGTGGCCCCATTACAAAAGGCAGGCATTGTTGCTCTCATCAAAAACAGGACGGATGATATGACCTTAGCAATTGGCGATGGTATTATTCCATCATGCTTCTCCTATTATGACATATTTTTCTCTCGCGACCAATATGTGAATATCTGCTATATTTTACTTAACCTATGGCGTTCAGGTGCAAATGATGTATCAATGATCCAAATGGCTGATGTTGGGGTTGGCATCAGTGGCCAAGAAGGACGACAAGCTGTTATGGCCTCAGATTTTGCTATGGGGCAATTCAAATTCTTGGTTCCTGTTCTATTAGTTCATGGTCACTGGAATTATCAAAGGATGGCCTTTATGATCCTTTATAACTTTTACAAAAACGCCACATTTGTCTTGGTTCTTTTCTGGTAAGAACTTTTTTTTTTCAATGTGGGCAAATAGTTTATGAAATTGGGAAACAATTACTTTTTTGAGGCAGAAAATTACTTGGATGCTTCAAACCCTCCATATTATAACCTAGTTGGAAAAGGCGAGACTTGTTCATTTCAGTAGTGTTTAAGCATAAATCTATTAGAAGTTTTAAACCTTGGATGATAAATATAGTATCTGGTTATGTTCAGTTGAATTATTGAAATTTGTTATTTTCTTATTCTTTTCTAATATTTACACAGGCATTTACCAAAAATAATACTTAGTGTTTGATCCCAGGTATGTACTTTATACAGCATTTACTCTGACCACTGCTATCACTGAGTGGAGTAGCCTTTTGTATACTGTGCTTTATACATCCCTGCCAACAATTGTCGTTGGAATTCTTGACAAGGATCTTAGTAAGGCAACTCTGCTTGCTTATCCAAAGCTATATGGATCTGGCCAAAGCGATGAAAAGTACAATGTGAATTTGTTTGTCCTCAATATGCTTGAAGCGCTTTGGCAGAGTTTGGTTGTTTTCTATATACCGTACTTTGCATATAGACAAAGCACAATAGATATGTCTAGTCTAGGGGATTTGTGGGCACTTGCACCTGTCATGTTGTAAATATGCAATTGGCCATGGACATCATTAGTTGGAATTGGATCATACATGCATTTGTATGGGGCACGATAGCAGCAACAACCATTTGCCTATTTGTGATAGACTCCATATGGATACTTCCTGGTTATGGGTAAGTATTTCATCTCCAGCCTCTTATTACTGATGTGATAACCCTGTCATTATTTTGTATGCCATGCAAAAAATGTGCTGGTATTAAAAATCTAGCGATAATTGGCAAAAGGTATTCATATTCTTTTCTGCATGTCATTTTTTAAACTTGTAAAATTTCAAGTGTCCTGAAATATGCATATGTATGTCATAATCAAATATCGATGAATCATCCGAAGGAACAAAATAAAACCTGAGCTTTTATACCAATGAATTGCCCAGAGGAACAAAATAAATTTTGAGCTTTTATAAATGTAATCGAGAGGCTGAGCCTGTAATATCTTTTTTTTCTTCATGCATAGCATTTTGTTGTAATATCTTTTTTTCTTCGTGCATAGCATTTTGTTGTGTTGCTTTTGCAATATACCCGCTCCGTCCCGCAATATAAGTCCAAAGTCCACATGCACACAGACTAAGGAGGTATTAAATTTAAGTAAATATAAGAAAAAGTTAATTTCGTTGGACCATGGATACTCTTATTAAATGGCATACTACAACTACTTACTAATTTTTTTAGTATTAAAGTAGGAGTATATGGTGGAAATATTGCAATAACTACATATTTGGTCTTTGCAATAGATTTATATTGTGGGAAAATGCTTTTCAAGAATGAGGACTTATATTGTAAGACGGAGGGAGTAACTCTTTTAGCATGTCCTTAACAAGCATGTCTGTGCTTCTTCCAAGTAGAATGAGCACTGCGATCATGTTTTCTTGAGTAGGATTTTCTAATATGTGTAACTTCTTTGCAATTGTTTGTGATTATCTTTATAATATATTGCATAATAACTGACGCGAAACAATTATTTCAGGGCCATCTTCCATATAATGGGGACGGGTTTGTTTTGGTTACTGCTCCTTATCATTCCTGTTGCGGCGATGGTCCCACATTTCGTAATCAATGCTTACACACAGTACTTTAGGCCCAGTGATATTCAGATTGCCCGAGAGATGGAAAAATTGGAGGATGTAAATCAGGTGATACGCTCAGAAATTCCAATGAGAACGTTTTCATGACACTGGCAGGGAAATTATAGTGTTCTTTTTTAAAATTTTCATTTCTTTGTTCTTTCTCACCCTTTCGGTGTGCATACGAGTCCATTCATTTAGCTGTAAGGTGATAGTAGCATGTATGTATGTGAATATCTAACATTTACGGAAAAGAAAATAGAAATTGCTGATGTATGAGAATTTTCATCCTTGTGTTGGCCAACATAATTGTAAGGTGAATGGTTCATTAGTCTAATGTGTATGATATCTTATTCTATCTGAAATATACGGACACTAGGAGATTTCCATGTTCTTGTTTCTGTATGTTGCCCATATGATGATTTGTCTGTGTATATTCATTTCTTAGATTCAGTTTGTCTGTCACCTCCGCATAACAGAGATATTTGGATTCAGTGAGGTAAATACATGTTTGTGTCAGCAAAGCTGTAAGAGCTGACGGCAAGAGAAGTCTACATGCTTCACATCAAAGAATTTATTCAGATAAATTTGACGTTGTAAATGGCGTCACTTGGGTCAGATTTATTATGTCCAAACTGAACTGATCGCATTTCAGTTCTCAAATTAAGCTAAGAAAGAGTTATATAACAAAGAAAATGGTGCTTTTGGTGCAAGGTTAGCATAACAATTTAACCACCATTACATGAACTTGAGAACAAGCTAGCTACATACAAACATCAGAGTACCAATCCTCCTAGAAATGAAAGAAAATATCACAAGTATTTTTTTCAACACCACCACAGTAAGAGCTATAGATTTGGTGCTTGTAAATGGAGCACGTTTTGAACTCCAGCATATACAGGCTCAATGATTTCTCCTCGGTTGGTGAACCAGGTTGCCCATTTCAATGCAGCAGCAATACTTCAAACTTGACCGGTGTCGGCAAAAGGTCTATAGACATGGATTCACTCACCTAACATTTACACAAATACTCCTGGAGGAAGCAGAGACTTCTGACCAACCTAAACATTGGCACAAAAATAAGTTCAGCACTGGCAAGTCTTTACCAGATTTGAGTTGACTGTAGAAGTGATGCACTCTAGCAACATAAACTCAACACGACGCTTGAGAGAAACACTGTGACCATTCTGTGATACATTTGCCTTCCTTTGGGCAAGACTTGATGGCGGTGTGATACCATAGATTAGCCAAACAGCAAACTTCTCAAGTCCTCTCCTGAAATGACTGAGAGCGTGAAAATGCTGCTGGATTGGCCTTCAGGGCCTGAGGAGATTCTGGTGTCTCGCCCATTTTGATAACCTTCGACTGGAACGACTTGAATGTGCCTTTCTCATCATCAGGTTTAATGCCAAGAGTATCCCAGATTGAACTCTTTGCAGCCTCAGTAGGGTCATCAATTCTAAGTGTTTTAGGGACCCATAGGTTATTTTCTGTCTTTTCTTCTTCCTGCAGGTTTGCTTCTCTTGAATGCTTTCCCAACATTGGAGAGTTGTTTCCTGAACAAGTAATTTTGTTTGGAGGGATAGATGGCGTTGCAATGCCATTACTTCCAGGCCATGGTGGACTCCACATTCCATTACGCCAGCTAGGAATGCAGCTCCAGAAAGGTGGTACGAGAGGAAAGGGAACAACAGGTGCACAAATTCCTGGAGCAGCCATCATCGATGGAGGTGGCCCCGAAGGAGGACTGTGCTTTGCATTTTCCAACCCATGAACAAGCTCTGTTGAGCACTGAGTAGCTGCCATGACGGCAACAATGTTCCATCCAGGACTCCAGGGAAACGGCAGAGCAGGTCCAGTTGGGTAAGACTGAATGTGAGGGTGAGGTAATGTCACGCCATTACAGTATCCTGACAAGTTGTTGGGCTCTTCTAGAACTGCATTACCTGGCATCCGATTTTCTGAGCAACCGGATACTGCTGCAGAAGAAGTACACGATTTTTCTTCCTTATTATCACCAGAGGCCAAGGATATAAGGTCAGCATTCATCTGCTCTCCAATATTAAAGACTGAAGACATGGACTTACAAACTGGCACTTCAGATCCAAACTTCGTAACTGTTTCGTTTTCTTTAGTTGGCCCTGGAAGGGCAGGAGGTACAAGTGGAAGAGCTTGATGGTGAATAACATCAGAAACATCTCCAGGAGCAGCTACGATATTATCACATGGCATCATAGCATGGCGGAAGTGAGATGCATGCTTATTTCTGCGTCTACCAGCACCTACGGGGACATTCCTCATAGTTCCACCAGCAGTCCAATACCTCTGGCAGTTCCTGCAGAAGTGCCTGGGCTGATTAACATTGTAATTGTTGAAGTAGCAGAACTTTGTTTCCATGCTATTGCAGCGAGGACATGGCAAAATCTTATCTGGCTTCTTGAGTACCTTCTCTTGGCCAGATACATCCGAATCAGACTTGGAACCAGTTTCCATTTTTCCAACCTGTTGGCTGATAGCTTGCAAGTCATTCTCTTCATTGTTCTTGGAACAAAAAGGAATTGTTTTGACATCCAAAAGCTTGTTTGGGACACATGGTATGCCATCATTGTTTTTTACATCATCTGTTAGCTTGCTGATAACCTGAAATAGATTATTTAAGATGCATGAAGCTGACATTTCAAATAGGCATAGCATGGAGTCTGAGACGATGTCAACAGATGGAAAACAAAACATTGGGCAAAATTTCAGGTTGGTTTGGCCACAAAACATACGCAATAAAAGGTTAACACATACTGATCCAGTAACCCCCTCCCCACACACACACAAATTGTACATGGAGATGCAATTAATTATTGTGAACCATGTAAATAAGGCATACTGAAAACGATGCAGACGCTGCCAGCATAAAAGTTTATTAAAGATTCATTAGAGCTGCTGCTGAAATCTTGTGAAGTAATGACAACCACCAATGTCATAGCTGATTTACATTACCATGGAATTCATTATTGCCTTTTCAATGTCCTTCAGGTATGTACAAGTTATTTTCATGTTTACCCATGAATTACATGACTCACTATGTTTTTTTTCAATAAAGGCTTAGCATTTACTAATACTACTGATAATTTGCCCTCCATTGGTCCCCTTTCTTTACTATAATCACTTGCACTAGCAAAACTCTTTCGTACATGGGATTGTTAAGAACTTCATATGTTACCACCTTTCAAGGAATCAGTGGTGTGAGACTGGAAGTATTCTAACGCACTTATGTTTCACCATAAAGCATCGTATTAAGATGATATACAACTTCCATTTCATAGTTCATACTTTCTATACTCGCATCAGAAAAACTTACTACAAAACCATTGGCCAGTGGCCCAGTGTGCATGTAGTTGATGTACATGAGTTGGCTTTGTATTTATAAATCAGGTTGCAAAATCATCTTTGGAATCAGTTTGTCATGTGAAATTGTTACAGCAGGTAGTAAATTTGTTCTGTTAGCAAATGACATATATGACACAATCTGAGTTTTTGCTTGTAGCTATGTTGCTCAGAATCTATTATTGATATTTTGAAACATATTGATTACTGACACATTGTCAGTAGACCAGACATTTTTTTTGAACTAAAAGGTTTCATTCCTAGCCTACCCTAACTTGTGTCTGTGGGACAAAAGGCTTGGTGGTGGTTGTTGCAACTAAAAGGCAGACCAGGCCATCACCAGCAATCTAAACATTAGTTTCAACTGGTTGCATAGCTTTGGCTCTATCATGAATCATAGCTGAATTCATGATCAACGGCTTTGGCATTCCAAAACACAAACAATAACTGCTTTTAGAGGCAGATAGAAGTACTGCTTGCAAACCAAGTCTCCCTCTTATCCCAGTATCAGAGTATAAACACACCTTTCCAGGTCTGCGTTTAAATTCTGTTGTGTTTTCAAGACTACTGGAGAACTGACCGGCCTATGTTCTTTTATTTGTAACTCACTCGTAGAGCCTAGTTTTTATTTTCCATTTGCCAACAAATAAATGCTTGCAAGACCTGATGTAAGTTGAAATATAAGGATTTGTTTGTGTTTTTCTCTTTTTTTAATGAACAAAAACAAAAGGAAACCGATAGTATTATCTTTTCAATGTACAGACTATCAGGACAAGCAGGCTCTACATCCTATCAAATAAAAAAGGCTCCTAGCACAAAAAGATGATAACCCAAATCCTGCCAAGAGAGTAGAACTCCAAGACACGAACAGAGGAGTCATAACATAATCTTCTCAGCTAGGGAATTCAATGGGGGTTTTAAGATTAACCTAATTCCCCAAAAGGGAGATAAAAAATGGCATTGTAATTCTCTAGCCGAAAGCCGGGGAGAAAAGTCAACCCAATCTCTTTCAATCCATGATCAACCCAAAAGTCACTCGGCATTAAAAAAGGAAAAGAGAAAGGGCGAAATGTGGTTCAAAATTGCACGATCTGCATCAAAATTCAAACAACATGGCAGCAAAACAACGATTTTTAACGACACAGAATGGCATAGAAGGCAAAACGATTAATCTTTCACTCAAACACAATTCTTCAAACAAGAAACAAGAGAAGAGGGAACCTCGGATGAACAAGAAAGAACAAAGCAAACACAAAAAGGGGAATCCCAGCAGCAGAAACAACAGTGCATCGACAGCGCAAAAGCAGCCAAGAAAGAAGAAAAGGTGCAACGCATCGCATTTGAAGGGAAGGGAAGGGAAAGAAAGATTCGAGAAGCCGAGGCTGCGGCTGCTCACCTCGGCGGCGGCGGGGGCGTCGAGGAGAGGGATGGTACGGCCGAAGAGCTTAATGGCGGGGTCCCGGTCCCTAAGCGCGGCCATGGCACCCCGATCTCGGCCGCCCGGTCACCACCACCGGCTCAGGCGCAGGAGGGGAATGGGCGGCGCGGGCGAATGGCATGTCACTGGGCGCAGGCCGCGGAGGCGAGCTCGAGCTCGGCGAGGAGGAAGGGAAGATAGGAGAAGCCGGTGATAATTGCGAGTGAAAAGTGGCCTGGTTTGGAGCAGAAGCTGTGGGAGAGAGAGGGGGAGGATGAGGCTGAGCAGAGGAATTTCTTGGAACTTTTTGCCCTTTTCGATGGCTACAGGGAGACCGGGGCAACCGGTAAAAGGTTGCGAGGTTTCACACAATCACACGCGACACACCACACCTGCGGTCTGCAACTACGGTTTCTGCTCCATCGTTGTGCTCCCGATCAGGGTTAACAATTTCGTTTTCGAACTGAATTTCGAGAATTGCTCGACACCGGTTTTTCGCGAAAACCGATCGAAATTCGGTAAAAACCGATCGGTTTGCGAAAGTCAAACAGGTGGTCAAACCAAAAAACCGATCGAAATTCGGTAAAAACTGATCGGTTTGCGAAAGTCAAACAGGTGGTCAAACCAATTAAAAAAAACGAAAATCGGTCGAAAAGCTCGAAAACCGGTCGGTTTTCGTCGAAAACCGACGACAGAAGGAAAAATGGTGGAAATGAAAGGAAAAATTGAAAAAAATGCAAAAAAAATTGAAAAAATTACACAAAATCCCAATTAATCAATAAAACACCTCAGAGAAATTTAAATAATTTTTAAAATCATTTGATACTTCTAAAAAATCCAAAACAGCAATTAAGGAAAAGGAACAAAGATATTGTCAGATTTTTATAAATATTTAAAAGATTTTTTATATTCTGAAAATTTAATGTAACCATAAATAGTTCCAAAGTATTATGTAATAAAATTTTCAAATATATTAGACTTCATTTAATACCTATATAAAATCAAAAATAGAAGAGCATATACAATGATAATATCACTTTCGAATTTTTAAAAATACACATATCGATCATCTTCGAAAATTTTACATAATCATTGTAAATAAGTTATAACATCACAAAAAAGTTTAAGAAATATTAGACTTCATTTTGTGCCCTAGAAAATAAAAAACTAAAGAGCGTATATTGTGACAAGATCACCGTCGAATTTTTAAAAAATGTACGTATCTGATAATAATCTGACAATTTTATACAATCATTAGGATGGCCTCAGGACCGTACAAAAAAATTTTAAAATTTTTTTGACACTTTTTGCGAAATTTCTTCAAATTTTTTAAATTTACTATTCATGTGAACGGTTTTCCGAACGGTTTTACTTGCCGAACCGGCTCGGCACGGCCGGTTTTCGCGAAAACCGACCGGTTTTCATCGGCATTTTAAACCCTGCTCCCAACAAAGCGTATTTAACAGCCTTTTTTAATAGATTTTTCTATAAAATACCGTGCTTTTTAAGTAGAAAACCTCATTTTAGGTAAAAACTAGTTTTTTTAATCAAAGTTTTGTGGCCACCAAGGGAGATTACACAAAGTAAACTCGACGCTCCAAAAGCATAGATGATTGATAGCCGAGTGCTTGCTGGAGGATGCGGCATAGGACTCTAACGGATATTGTATGCAACTAGTAGTAACCGTACTTCGAGAAAGTTTACTTCTTCTTTCTCTTTTATAGAACCGGCGTTACTTGGTTCGCACCAGCAATCGTTCGACCACTTTCATTGCCTCCTGATTCGTGGTTGTAGTTGCATAACCAGTGTTGTCGTCGCTTGGTTTGCACCCGCAGTGGCAATAGGAGTCCATGGGTGGTGGTGATCAACGACTGGTGGGTGATGAGATTGCGAGATATGTACTGGTCTATAGAGATCGAGAGAGAAGAGAGGGATGACATGGATGTTAGCTCTAGCAAGTCAGTGGAGGGTGAGGCATGGGTGAAGGAGTAAATAAAACATGAGAAGTTAGCGGCGGTGGTGGTGGCTTAACAGCCACCATAGTTGTTGATGCTCGCATGCAAGTTGGTGATGGAGTCAAAGAAGTTGAACTTGTGTGTTCCTTTTTTTCTAGCAGACTCCGCTCGATGAATTGGCCACTTGTGTTTCCCATGCAATAAAATCACCCTAGTCATTTTCCAGCATGGCAAAACCATAGCTTTGGCAAAAAAAAATTGTGAGCCGAAAAACAAGCACAATGGCAACTCCTTACGAACTTAACCCTTTAAATATTGAACGCATCGGATGTTCTCATGACAATATATATACAATATACTGTAAACTTGGAGAATTGGATTGAATCCACCGCAATGGATAAAGATTTCATTGATGTGTTTATATAGTGTATACAACAAGAACGCTAGGAATCCTAATCATATACAAGGAAGGATATACACAATACAATCGGCAAGAGATAAAATCTACATGCTATATGAAAACTTGGCTAAATTGAATCAAGTTTGGTGCTTGGCGTGCAAGGCAAGGAGACCATTGTCTGTCATCCCCCTCAGTCGTAGTGGATGAAGATGGAATGCAGAGACTGTCTCTGAACTCGGTGAACAACTAGAACGGCAAGCCCTTGGTGAGGATATGGACATATTGCGAAGAAGACGGCACATGCAAAACTTGAACTACACCAAGTGCTACCTTGTCACAAACAAAATGGATATCAATCTCAATGTGTTTAGTCCTTCGATGATGCACAAAATTCGTCGACATGTAAACAATGCTAATGTTGTCGCAAAACATAACAATAGTGGAGCTAATCGGGTGATGCAACTCTTGAAGGAGTTGATGCAACGAGCAAATCTCAACCATGGCATTCGCAACACCACAGTACTCCGCTTCAGCACTGGAGCGAGATACTGTAGATTGGCATTTAAACGACCATGAGACCAAACAATCACCAAGAAACATGCATGACCTTGAAGTAAAACACCGAGAATTTGGGCAACCAACCTAGTCAGCATCCGAGTAAGCGACAATGGAGAAAGGAAACCTTACGGGACGAGAAGACCATGATCACTAGTGCCCTTGATATATTGTAAAAATCCACTTAATGAGATTCATGTGCAAGGTTCGGGGATCATGCATGAATAAGCAAACTTGCTGAAAAGCATAAGTAATATTTGGACGAGTAATCGTAAGGTATTGAAGAGCACTTGCTAAGCTCCGATATAAGGAAGGATCATCCATATGTGGGCCATTAGTAGTAGACGATTTGTGGTGGGTGTCAACAGGTGTAGCACAGGGATCACACAGAGACATCCTAGCTCCATCAAGTAGCTGAAGAGCATACTTCTGTTGGGAGAGAAAAATACTAATGTGTGAGTGAGTGAGTAACAACGATACTAAGAAAGTAATTGAGAGAGCTAAGATTAGACGTTGAGACATCGAAACAAGGCTAAGAAGAAGCGATCAAAATAATGTCATCAACACAAAGGAGAAGAAAAACCATATCAGCGCCAAACCGATAGACAAATAAAGAGGATTCGTAACAATAGCTAGAGAAACCAAGAGAGCGAGCATAGAGTGCAAAGCGTTGAAACCATGTCCGAGGTGCTTACTTAAGATCATAAAGAGCTTTATTTAGACGACAAACAAAATTGGGATACTCTGGACCAAGGGGTTGATGACAATATACTGTTTCATTAAGATTGCCATGAAGAAACGCATTTTTGATGCCCAACTAATGAATTGGCCAAGTGTGGGAAGCTACCAAAGAAAGGACAACTTGAGTGGTGGCCGGTTCGACAATGGGGCTAAAAGTCTCGGTATAGTCAATGCCGGGCTCTTGAGTAAAGCCACAAACAACCCAACGAGCTTTGTACCGTGCCAAAGAACCATAAGGATGAAGTTTATTACAAAAAATCCACTTACCGGTGACCACATTGGTATTAGGTGGGCGTGGGGACCAATGTCCAAGTGCTATTCTGAACAAGCGGATGGAACTCATCATGCATGGCGGCTAGCCAATTGGGATCTTTGAGCCGACCGATAGGTTTTAGGAAGAGGCAAAATAGAAGAAGGAACGACATGAAGATTGAGCCGGCATTCTTCTAAGGGAAGAGGCAAGTGACCTGTACGAGTGCAAGTGGTACAGGGATGAGCGAAAGGGCGAGAGCCTGAGATAGTGTTGCTAGGGATAGTGAGAGAGGAGGGCGCGCACTCGACACAACCGAGCTAGTGACTGTTGTGGAAGTACCATGATAGGGCTAGAGACTGCCGTAGCAGGAGATTGTGGTAGTACAATAGCAGGCAATGTTGGCATGACAGATGCGGCAAAACTGGAAGGAGTCATAGCACATGGGGCAGCGACCACAATAGAGGGTGCGATAGAAGTGGTAAGATCCAACAGGAAATCAAGATTATCTTTGGGCTGTCTTGAGGAAGAAGAGGTAGCAAAAGGAAATGTATCTTCATCAAATATCATGTATCGAGAGGTGATAATACGATGAGTAGAGAGATCGAAACATCTGTAGCCTTTGCGGTTTGGAGAGAAACCAAGGAAGATGCAATGAGTGGACCAAGCATAAGTTAGAGTAAGAGAAGAGATGTTTGGATAGCAAAGACAACCAAATACACATAGATGAGCATAAGTTGGCGACGAGCCAAACAAAGCTTCGAAAGGAGTAAGGAATCCAATGGGATGGGAAGGGTGCCAATTTAGAAAATAGGTTGCCATGGCCAGGGCTTCTGCGCAGTAGGAGGATGGCACATGAGCCTCGAAAAGAAGGGAACGAATAATATTGTTGGTAGTGAGAATAATCCGTTTAGCTTTGCTATTTTGCTAGGATGTGCATGGACAAGAAAGACAAAGATGAATGCCGTGAATATCAAAGTGGCGAGCGGCAAGATTATAGAATTATTTTCGGTTGTCACATTGAATGGCTTTGAGAGGAATACTTAGTTGTGTAGAAGCAAACACATGGAAGGTTTTGAGAGTGGCGAGCACATCAGATTTGCGACGTAAGGAAACGTCCACAAGTAGTGAGAGAAGTCATGAAGAATGATAAGGTAATAATGAAAGCCAGAATTACTAGGAATTGGTGAGGTCCACAAGTCACAATGAATGATTTCAAAAGGTTGAGAGCACCAAGAAGTAGACATAGAAAATAGCAGTTGTGTATGCCGACCAAGTTGTTGGGCATGGCACAAACTAGCGACTGCTTTATTACATGAAATAATGGATCAAGAATATAAATGAGTGATGACTTCATGACTAGGATGACCAAGACGACGGTGCCACAAATCAATAGAGTGATGGACAACAGAGAAGGCATGCGACATTGACGGTGGAGACGGGACGACAGTGAAGGCATACAACTTTGAAGGAGGGTGAAGTGGATAAAGACCATTGACACTATTGCACTTAGAGTCAGCTTCTTGATGCGAAGATCCTTCATAGAAACACCAAACTAGTCAAACTCCAAAGAACAATCGTTGTCAAGTGTAGAACTCTGAACAGAGATTAGGTTTTTGATGATAGAAGGAGCAACAAGAACATTGTGTAAACTAAAGGGCAGAGAGGAGAGTTGAATATCACCGAAGATGAGACAGGAAGAGAGTTGCCGTTACCGATAAGAATAGAAGATGTGGATAGGGAGGAAATAGTACCAGAATCCGACGTTATATGAGTAGTAGCACTGGAATCAAAGAACCAATCATTGTTGAGGGTGTTGATCAGTAAAGCTTGATCATAGGGCAGAGCAGGAGGTGGTGTTCCCAGAACACCGGGCTAGTGCTTGTCAAGGAAGGACGTTGGTGAAGCATCTAGGCCCCTAATTCGTTTTGGTTTTGGTAAAAATGACAATCATGATTAAAGGACTAACATTTTTCTTGAGGTTATGAAAATAGATTGGTCCTGGACTTGGCACGTAATAAAGTAAGGAAATGAGGCTCAAAGAAAGTCAAAGCATCAAGCTCAAATGCTAAGGTATAAAATTTAAGGACCTTTTCGTAGTTTTTGCCGATCTTGGTGTTTGGAGAAAAGATCGGGTTGCTAGATTATGTGCCATACTATTTAGGGGGACCTTGGTTAGTAGCTTAATGTGGATCAAGTTTCATGGCTCAAATCATGCTCACACTAAGTCTTATATGTTTCTCATCGAGTCATTTGAAAAATCTGAGAAAAACTATTAAGACCGGTACTATCGATCATGTGGTAGCGGTACTACCGCAAGATCGGTAGAACGGGTCCAATGGTCGGTATGTTTTTAACAGAATGCTGATTTTTGGGCTTTCTGTTCTGCCAGTGGTATTGTCCATGTGGGAGCGGTACTACCGCAGTTGCAGCTGCGGTAGTATCGGCCCCAAGGGCAGTAGGTTTTTTTTTCCAAAGAGCCTATTTTGGCTATTTTCCCTGGCCGGTGCTACCGTCCATGTAGGAGCAGTACTACCGCAGTTGCCGTAGTACCGGTCCCAAAGGGTGGTGCATTTTTTTCTAGAAGAACACCCAAAAATCTGCAGTCATATTGACATTGAGGCCAGTGCTACCGGACCTACATGGGCGGTAGTACCGGGTCTTTGTAGCAACGGGTACAAACCTTGCATTTAATGCATTGTTTCGATCGTTGATTTGGGGTCGGTACTACCGGTCCTACACGGACGGTAGTACCGGGTTTGCTGAATTTTTCAGGACTTTAACCCCAATAGCTAGATTTGTTGGTGAGGGCTATAAATACACTCTCACCTGCAGCAAGTGTATACTCTTAGACATTCATTGCATACTTGTGAGCCTTTGCAAGTCTCTCATCATCTCTAGTGCATTTAATTCACATTTTATGAGTTGTTGAGATAATTCAAATGTGTGCATTCAAGTTGAGCTATTAGACACTTGATCAACCTCAAGTAAGCGTCAAGGTCTATTCTCTTGGAGGTTGCCTCCTCCTAGACGGCTTGGAGGTGTGAAACCAGTGATCTCTTCAAAGAAGATTGTGAAGAGGCCCAGTGGATTGTGAAGGTTGGAGCTCACCTACCCGGAGCAGGGAAGAGCTACCACTAGTGACTGAGGGATGTTCATTTGCGCAAGGAGCCGGTTTGATTCATTCAAGCTTCCTCAACGTGGATTAGGTGAGACCGACAAGTCTCCAAGACCACAGAAAAAATTATTATGTTCATCTCTTGTGATTTGCTCTCTTGCGTTCAATTGTGCAAATTTACATTCCTAGTGTACTTAGTGATTGCTCATATATCTAGGATTGTGTAATTTATTTAGACATATCTTGTTAGTGCAATTAGCGAAACCTAGATGTTTTAGGTTTTAATTGTAAAAATTCTTAAGTCTAGTATTACTTGATCATCTATTGCAATTAGAGCCAAAGAATTCTTTTTAAAAATCATATTCACCCCCTCTAGTCGGTTATCCTTGATCCTACAAGTGTTACCAGGGTTTGGACTCTCTTTTAGGACTTTACAGCATAGAGAGTAAAGGATGGCTAGCGACAGGGTTTCCATATGCAAAGCACGTTTCTTTGATGGCACAAATTATGCGTATTAGAAAATACGTATGACCGTTTATCTCAAGGCCATGAGCTCAAGCATATGGAGAATTGTGAATGAGGGTTTCGCTACATGATTAAATCCCACACCCACCGTTGAACAAGAAGAGCGAAACTCTCATCTCAATGCTCAAGCTATGAATGCTCTATTTGGAGCCTTTAACACAGATGAGTTTAATCAAGTGAGCAATCTTGACACCGCTTATGAGATTTGGACTACCCTCTCGAAAATCCATGAGGGAACATCCTCGATCAAGGAGGCTAAATTGCATATACTTAGAATCAAGTATGAGAGTTTCATTATGTTACCTCATGAGAACATCAATGAGATGTACTCAAGGCTCAATAATGTGGTGAATGAGCTCAAAGTCTTTGGGGCGTCACTAACAGATCTTGATGTTGTTCGTAAGATGCTTAGGACTCTATCGGACAAATGTGAGACGTTGGTGACATTGTTTCTCAACTCTCCCGAGTTGCCAAGGATGACGCCAACCGGACTCCTTGGGAACCTCATTACCAATGAGCTCTGCAAGAAGGACAAGGAGGAGCTCTTGGAGCAAAATTTTTCAAAGAAGAAGAACATCGCTTTCAAGATCAAGGTAGAGTCAAACAATGATACGCAGTACAAACGGCAAAAGATAAAATCTACAAGCTATATGGAAACCTGGCTAAACTGAATCAAGTTGGGTGCTTGGCGTGCAAGGAGACCATTGCCTATCATATACAACCTCATGTTAACAACTATATCCAGTACTAGTATAGTGCCTTGTCTTCCAGTTTTCTTTTCTCAGCACGCAATATATGGTCTTTTCCTTTTCTATAACGTTTCTTTCCTTTTCCGTAATTCCAGGATATTTGTTTCCTTTTCCTTGAGATGATGCTAGAGGTGGGGGGAGATCTGTTGTGGGCCACAGGGATGAGTTAGACACATTAAACAATGGCCATCGGATGTGGGTGAGTAAAGCTGAGGAAAGATCTGAGAGGTTAATTTTGATGGAGGCAAGTTTCTGGGGACGTTTCGCTGGGTGCATGAAGGTTGGGCAATCTCTAGTGAGGTGCATTATTTGGGGTGGACGTAGAAAAGAATGTTTAGATGCATTATAAAGGGGTATAGATACAACTTCATGTTGATAGATGGTGTGACAGTGTGACGATAAGACCATGCTTATGGAAGAGATCTCTTAACTCCCATAACTGGTGCCACTTCAGAGCAAGCTGCAGGGAATACCGCCGAAACATTCCATGGTAACTGAAAAGTTAATAAATCAGGGAGTTTTACTGGCGTTCCGCTGGTGAATGCACAGAGCACAGGCAGGAAACCACCGGTTGCAGCCGGTCACGCAAAAGCCGCTTGCAGATCCACGTCATCCGGCGCCTTTCCTGAGGCAATGCAGCGGATGAACTTTTCAGCAACCCCGCGGGCCCCACTGAACTAATTGAACTGTCCCCACTGCTCAGCCTCGCTCTAGCTAAAGAGGATAGTGCAATCATTAAGTTCAGAAAAGGAGAAAAAAAGAAAGAAGAAGAGGAAAGAAAGAGGTTAATAATTTACCTTTTAAAAATACACAATTGAATTTGCAAAAGCAAAAAAAGATGGTGCATTGCACCTCCCACAGGTTTGTATCCGCGATACTCCGGTATTCCAAGAGCTCATGCAACTTTTGTTCTCTTTATCTAATTCATAGTATTTTAATTTTACTTTGTTTGAAAATTTTTAGATTATTTTAAATTGTAATTAGGTGTCAGATTTAAAAGTGTACGGCGAGTACCCAACTCTATTTGTCCAGTTATACCTAAAACTAAAAAAGACATCAAAAGACTGAAAACTGAGACGAGGTTTTCATTTTCATGTTTCATAGAGAGCATTTCGAAGCTTACTGTGAATCATCTCCCACACTGTACTTGTAAAAACTATTTTCCAATAAATGAATAAATCATGTTTTAATGTTACGATTTTTTTGTAGAACATGTATACCACGCTTGGAAAGAATCGACAGTGCCACACTCATATTCCGCAAATTAACTGTTAGTACGACTTAAACGTTGCATTGAATTTAGATCTTTGTATTTACCCAAACAACCGAATTGTTTTTTAGCGAAATAGAGAAGGGTTAAAAGAAAGAACATGTGATCCATATCTAATGATTAACTTTTCGCACAAGCACCACCGCAGAGTTTCAAGCCATAACATAGAACTCACGAGTCATGATATGCTCCTATAGAAATGGTCATTTTTATAGCTCTGCCTAATTTTTTTTTTGTAAATCTAGCCTTTTTGCGAACACAATTGTAAAAATAACTCTATTCTCAACCGCTCAAGAGAGCACAGCAGCTTCTTTTGCAATTAGTTTACAAGATAGCTAGATTTGCTAAAAAATTTACTATAAAACTAGAGAAGTGATGATTGGTACTCCTAGAACCTGACTACATCAATCAATGTGTTTGGCAGTGTAGCCGTGCGTGTGTGCGTGGCATTATCACATGACCACATCTAATCCGTTGGCCTTTCCAGGGCCGGGACCCGAAAGATTGATAAAGCGAAAGCGATCGTAGGGAAAAGGACCAGAAGAAAATGCAACAAGAAGAAGAAGCCAGCGCACGCAGCCGCCAGCTTTTTTCCTCCGTCACGCCCACGTGCCACGCCATGGGACCCACGTCGCCCTGTCGGGGGTGCAGGCACCGGCACGTGAGAAAGCGCGGTTGTCTGTCTCGTCTCCCTGGCTTCCGAACGGAAATTGAAATTTTAGATTAAACCTAGTCGAAATTTAAAAAGTAAATTTAAAATTCGGAATTTTTGAAGTGAAATTTTAGACCGAAATTATCAAATTTTTGGCTGAAATTGCCGAAATCTTGCTAAAATTCAGCCGAGCGAAAAGTAATCGAAACAATGTTAAAAATTTTGAATTTTGAATTTTGTTTAAAGTGTTACTTTTTTTAAACTTTTAGAGAACTGTGCTAGTGCAATTATTAAGCTCTCCTAAAAATTTTGGATCATGATCACACTCGAGCGAATTTATAAAATTCTGACACGGTTACTATCTCATTTATGTTCATTCTATTTTTAAATTTTAAAATATAACAAATGAAGTTAAATTATTTTATAATTTTTTATGTATGATTTTAGACTGCTAAATATGGTACCATAAATTTTTTAGAGCATGATAAGGCTTGTATAATTTTATAAAAAGCTAACAGTGTTTCTGCTATTTTTATAACACATCTCAAAAATTCGGATTTTCAACAAATTTCCGTGGAAGATGACATTATTAAGGGTTATTGACCCAAATCAGGTCCTCAAAAGTCAAAATCTAGTTAAAATACCTGTGATTTCGGTGAAATTCGACGGAATTATTATAGCAATTTGATTTTTTTTCAAATTATTTTACCCGGCTGGCATTTTGAATCTCCTCCCCGGCCGTAATCCGAAATCTCGAACGAAATTTCCGAAATTTCTCCAAGATTTTGAACTATGCTTCCGACTAGATTGATTTCCATAATTTTCGAGTATGAATTCTGTTCATTTGGATATTTGTTAATATCGACTATCCTGAAAAGGAAAATAATTAGGTATTTGAGAGGTTGATGAGATAGAACCATCGAATCGACATAAACTCGAACAATTCGGGTTGGTTGGGTTAGAGTCGTTTCCAAAAATATTATGTTATTAGGTGTTTGCACTAATGTTTTAACAAAAATTGGAGTTTTACCCTATCTACATAGTTTGAGGTGCATCGGTGGTCTTGTCCTCATAGCTTGAGGTGTAGGGTATCCAAGTCAATTCACCTTATCCTTATGACGACATGACGTGTATAAAAACATGAATAGGTTACAAATACTCACCGTAACATGTACGGTAACCATTCGAATTAAGCAATGTGGTTTTTTTCTCATCCTATTGTGCCAGACTCAACCTCAACCCTATATATTACAGGTCTAATTCTTTCTCCAAGTTAGCGGCTGATCCAAGTACCAGAGTTCTTGTATGTCTTCTTGTAGATTGTAAGACTGCTGCCATTCATGGATCAATCTCTAGCTCTTGATTCTAAAAAAAAAAAGGTCCAATTCGTTCTTTGTTGATTCTTTCCAAACAAATAGTGGAATTGTAAAACTCTAGCTCTCAAAACAAATATACTACTAATGTGAGAAATAGCAAGTTCCTTTTGACACTTTTCAGCGACTCAAATAAATTTGCTAACTTTTTTTCTCACCATGATATATTACTATTTTATTATATCCTTGTGATCCTGACAATGTAGGGATGGTAACAGAACAGGTGAAGTGGATAGATACCTAAGAAGGGAGTGAATTAGGATTCTTTTCGCTAATAGCTAAATTAAAAACTCAAACTTTCCTAACCTAACCTATAGGCCTATGGTTTCTAGTGTAGCCAAAACAACTACATAAGTCTAGTGAAGTTTTGCAATCTAACTTCTAACCTACACAAGTCTAGTATCTAAGAATTGAAAGACATAGAAATAAATGCGGAAACGTAAAAGACATAAAGAGTACAACCAATTTTTTACTGAGGTCTCGGAGACTCGGCGATCTCCCCTACTTCTTGTTAGAGCACTCTCGCAAAAGTACTGCTCTGACTTGAAGGAATCAAGCCATCCCGTGGTAGTCCTTCTCTGCTCTAGATAGGTGGAGTCCGAACCTTCACAACATTCCTGGTGCCTTTCCACAAGCTCCTCCTTAGAACGTCATTGAGAACTACACCTTCAAGTCGTCTAGTAGACACTGATCTCCAAAAGTAACAAGCTTAGACCATCATTTGAACCTAGAGAGGTCAAGCAACTAGAGTGATACATACTAAAGGTCTATGCTACTCTCAAATCTCTCAAAATATGCTCTTGAATGCTCTTGAGTGTTCTTTATCTTCCTTTGGTATGAGATGAACCTGTAGAGTGGCCAAGAGACCTCACAAAGATTTTCATACCAAGTATTTATAGCCTCCTTGAAGAAACTAGCTATTACTCTCACTTTCCTAAGAATCAACACCTTCCGATCATCCGAAGCCCTCCCAAATCATCCTAAAGCTTGAAATCTAATGGTCGAAAAACTAGTCATTACATGCCTAAAGTATTATCCGGTAGCTTCCAGATCATCCTTACATCCATATGATCCTCTCCATCCAAATCATCTACAATGTATAAAAATTTCAGCCTATGTCAAAACCAACTCTCTGTCTTAATGATCCGCTTTCTTGTTCGGTAGCTATATAATTATCTAGAATATGTAACTTTCCAACACATTGAAAAATACTATCTTCGACTCCAATGATCTTCTCCTTTGTCCGCTAGCTATAGGATCATCTGTAATGTGTAATTTTTTCAATATCTTAAAAAATACCACATTCGGCTCCAATGGCCCCTGTCCGATAGCTATAGGATCATCCGAAATGCATCGACAATTTTCAAACTAAGCAGATATTGTTCCAACTTCGATTCTGTTACAACTTAAACTTTTCATGGGCTTCCTTTGACTATAGATGAGGTAGAAAAGCCTAGTGTGCAGCACAATTAGATACCCCAACCTATCCAACCTCAAGCTACTAGTTTGGACTCCCTTTAATAGTACAACCAAAGAAAAATAAACACCAAACACTACAATGATCCATCTTTAATACCTTGAATCATGTCTAAACACAATGTTCTTGATCTTCATACTTTCACGTGAATTATACCTTTTTGGGGATCTATGAATATCAAGAACTCCCATTATGCTAAAGTCAAGCACTAACTCATCTTAAAACCTTTAAACATTATTAGTCTTGATAATCAAACTTTATTAATCACCAAAACATATAAATAACATAAATTAGAGGCCTAAATAGTTACAACAGGGAAGTTCGGGGGATGCCCCTGTAAAAACCCTACCCAAAAGTCAAAATCTTAAGCCATGATTAAACCCCGATGCACTCTCTTTAACATTCATAACCTAAAGCCTAGCCATAATTCATATCAAATGTCTTCCTTGATACAACCTATATGTATATGTAAGACATATCTATATATATACTTGCTCATGTACATGTATACATATATTTATTCAAGCATACATAAATTCATATGTATACATATATTTATTCAAGCGTACATAAATTCATAGTCGTCAGCATTGCAAAGTGCTTATATTCAAATACTTGCATATGTTAAGTCCGAAATCTACTTGTACACCTAGATGCCCGGTTTTCAGCACTAGATAAATACAAACATACACACAAATCTCATAAATGCATTGATTCATATATTCAAAATCTCATAACAAGAATATACTTACATGAGTATATACATTCTAAACCACAAGTCCAGACTCCATAAAATAGCAAACACAACTGCACGTCCTCAATAACACCTCATCATCAATAGAGGTAAACTCTCACACATCCACCCATACAGGTCAAAACAAGTACTTTACAACCAACATACATACCAGGTCTCACTTTTGCCTCCAAGTCCTCAAAGGAATTACAATCCAAACACATACAACAATCATTACATTCAAGTTATCAAAAGCTCACAAAAGGAATGTCCTTCTAATTGCCTTCCAGCCAAACTGACCTACAAATTTTTGGCACCTTCACCAGTTCTTTACACAACCGCAACCTATTTTGTATGCCTTGAATAGCTAACTGCCACTACTCTCTCTCTCTCTCTCTCTGCCCATCCCTCACAGCCAAGTGGAAGAGAAGAGAGCTATATGTCCTCGAGCTACCCTGCTAGCCCACAGCTTTGGCAATCCATCCCTTGGTTTTTAACCTAGCCAAGTCGGTTTACCCTGTGTCCCAATAGTATAAATACAGGTCAAAATAGTACACATGAGCCTTTACTACCCTCAACTCTATTCACCCACTAAAGCAGTATCTGTCCTCCATTGAAGTCTAGCAGCAGGCCAGAAAGGAGAAGAAACAAGGCGACATCCAGCTGTCCCTTTCTTCCCCTGCCACCCCACACCATATTTCATTGCGGCCATAAGGTGCCCATATTAATTTATGTATTTCTTTCCTTTTTGTCATTCAATTAAAATAAATGGTATCCATATAAGTGAAAGTAAAGCACATATCAGCCTTACATGTAACCTAAACCTCATCTATGAATTAGAACTACGTAAGTGCTTAAGTCATCTAAATATATGTCTTGGTATCTTGTGCTTATAGAAAAAGGATTCAATAAACAAGTGAGCATGCATGCATTCTGATTTAACAATCAGAACAGATCCATATTAAAGCATGACCATAAATGTCACACCTCACAACCATGTCATACCAAACAATAAGATAGTGAAATGAGAACATAGTAAAGTGACATTAAACTTTAGTCCATCAAGTAAATGTCTGTAATGTCTGCAGCCCAGACAATCTTATCACGCTCAGTCACGAGCAAGAGCATGTGAGATACCAACCAAACATCATTCTCAAATTCTAAAGAATGTGAACATTAGCAATTGTCCTATTTAGCATTTAATCATTTCACCAGCAAGCATCCATGCATTTATAAAGGCCAGATCCTAACTCATACACACTTAATCAAATAGCATCCAACAGTTAAGTAGTACATAATATCTACCATGCTCATCTCAAATAAACAAGCTCACATAACCATACCACTACATGCACTCTCCCAAATTACCATGCACAAAAGCTAAATCCCTGAGTCATGAACACATCCCAATAAGCAGAGACAAATATTAATCCATGTTCAAATAGGGCAAATGGGTCATGCAGATCTTTAATAACATTTCAGTTTCACACACTTTTGATAGAAACCAAAGTCACATGCACAAACAAGCACTCAACCGCCTCGGTTCACACGTTAGGGCAATCAACAATCAACATATGTGAACAAATTAACATACTAGTGATTCTAGAAGCAAAATTGAGGGGTATGCTCGAACCAGAACAAAGTAACCCTACCACGAATAATAAGAGTTATGCATCAAATCGAGTGACATACGTTTCATGCATGCAAAACAAAGGAAGAAGGGGGAGGGGAAGGTCACTTAGCTTTTGGGTAGGATGGGGAGGTAGTGGCCGGTGTGGGTGGCTGTCGTGCGTGTGGCCCCGTCGGTCCATGCCCCACCACCGATGTGGAGGCCGATCGAGAGAGCGCCGGGGATCGGCCGGATGATGGCGACCTAGGGCAAAGAGAGGGGGAGAAAAAGAGTAAGTAGAGGGGAGGAGGAGGAAGAATGAGAAAAGAAGAAGTGTTTACTTAGCTCAGGATTTCCATGGCTGCCAGCCAGATCCGACGTGGAATTGCCAGATCTGGCAAGGGGGAACCGGCCATGAGTTAGGAGTGATGAGAGGGAGTCGGTGGATGCCACCGGTGGCGCTAGAGGCCAGCGAATGCAGCGGAGCTGAGTGGCTATGCCGTTGGCTCAGGGGAAGGAGAGAAGGGAGTGAGAGCGAGGCAGTGGGGGAGGCAGGCGCCAACGCTGTGAAGGGCCGGAGGCGGTGGCAATATGGGGAGAGGAGGCGACGCTTGGGGGAGAAGAAGATAGTGTGAGTGCGAGAGAGAGGATAGTGTGAGTGCGAGAGAGGAGGACAGGGGCGGCGACCGAATAGGGGAAAGAGAGAGGGGTGCGATAGAAATTAGGTTTGGGTTAGGGGGAGGCTGAGTGAGCTGAATGGGCCAGCCTAGGCCGGGTAAAAGAAGAAAAGCTGTACCAGAAATAAAGAAAAATAAAAAATCAAAAATAGTATAAAGCAGACTCAAAATTTATTTTTCTCCTTGTTTTCTTCTTTTCTTTTCTCTAAATTAAATGCATCTATTAAATATTAATACATACATATAAATAAACAGTTCAAGCTTTAAATAACGAAATAACACTTAAGACCTTAGGACAAATAATATAGATTAGCATAAATTTATAAATTTCTCTTATGACCTAACTAAAGAAATTCCAAGCATTAAAGGTTTTAACATTGTCACTAGGAAAATATTCTAGAAACAACCTAGAACATTTACGGTCCGATCCAACTGTGGACCAATCGGTGGAAGCACCCGCAGGCAAGTCGCCCTTCGACCATGTCTTATGAATTGAAATGTTTGTGGGCTAGGATTGTTTTGAAATTCTTGCATATACATCAAAAGATTAATTTCTAAAAGAAATTAAAACATGACAAGTGGATCAGGTAGATCCAGTGGATGATTTGTTGAGGCTAGACCCGAGAGGTCCAGTGGTAAAACCATAACCTAGGTAGGGTTGTGGAGCTAATTGTTGGGTAGAGGAGTTCAAGGTATGAACAACCCGGGTAGGGTTGTTGTGAGTTAGGGCCCCTCTATATAGGATATCACTTAAGGACAAAATCAAACTAGCGCTTACTTCAAAAGTGGCGCAAACCGTGCTGACCATAGACCTGGTATGAAATGGGCTGAACTAAGTAATCTACAAGTAGCTGTCTCTGTCACGAGTGAGAAGGTGACTGTTGTTAGGGGGTGAACAATCACCCTAGGGCGAGACGTCAAGGGAGGATTCTCGACTCGCGTGTCTTTGGTGAGGCGAGGTAGTATGGCAGAGGTCAGAGTATGGTTGGCTAAAGGTTCTGTTTCCTTGGCTTAGTCGTGCGCTGAAGGTAGCGCATTAGTCGGATATTATAAGACAAGTGATGCTATAGGCAAAGCAGTACACCTCTGATCAGAGTTAAAATATGATATCACTCCTAGCTTCCGGGTTTGAAAGTGCGTTATGTGGGTTTTCCTCTAACACAAGATGTAAGATCCCACGTCACTCAGCCGTCAATAGATTTAAAAGTTAAAACTTGATATTTTCTAATAGATGGGCAAAGGGATGGATACTTTGGGTAAAGCGTTACTTTGAAGTTACGGCTTGGTGGCCGAAAATATATAAATACGTATATAAACTCATGCATCAATTTTTTGCGGCTTGCTGAACTCTGGAGTACTCAACCTTTCTTTTAGTGTTGGTTTATAGAACCTGCTGAGTCCACAAACCCAGCGAGGTAGAGGGTGATATTCATGATTCTATGAATTATTACTGTGATGCTAATGTTACTGTGGAGGGCTATGAATATGAGGGAGCAAACGACCAAGACCTGATGGAATAAAAGACTCTCAGGAGGGAGGCACTAGAGTAATCTTGTAATAAATAAGTGGGCAGTTTAGAAATCACCTTAGCTGGACCTAAGACAGTACTATACGTACTTTAAGAATAAATCAGCGTGTACTATACGGTGGAAGGTTCCACATGTGCATGTGTTGTTTTCCTTAGCTGATCTTGACGCACTCTGTTCTGTGATGTTTTCCACTGGATCTGGCCTGGTCATGTAAAGTAGGGGTGTCACAGGCCCGGCGGCACCGCCCTGGCCCAACCAATCTTCATGGGGTAAAACGTCCCTTGTCTCTTGCGGGGGACCTGAGCCCTATGGGGACTGAAAATGTAATTTTTTACTTGTTAATATCAACTTAGCCATTAATATAAAAGCATTTGGGTATTCTTTTTATAATATTTAGTTTCAAACCTTAAATTATAATATATAGACACAAGTTTTAGTCAAACATGCCTATATTGTATTAAAAATATATGACATATGAACTAAAACAATATATTGTATTTTTGGTGGCCCCCGTAGGGGACCTCAACCCCCACCCTGCTATGCTAGCGAGTCCTATCCCTAACCCCTGTGGTGGAAGAATAACCACCGCCCCATGCCACATGGTGATAATACCTGTGGGCTCCATAGTGGATCTCGACCTCCACCCCACTACACTAGTGGAATGACCCCTGCCCCATCCCCCTTGGGAATAATCCCCACAGGGCAAATTGCTACCCCCTAATCTAGAGTAGAAAAGCCAATTAAGATTTATCAGAAAACAAAAAAAAAGCACATGAAGAAAAACTGAAAAAGACACTCAATACATAGCATCAATGCATTCTATAAGTAATACTATAAGCTTTTGCTTGCAACTTGTACTTCCTCTGTTCTTTTCTAAGTGACACCTTCCAATCTGTGCCATCAAATGTTTCTAAAGTTTAACCACTAATATGTTTAACTCTTTCTAGACTGACTATAAAAACTATATCATTAGATTTGTCATTAAAAATACCTTCATAAAATTTATTAGTATATAATAACATAAAGTTACAAAAAAGTAAGGATCAAAGTCACATCTCGTAGACTGTTGAAAGTCATAAATGTCAATTTAAAAAGAACGGAGAGAACATTTAATTGTAGGCATGATTACATAGCAAATTATATCTACATTAGTCACATCTCTCTATACCACAAGCTAAAGCCTAAAGATCTTCCACCAGATGGGCCACCGCCAGAATTACAAGTGGAATGCCCTAAGGCCCCCAAAATTTTTACGCTAGGTACCAAAAGAAAAACTCATGTTTCCATGATTTGAAACATATGTATTTGCCTATCAAATCTAAAAGAAAAGACTTATAGATGTGGTAACGTGCAGAATCCGTGACCAAGCGGCAAAAGGGGGAGAAAGATCAAGAAATGAGCTGTTATCAAGTGTGCATAGACGAAATTAAACTTAAAGATACTCACAAGTCACCATTCACAAAGGAATAAAAAGGCATAACAGAAAGAACATGCATGTGAAGAACAAATAGCATGCATGTATAATGCTCTTGTTGGCTTGTTGCCTTTAGATTCTCTAGAAAGTAATGTTTTGGATTGAAAACAAACAAGCCTATTTGTACACCAATACATATGAGAAACCTCATACGATTGCATGCTTGATATTTGCAATACTATATCATACTGGAATTATATATCACATGGGTTAACCTCGTTGTTGAAGTATTGAGTTTAATACACTGATTAGTTCACCCAAATTTTTTTGTATGAATTAGTTTGGTGTATGAAACTTAGTTTTGTATCACAGCTAAAGGTCCTAGGCTTGAGACCTAGCTTGTAACACTACAGCCTTTTATATGCTCAAGATATTACCACAATTTACATTTTTCATCACTTTAACATGATTTTAACCAAAATTTCAGCAACCGATCTAAACAATTATCACCACTACTAAATCAACAACAATAATAATGTGCATAATCACATGAACAATAACAAAACACTAATAAACCTGGGAACCACATGTCCAAGCATGTCCAAGTCTTCGCACTTGGGTATACCTGGATCACATGCGTCCGAGAGCAATATTTACCTTTTGACAACGACTATGAACAAGGATAAATAAACCATAGATAAACAACTAAACTCCTCACTCAATAAATATAATTCGATTAAGTTCATATGTTCATTATTATGATTATGATATCCATCAACTAAATTGGCTAAGCACTTTATTACTCATGAGTGAACACTAAAACTAGGTACTTACAGAAGATGATATGACAAATGACACTACTTCCATCCTATGCATATTGCCTTCAGTAATCACCTAAAATATTAAAATAAGCAAGGGTGAGTCCATGACTCAACAAGTACATAATAAAATAATAATATAACCATTTATTACATTCATCTCATTAATCATCTTTAGGTGAGTCCACGACTCAATAACATAATCATTTATCCCATTCATCTCATTAATTATTTTTTATCTTTAGCTATACAATTCAAATATGTCTACATACTCATATGTTCATCACATAGCGTATATCGGTATCACTGAGTGCACATATGTTGATGTCATATCCTCTCATATACTCCATCCCATGGAGGTGCCTACCAAATTAGGTCTTTCATACCTACACCAAGTAGGTCATAAAGGCCCACACAGGTCACATCTTTCCATAATGAATGCACATATGCAAATAACATGAGTTATTAACATGTTTCATCATCTCCATTATTCTCATCATCATAGCATATCATTTTTTTTCATAATAAACGAAAGGAACTATGTAAAGCATCATAATAGAAAGTTCCCAATAAGAAGAATTAACCATCTATGTCATCAATCAATCGTATGCCATTCCATTGTATAGGTTATGACACTGATCGTAGGCACCCCAAATCTCGCCCCGAACACAGATACCACTACTAAACGAATATCGATCTCTCCCAAACTCTATCCTAGTGACCTTCAAGTGTCACATCTACTAACAAAATGACCATAACACCGCTCCAATACAGCATCAACATAATCAACGCTAATATATGGTTTGTATGTGCGTCTCGAAGTTTTTCAGAAACGTAAGTGTCGGCGATCCTCCTCAATCCTCTGGTGTTCCTCGCTCCTTCATGCTTACTGAAACTCCTGCGCCATGTCCTAAAAAATCCTCACCACCTCCTGCACACAGTGACACGAACGGATTTCAATTTGGGTGCATGGTTTGACGAAGAATGTGAAAAGACATGAACGACGTTGCTAGGGCACGCTCTGGCCGTGGTCGGCACGGTGCGGCATGCTCCGACGTAGCCCGACCGGCACTACGGCGGTGATAAGGGGCACGGCCGCACCTTTGTGTGACGATCAATGGTGAGACACTGGTGGGATGGCACGGCGGCGAGGGCGTGGCAGCTCGCAGTGGCGACATAGGAACAGTGCACGGGTGTGGCAGTGTGGGGTGGCGGCTAGGGTTAGGGCTTAGCCTCCTCCCCAATTTATTGCTGGGACGCCGAGTCTAGCCCGGCCATGGCACGCATGCCGAGGTCGGCTCGGCTCGGCTCGGCTCTGCCCGACCCAGCCCACATTTTTTTTAAATATGGATTATCACATAGCTAATGCAATTTGAAGGAAAAAAATTAGTCCACATAATAGACCTAATTAATAGGGCCTAATCATGATGGGGAGTACCCAAGTTTGCTTGTATTTCCTCGACAGACTAAACTATCGTGAACCATCTAATGCATAAAACTCAGTACTACTCGCTAACAGAAATTTCTGGGTCGCCCCTTAACAAGCATGTGCCTTACATATTTCCAAGCTTCCTTCTCATGCTTTTGTAAGTGTGATGCTCCTCAGCCTTTACTTTCTTTCTGGATGGCTGCTTTCCTTTACAAAAGGGCATGCATCTGCATTTAAGCTGTACTTTGGACTTGATATATTGCAAGATATGGCCTGTGGGTGTGGGGAAGTAAAGTCTGATGAAGGTCTTGCAACTCGACTAAGTAAAGTTGATGGAGGGAAAAGGCTGTGTAGTGTGTACTGTGTAGGCCTTTGTTCCCCCTTCAACTTTGCGTAGGGAAAAGGTAAAATCATTCTATAGGCTCCGTTTCTAATTTTACATAAGCCCTTGCATGGAACGCGGAACCTTTTCCAAATTACGTAAATTGTTTCATGTAAATTTCAATGTCCTGAGAAATTTGATACGGCTCGGGTGGTTAGAAGCGATGGTACGCCTGCTGCCTGCCCCGGTTCGATCTAGGGATCAAACATCGGTGCGTCTCATCTCACACACGTGTGCTTGCGCTCCGTAGGGTACTGGATAAATCCAGGATTTATCTGGTGATCTCTGCTCCAGAGCTAGCGTGTGTTTCAGTAGGACGCACACGTTGTAATTAAAAAACAAATCAACGTCCCAACATACCCTGAAAAGATGTGAGGGCTGTTTGGTTCCCATCCATCTAGAGTGTGTTTGCTTGTCTAGATGAGATTGGATAAAATATGACCATCCAGCCTGGTAGGAATGGAGTCATCCAGATGTCTATTTGATTGGTAGATATAGGATGAGTTAATTTTTTGTTTGGTTGGATGGGACTTTGGTTGGATGGATGAGACTGGATAGGATAAGCTATTTTTTTGTTTGGTTGGATAGATGAGGGTGGATGGGCTAGTCGTGATTAAGGTTTTGAATTTCGGTTTGATTTTTTTGGACAAAAGTTGCCCAAATTTTGAATTTTCGAGCAAAATTTGAATTTTCAGACAAAATTTGGCTGAAATTTGAATTTTCAGACAAAATTTGACCGAGTACACCTCTTCATACAACAAACTGCATGAGCCTATCTGGGCATTTTTTAGGGATGGCTCTATTCAATATCTTGAGGGAATATTCCAAAAAACTGAATGACCCTATCTAACCTATCCACTCATCCAAATAATTAGATGAGTCCAAATATATGGATGACCATATCGCATCCAGCCTTGCCTTAATTAGATAAGCAAGCCCCACCTATTCTGGACCTTAATGCAAAATTATTAGTGCTACCATAGTAAAGTAGGCCCTGAAATATTGTGCAAGGGTTTCGGACTTGAATGGCTTCTCTTTGAGAAAAACTAACTAGGGTCACGCGCTACGCTGCACCATGCGAAATTTACTCACGCGACACTGCGTCGTGCAAAATTTGGTCCGACGGTTATTTCTGAAAAAAGGTAGCCAAGGTCGCGCGCTATATTGCGCTGTGTGAAATTTGGTCCGATAGATATTTCTGAAAAAAAGGGTATGAGGTTGTAAACAGGAATTCATTTTTTCTCAGGGCTTTTTTTCAAAAATGTGCTAGTTAGAAGTCATCGGCGAAGTTGCGGCACCACGGGTTCTCTTTGTGCGGTGCGAAACTTGATCCGACGGTTACCTATGAAAAAAAGGTATGAGGACACGAACATATTTTTTTGGGATTTTTTAAAAATGTGCTAGCTAGGAGTTGTCGACGAATTTGTGCGAGGGCCTCTACGCAATATTGGTTTTATCGTTTTTGCAAAAAAATGGGCCGCTAGAAGTCGTCGAATCTGTGAAACCGTGATTTTTTTACGTAATTTCGGTTTTCTCGAGTTTTTTTTTAAAAAATGGGTAGATAGGAGCCGTCGACGAATCTGTGGATCGCTAGGAGCCGTCGGTGAATCTGTGGGATTTTTTACGGAGAAAACCGCAGAGGGATCTAGCCGTGTAATTTCGGTTTTCTTGAGTTTTTTTTAAATAGATTGCTAGGAGCCGCCGGCGAATCTGTGGATCGCTAGGAGTCGTCAGCGAATATGTGGGATTTTTTTGGAGAAAACCGTGGAGAGATCTAGATGTAATTACATTTTTTTGCATAATTTTGGTTTTCTTGTTTTTTTTAAAAAAAAATGGGTTGCTCGAGTCATCGACGAATCTGTGAATTTTTTTTGAGAAAACCATGGTGGGACCTAAACGTAATTTTGTTTTTTCAGGTCCAGTATGCTGAATGCTGATTTCTTGAGACCTAAACGTAATTTTGTTTGTTCGGTTCATTTTGTTAAAAACCGCTGGGAGGACTTGGACGTAAACCACAGAGGGACCTTAACATAATATCATTTTTTTGGGTCTATTTTGTTAAAAACTGACTAGAGGATCTAAAAGTAATTTCAAATTTTTTCTGAAGACCTTTTTGCGAGGGATGCTGACGTGGCACCCCTGGTTGAGTTCCAATTCTCCCAGCTTTATATAAAGGTACTAGGATGGGAAGCGCTACGCTGCGCTGGATTAGTGTGCTATTTAAATTTCTATGTATTGGGAGCATGGCTAATATAGAATCTGCACATATCTAAAACCATAGTGAGAAAAGTGCAGCAATATTTATAGCCTAAACAGCACAAAGATTAGAACAACGGTATCTTTCAAGCACAATTATGCAGAACACATAAGAATTGAAATGAAATAATAGAAGCAATGAACCTAGTCAACTGCATGTTCTCAAACAAGTGTGCACAATTCGCGATGTAGCGACATGCACATGTAACAAGCCGAAACTACTGCACAAACCATGCTCCCATGTATATGCAGCACGCGTGGCTCTCCGTCAGTCGTCTGCACCCTACATCTTTGAGTACTTCACTACCGACCATCTGTTCGGGATATGGAGTTCGGAGTTCAACTTCTGCGGATTGGACATGCATTACAGGGAGCTGTGGCCGGGCCAAGTGACTTGGTGCCAGAATGATAGTTTGAAGAGGAGTGGGCGTGGGCGCTGGCAATCACGACGAATCTGTAACGACATGGATGCTAGTCAGTGTGGAGATGGACCTGCTTCACGGAGGTACCAGTTGTGCAGGACAGTGGGTCATACAGTGAAGAACTACCCTAATAGGGCTGGCTAGTAATTTAATTTTTAGTTCACCAATGTAAATGCACGTTATGTAATGCTATGTTATGTAATATCATGTACCTTCATCTTATATACTATCCTGTTATGTGCCTTGCTGTTATTTGATGTTATGACATTTAATGCTATATGTCGCTACTCGTACTCTTCATTTCATGTCATTTATTGTCTTCTAGCAGGGTATGGCTGGACATGCACAGACTCTGCTTGACCCATCATATGATGGCAAACATCGTAGTGGTGCTTGCCTTACGAGAGGTGGTCCACGACCATTCGTTCTCAGGGGTCTGAGCGTCCACTGGCCCTTGGACACGCGCTACGTCCCTTCACTACGGCGGGTAGGTCTGTTGCCGTTGGCACGGATGATAGACATCGGGCGTACTTTCTCTTTGGATGGGGCTCTGTTGTCTGCCCTTATCGATCGTTGGAGGTCGGAGACCCACACGTTCCACTTTCGCTGGAGGGAGATACTGTGACCCTGCAGGACGTTACCGTTATTATCGGTTTGCCTATCAGGGGTAGGCCGATAGTTCCACCTCCGAAATGGCCTGATTGGAGGGTCAGGTTGCAGCACTGATTTGGTCACCCGATCCTGAAGAACAGTTGGGGGGTTCACAGTCCTGGCTTCCCCGCTACGTGCGATGTCCCGCTGATGCGTCAGAGTTTGTATTAAGGAGTCACATTGTGGCGTACCTATTGTTTTTGTTCGGTTGGGTGTTGTTCCCTTCTACACAAGGAGATAGCGTATACCCGAGCTTCATCCACATCGCCGAGGCGTTGGATGACGCCGAGCTAGAGGATGTGCCACAGTTTAGCTTTAGATCGGCGATGCTTAGTGTAACATACAAGGGATTGTGCATAGCATACCTGAAGAAAACAGTAGATGGGCCCGTGCTTGTTGTGTGTTACTTTCTGCTTCAGATATGGTCATGGGAGCACTTTCCTGTGGGGTGACCGTACTTCAAGGACTCCGTGCACCCGTATCCATTGGAGGTTCCATTCTACGGTGAGAGTGGGGACCCGATCGACAGGCCCACCATGGGTACGCGATGGACGGCAAGCCGATTGGGATGGGCAAGGGAGAGGCCTCGTCGAGTCTACCCAGAGTATCATAACTACTTCGAGACTCTGCACGAGGACGACATCATATGGCAGCCATGGACTGCACATTGCTTGCTCACTACAGCGCCGCATGGATTGTCAGAGCAGTGCGGCCAGAATGTTCACTACTAGCTGACGACATGCCACATGGTGTTTTGTCACATGGTCGAGCCGCATTGCCCAGCCCGAGTGATGCGCCAATTCAAACTTCATCAGTAAATCCCACCTCCAGTTGGTCCATCTCTGCCGCAAAAAGTGCAAGCATAAGTGCAATTCGAAATATTCAATTCTAAGATTTTCTACTAGCCTACCGGGTGTAATTCGAATTCGTAACTTGCAAATTTCTTTCTTTGCAGGCAATCTCAGAAGGGCCAACAGACCGACAACTGGTGCTTACTTGCGATTACTATTATGGACCAACTGCGTGGGAGCGATCGCCATCTATGGACCGAATCCATCGATTCGAACCCACTGTGTTTACCGCACTAGTCCCAGGATCAACGCTAGTGCACACAGCTCAACATTGGTACATATCACATCATACTCAACGATAATAGAATAATAGTTCATTTATTGATATAACTAAATGTATGATCTTATGACCAACTTACATTATTAAGCCACACAGGGCAAGACTGGAAATATAAGCTAATAATTAAGCAGCGGACAGAAGAAAATGTAGATAGCTCATCAGTTCACCATAGGCAACCGACAAGGCTCGGACCCTAATGACTCGTGTCTTCCTGGACTTCCTCTTCCAACACAGGTGTAGATTCTTCAACTATTGATTATTATTGTTGGCAAGGGTGAGTACTTTAAAGCACTCAACAAGTTGTGCACAGAATGCAATTCTATGTAACTATATGTAAGGCTTATTCCAATGGATAGGCTATCATGGCTATTTTGCAATAAGCAGCATTTATGAACAAATATAATATTTAGATTGTAAAGACTTGTAAAACAAATAGCAGTAATAAATAGATTCAGTATTTCTCAAGTAAACCAGGTTTCCAATCCTAAGTCAAATTCCATCTTCCACATGGCATTCCGCCATCCCAACCAAATTGTCCATTTAATTAAGCTAACCTTTAATCGTAATTCCGAGCATTGCTCAATACATGAAACACGGCTATCCGAATAGTTTCACACTCTCTGAGAGGTTATGCACTTTACCCGTGATACAACCAAACACCACCAAGGCGAGTGATTATAACGAAGCCTTTACAATCTGTTGGCTTAACCCGATACTACCCGCTAAGGTTTCAACACTGGTGGGACTGGTTACCACATCCGGGGCCTCCTCTTGCGCCATGTGAATTACTCCATAACTCGGAACTCACACCGACCACGATAGTACCAAAATTAAGATATTGCAAATTACTCAGCTAGGCTGGCCCATACCAGACATGTGGTTGCATGATTGACTCAGGTCAAAGGCTTGCAAGGTTAAGTCCTTAGAGTGATCAAGGCAAGACATCCACATACCATCTGCCCATCGGGCCCACCTTAGCATACTCGCCCCTTGTCACTTGCCCCAATCTAAGTGATTATCACCCAGTTGATTACCAAGCACCACATGCCATCAACAATTCAACACCGTTACGTGACATGACTCGCCACAACAACTCAATCTCATCGTGTGATCCCACATGACACACAAGTTCATAACATTGTTCCATATTCCATTAATCAAGATTAATTATCAATGATTCTGACACATGTGATGACGTGGCATGGCTAAGCAACTAATACGATCTAACAATCCCATGTTGATTATATTTACTAACCAACTATATTGAACCAATCTAGGGTGACAATGGATCATGGTATACAATGACAAGGTAGGATATAAATCAATCTGGTATATTAGCTAAGCCCAATCCAATTTGAAAAAATTGTATACTTGAAATAATATGCAATAGGGTAAAACAAATATAGCAATTTTATAAACATGGGTTCAACATGATCAAAGCACAACTTGCCTTGGAATAGGTCCTGATCTGGTTCTGGAACTTGCTCTTGAGTTCTTTGGATCTTCCTCGGCGTCGCACAATTCAACGTCTACGCGTACCGAAGGAGAAAAGCAAATAAATACCAAAACAGAGAGCAAATGAACTCCAAAAATCAAATACAATTCACCATTAAATATACCTCAATTTTACAAATTTTTAGAAATTTTAATCACTCAAATCCGAGTTAAGATGCAAAAGTTATGGCCTTTTGAAGTTTGAAATAAATACTGAAAATACAGAAATTGGAAATTCGGAATTAACAGAATTGTTTTTATACTGAAAAACAGATTTATGACGTCAGCGTGACCTCATGATGACGTCATCATCACAGAGTTTTCAATCGGATTATTTTTCCAATTGAAAAATGCAATTATGACGCAAGCATGACGTCATGCGATGTCGACCGGCGCCCGACCAATCGAACACGACACGTGTTGCGGTGCATGGGTCGAGTCCACGGCATAGCCCGGACCACGGCAGACCGGTCCACGGCGCCTCGGCGCCTCGCCCGACACGCGAGTGCGTCCCAATTGGCTCAATCCTGCGGCTCGATCGATCCGCGAGAAGGCGGATCGAGCGGCTACGATCGATCGACCACGCGTCCCACATCCAACGGCTTACCCCAAGATCTGACGGTCGAACGCTAGCGCGAAGAGACGACGATGGTGCGGCGGCGCCTTTCACCAGTGATGGAGAAGACGACACACGACGCGACGCTCTGACGGGCTCCTGGTGACGAGACGGCGGGGATCCGACGCGGCGCGGTTGGCGAACTTCGGTCCCGCGACCCAGCGGCGGAAGGCGGCGGATCGGCGACGTTCTCGGGCAAAAACCGCGGCGGTTCCACGCTTCAACTCCGACGAGCTCGCGGCTGCGTTCTACGGCTGCTCTCGCGAAATCTCTCCGACCAAAAGCTGCGGCGCACGACTGCGAACCTCGGGCGCTACCCCCTCCTTTTATAGCCTAGGCGTCCGAGCTCTACACGGCGAAGAAGTCCGACGACCACACGACGGCGAACTCCGAGTCCGCTTCGGGGACGATAAACGACAGCGCGATGCGTGTCCCGATCCGACGGCCAAGACGTGAGCGCACACGCGGCCTTTCCTGGACCGTTGGATCGCACGCGAACGGCTATCGATCTAGGGTTTTCCCTCGCTGCGGTTCGCGGGCTGGACTGGGCCGCACCGACGCAGGCTTCAAGAGCACAGTGTTGGGCTTCGGCCCAATACTGTTCATTAGGATTTTAAAATTTTATTAATTTAAATAATTCTAGAAATTCATTTAATTGGTTTTAGGCAAATAAATTATCAGGGAAAATCCCAGAAAATTTTCAAAAATACTTTGAGACATTCTGGACTTACATAAAATATTTTTCGCAAAAATTTATTTTAACTTTACATAAATTTAAATAGATTTGAACAAAAGGTCAATATTCTTAATTTAAAATTAAACCAAATAAATCCAGAAAAATCCAAATAAAATCCAGAAAATCATAAATGCACATTTAACCAATAAAATAGTATTTAGGCAAAATTTTGGGATGTTACAGCCACAGTGCAGGTAGTGGTCGAGGATCGACTGTACGACCTTGAGTCGTACGTCGCATACTTGGAGTGGTACGTGCCACGTACGCGTGCTAGACTTACTGGACCAGCTCCTCCGAGGCCTGAGGAGGTCACGCACACCGACAGGTTGGGCCTCGGCCACCCTCTACACTGTGCATCACAGAAGGATGACACGGTACGAGCACAACGTACGTTTCATTCATATTTCTATTCAGGCTTAACCAATTTCTCGTGTTGTCCGCACAGTTCGATTGTGCGAACTGTATCGTTGATGAGGCTTCCAGTGCACTACGACAAGGGAAGCACAACATTGTTTCTGGCCTGCTTAGGGTACTATGTTCTGTCTTGGATGATGCGAAGGGCATTGCCAAGATTGTTACGTGTGGCCGTCATAGCGACATCGCCATACCGGGTGCTCGCGGAGGCGCCCTACCTCCATCTCCTAGGTCATCACGACTGAGTGTGGCCGAAAGACTATCGATCTTCACTCGCTTGTCTTCAGTTTAGCCTGGGCTTCAGGATACGCAGGTATGACATATACATTTTGTTAGAAAACTTCCTAATACTTACGCAATGTAATTTTCTTGCCCATGTCATGTTATTTTACAGCGCCACCATGAAATAGGTGCTACGCCGCCCACATGTACAGCTATCGAGGTCAACACAGACTCGAAACCGAACTCGACTGATCGGGATTTGCATCCTGCAAGTTCTGGGTGGGGTACGTTCTTGCCTGTACGTTTACTGCAGGATTTTGGCTTCGGGCAGACCTACACCCCCACGGCATGCACGATTTCGGTGCAGACACGTCATGTACAGAGGCACAACATCAGGTACATTCTCTTTCGTTGAAGTTATTACCTGCTATTACACAAACCTTTGTCTGACGTACCTAACATTTTTGTTCGTATCATGTTCTTTTGCAAGACACGCGCTGGGATCTAACTCTCCTTCCACCATCGATAGGTATAGCTGCTAAGGTAGACACACACACAAACGTGGACACCCCCAATCAGGACTTGCCACCAGGAAGTTCGGCCCAGGGTACAATTGTGCCAGAACACTTATCGTAGCACCCACCTCAACAGACTTGGTTCTGCTAGACCTACACCCCATACTCCACGCATGATTATGGTGTGGGGTCATCATCTGTGCGTGCGTCATGGCAGGTATGTTTGTCCAGTTGAAGTGATTCCCAACGTGGAGCTGTGCTAACACTACGTGGTCGTAGGTTTCTAGGGACAAGTTCTCCTAGTGGGCACAGCCCTCTAAGACACCACGGTCGGCATCGGTAAGTGTATGTGTAATTTAAGGTACTTGTTGCACTCATTTATTGGCACGACAGTAACAGTACATACCATTGCAGCCTCCTAAGTGGGTGGTAGACATGTTCAGCGCCCAACAACTAGGACCCAGCCAGCTTGACGATGCCCCTTGCGCAACATAGGACACACAGTACGACTTGTGGAGCATGACGCACACATATGACCGGTTCACGTACCCAGAAGACCAAGTCCGCCGTGCGTGAAAGCAACGACCTGATCAGAGTTGAGGTTTAGAGGACGCGACCAGTTCTATTGTCGTAATGTAGTCATGAGTGCAATTGTTGTATGCCAGTTACTTTCTCAAACCGAATGGACAACTCGCGTAAAGAAACTTTGTCAGGCCGATTAGATAACTCACGGGCAGCAACTTTCTCAACTTGCTTGCTTCCTTGCTTGCAAGCTGTGACATCCGATTAACATCATGTCGTACATAATGTTTGTGTCTTCGTGTCATAATTATCGCATTTCTGTCCTTCCTATGAGTAACAATAGAAGTCACCCATGTAGTGCCCATTAACTGGACCTATCGGATGAAATGTTGGCGCCATTTTTCCCATCGAATGCTCACACTGCCTCCATAAATAGGCCTCCATGCCGCCTCTGCTCCCTCATATCCTCTTCCTCATCCTATTCCTTGCTTCCATCATATCAAGTAAAGGCCATATCTGAAATGTCGAGCTCAGGGAATCGGAGGGCCCGTGCGCTTGTGTAGGATCAAGGATAACCGACTAGAGGGGGGTGAATAGGAGGTTTCTAAATTTTTCAATTCTAAACACAATTAATTAAAACACTAAGTAAGAATTGCAATATCCTTCAACTATGCTACTAAGATCTCTAGTGGATATCAAGTACTCTAGCAATTTAGCTATGAATCAAGTAGAAAGCTAATCACAAATAATATACTCCCTCCGTTCATTTTTATAAGGCTTATTTTTTGAATGGTTTTGTTCACAAATATAAGGCTTGCATGTAGATTTAATGAGGTCTTTCCTTCTATACCCATATTTATTCTCTCTTAACCATATGCATTTATTCATTACCACTCACGCAAAGTATATCTTTCATCTTCCAAGACAATTAATTGGGGGTATCTAAGTCATTTTCTCTCACACCTTTATCAATTTCAATGCAATCTTAATCCTTGTGCCAAGTCAAAATACGCCTTATAAAAATGAACGGAGGGAGTACTTGAAAAGCTAGAAGAATTAATCAAACACTAGAAGAGTAAATGCAAATCACAAAAGATAGCAAGAGATAAGATTTTTGACCCGGGTCTCGGAGACTTGCCGGTCTCCCCTACTCCGCGTTGAGGTGACTTGAACTACTTCAAGCCGGCTCCACCCGCTTGAACCTTCCTCAATCACTAAGGTAGTTCTTCCCTGCTCCGAGTAGGCGAACTCCGACCTTCGCAACTTGCCGGGGCTTCTCACAATCTCCGTTGAGAAGCTCACCGTGCACGATCGCCTCCAAGCCGCCTAGGAGGCGGCAGCCTCCAAGAGTAATAAGCCTTGACGTTTGCTTGAGGTCACATTTGAGTGTCTAAAGGCTCAAACTAAATGCAACACTCAAATTTTGCTCTTTGCTCTCTCAAATGAAAATTGAATGCACTTTTGGAGAGAAGAAGACTTGCTAGAGCTCAAATATCATCAATGAGGACCAAGAGAGTCTCTAGAATGCAGGTGGGGTGTATTTATAACCTCCACCAAATTTCCTAGCCGTTGGAACTCGAATTGAGCTGAAGTCAGAATTCCCGGTGGTACCGCCCATGTGGGACCGGTAGCACTGGACTCGAGTCCAACGGTTAGAAACGATGCATTAAATGCCTTTGCGAGCCGTTGTGCGAGAGGTCGGTGCTCTTGCCCAACTAGGACCAGTAGCACCGGGACCTTTTTATTTTTGCTCTGCCAGAAAGAGCCTCTCTGGAATTATAGCACCGGGCTGAGGGGCCAGTGCTACCGCTCGCCCGGTAGCACCAAGCTACCATGGGCGGTAGCACCACGCTACCATGGGCGGTAGCACCGGACAGCCCAAATGCATAAGAAAACATGCTCTCTGGAATTTTTGCACCGCATCGAAGGACTGGTGCTACCGCTCCCCCGGTAGCACCGGGCTTCCATGAAGCACAAAAGGAGGCTCTTTGGAATTTTCACACCGCCCATATGGCCGATGCTACTGCTCACCCGGCACCGCCCTACTATGGGCGCTAGCACCGGTCTTCCAGAGAGCACAAAAGGAGTCTCTCTGGAATTTTCACATCGCCCATATGGCCGGTGCTACTGCTCACCCGGTAGCACCACCCTACCATGGGCGGTAGCATCGGGATTCCAGAAACTTCACTTTAACTTCATAGAATTTTCAATGAGACTTTAAACTTTACACAAAGCATGATCTTGAGTATTTAAATTTGAGCCTTTAGAACTTAAACAATATAAAGCGAACGTCAAGACCTCTCTTAATAGTACGGCCCTAATTCTAGCAATCCGATCTTTTCTCCAAACTTCAAGATCGGTAAAAGCTATAAAAAATCCTTAAATGATTATACCTTGTCCATTTTGTCTCAACGTGTTGATCTCATCTTCATCAACTTCATGCTTTCATAATCATCGAAACTTGGACCAACCTATTCTTAAAAGCTCTTATTGAAAAAGTTAGTCCTTTAACTGTCGACAGGAACCTGTCGCCATTTCAATTGGCGACAGTGAGTTCTGTCAGCAATTCATTTGGCGACAGAGAGCTGTCGCCAAATGGTTTGGCTACAGAGCCCCCAAACCAAATAAATTCTAAAAATCATGAATTTTTTAGAGGAAATTAAATTTATGAGGAACATTTTTGCACTGATTTCATTCAAAAATTCACTGTAACATGTGAGCATTAATTATTAAAAGTCAGTGTTATTTTAACAGTTGCTAGAATTTTAGAGTTCAAACCCGGGTTCAATAAATTCAGAAAAATTCATATTTGTTAGTGATAATTCATGTAGTATTTTAAAAAATTATTTGTCAGTTACTTTTTTTAACAAAAAATTCAAATTTCGTTGTTCCTCATTCTCTTTCGGTGTGCGACAAATTTGATGACAAATCATAGTAAAACATTGAATAAAACCCGATATTGATATTACAGAGTACAGTAAGTACAACAACTACAATAGCATGGCATGTGAACTACACCTAAGATACATACATGCCTTAGAGAATTCATAAAATTGGGATACAACATAAGTACATATCTCTGGTGAAGGACTAAGTCACAAAACCATACATTCTATGGCCATGGTTGTCGGAATAGGTTGCTACAATAAAAATAATAATAGTTATCTATTGGTTCCTGATAGGGTACTACATATGCATACATGATAGGGCTTAATGTAATACCATCGTCAGGATTCGGAGGACTCCGAAGACGCAAGGTTCGTGGCCTAGGTGGCATGAAATCATCATCATCATCGTCATTTGTATGGATAAGAACTAGCCCTCCTTCAATGCTGGTTGAACGTCCTCTTGCATTGTTACTTGAACGGCCTGTTGTGATAGTTGTCGAATATCGAAACATGGGGTATGTGTCCACAGAGGATATGTCCTAACGACATGTAGAGATTCCGGATATCATGGGCACAATTCTGAGGGATAAGATATGCGCGGAAAGGATGACTCCATATTAGGAAGGACTTGATCATGTTCTTGTTACGAGAAAACCGACTCGAGTACGCCTGATATTCAAGGAAATTTGGATACGCTGCGAAGATCACACGACGATGGACTCCACATTGACTACGATCTGGTACTCCAAACCGACTACAACTCGACTTGAAGCCGGGCTACCTCGACTATATAAGACCAGGGGTAGGGGTCCTCAAGGAAAAAGAGGAAGGAGGAAGAAAGCAATTAGCCATCAAGTAAGAAGCCTTTTAGCAAAGAGAGCCTAAGAGTCAATGAACCGCGCTTCATCAACCTCTAGCATAGCATAGCCTTAGCTTAGAACAACCCACATTGTAACCATGGCTATACAATTCTTCTCTATACTTCATCTGCATTATACGAAGATCTCCCATACAGGACGTAGGGTATTACCCCTTCAGGGGGCCTAAACCTGTCTACATCTGGTGTCCCTAATTTCGTGCTTGACTCTGCTCACCCGAAGGTACCCGAAGTATAAATTTTATTGTCGATCTCTAACTTTCGACAATAGTGCTTGAACGTCGAGGTCTAGGTGATATGAAATCATCATCGTCATTTGCATAATTAGGAGCAAGCCTACCTTCGATGGTGGTTGAACGTCCTCTTGCATTGTTGCTTGAACGGTCTATTGTAGTAGTGTTTGAACGGCATATTGTGATAGTGCTTGAACATTGAGGTCTAGGTGATATGAAATCGTCGTCGTCATCGTCATCGTCATCTGTATAGTTAGGAGCAAGCCTTCTTCAGTGGTGGTTCACGTCGTCTTGAACTTTCTGCTGCAATAGTACTGGGTGGACCTCTAGCCCTCCAGTTAGATCCTCTTCTGCGTCTTCTGCGCGAACCAGGCATCACAACCCCGCCGAAGAGTATATACATTGCTACGAATTCTAGGATATCTTTGTTCAACAACTCTTTATCCTCCAGGAATGACTAACACACAAGACGGGCATACGAATTAGCGAACCTATGGATAATGCTAAAAGATTAGTAGGGTGAACAAACAGGAAATAACTAACCTTAATATGGTCTGCATACTGATCGGGCAGCATCAGTATCCTATAAAATCTCGTAGAGAAACCTGTAGCAGAAGGGTGGTCGGCTAGTTCGCACACCCTGAAATACCTTTGACGCCACCCTTACAAGTGCGCCTTGAGGTCGTTAGAGGTCACAAGGTTCAGGCCAGAGATTGTCATCTTATGCCTCGATAATGTCGGACGACACTCTTGCAATTTGGATACCAGTTTACTTAGGTTCTTCTCCTTGAACGAATCATCCTTCCCTTTACGCGTAACCTTTAACATGTAATGAAGGGCTACGCTGCTCATATCGGGTGTCCATGAGAATGCTCTGCTAGAGGATCCAGCCATGGTGAAATGTGAGTGGGAGCTGTGTATGTGTGCCTGCGGTTTGGCCTTTTATAGTCTCGAAGGGGTGGTGCGTCGCGACCACTCAAAAAAATCCAGTTCTTCGCGACCGCACAAAAGCAGAACCCCGCAGGCCCCAACCGCTTCAAATAATATTGCGCGCTAAGTCCACTAAATTTCCACTTCACAAAGCTACACTCGTAAATTCATCCGCACGGGAGCCATCTTCGCAAAAATATACCGCCAGCATTTTTAACTCTACGACACAAATTACTACCACATCTCGATCGACCGTTATTTCCCTCATTAGTGCATGCATGCGAGTGCGAATTACGAAAACTACCGACCTCTCATTGGTGCATTCATGCATGCTTATATAACTCACACGCCGTTTGAATTGACTGAAAATAAAATTTTTGACCGAACAAAAAATTGTCTGTTGTTTCCTATTTTTGCAATTTTGTCGTCAGACCGTCTATTTTTGGAAAAATAAGAATTTCTTTTACTGTAGGCTCCCTTTCGCTAATATTTTTCCCGGAATTCACTATTTCAATCTGCGAACATTTGAATTTTTTTAAATTTATTTGCTACGATTTGGAACCGCTGAAAATTTTATTTCCCTCCGAGCCAACCATTCCAGCGGTCCTAGACTGCTGGAAAATTTCGCGCCAATATTAACTTTCTAGCGGTTTGGAACCACTAGAAATCGCCGACGTGCAGTCCTCCACGTCCGGTGGTTTTAAAAAAAACGTTTCAGCGCAACGGGGAAATTAAACAATTATGCAGCGGTTCTGAGGCGCTGGAAATAAAAAAAAATATTCCAGCGGTACTAGTCCGCTGAAAATACCGCCAAGTGGCTATTTCTGCAATTTCGTCGGGAGGCCACCTATTTTTAGAAGAAAAAAAACATTCGGAGAGCTGCAATGTAGTACAAATTTCGCAAATAAAAAAGGTGCGAGCGGTGCAGCGCCTGGGCGTTGCCGGGCAACGGCCTTGAGCGCGCGCATGGTGGGCCCCGCGGGCTGGCGCGTGAGCAGTGGCGTGGGGCGCGGTTTGGGCGGGAGCAGCGGCCTGGCCGCATGGCAAGGTGAGCCCGGCCTGGAAAAAATGTGAAAAAATTGAGCAGCGCTGTACATTTTACACTTAGCCCCCACGCACGCTTTTCTCCGGAATAGAGTGATTCTTATTAAAATTGTATAAATATTAAAGTATAAATAAAAGATAGACGATGATTACTTAACTCTTCGCTTTTTAAGATTTGTGCACATTTTCCTTTTGCTGTTGTGTGGCTCATTTTCTACCTTGCTTATCTCTTCCTCCCAGCCTACGATTTGGGGTGAGCTGTGCGACGTGGTGTACCATCCTGGTAATGTGCATCTGCAGTTTTGAGTTGGTGCTAGAATTGCTTCCATGTTCTTTGGATTTGAACATCCTTCAGCTTGCCCCTCCAACTGAAAGTACAAACAAACAGAAAAACACAACCATGACTAATACTAACATCTTTCGATCTGCCACAAGACCAGTGCTGCACAGTGCCAAGAAATTTTAGTTGGACTGCAATACACGAGCAGCGAAATTCTCTTTTGCTGTCCATTGCTAATGGGATGCTGGTATGGCATGCTCCAATGGCACAGCCTGCACATGCTTGACGATGGACCTGGAGAGAGATGTAAAGCTCACGGCCACATCTAAAAAGGAATAGAGCACTCCTCAGTCCTCACATCTAAAAGGATCAGAGCACTCCCATCGGGAACCAAAATATATGGTTAAACAGTGCTCACAAATTCATAAGTTGTATTGAAAAAATGTTTACTCCTTTGTATTAACTGATTCGTAATCTCTAACAGACAATAAATGTTCACATTTGTCATGTGCTATTCTGAACAACAGTTGGTTCTCACTTGGACTAGAGACATTTTTTTTCCTGAAATTTTGATACCATGGAGATGTACCAGTAGTTCATATCACCTTGGCAAGTCAGTAACTAATCTGAATCTGTCATGTAACTTGCTAGTATCTTCTACTTTCTTGTAAGAATAATTGTCTTATGTCTATTTATTAAGTTAATCGGAACTACAATCAACATATCGATCCTGAGTACTATTGTCAAATCAGCAGCACCAGAGAAGGGTATCCCTAATACTACTCATAAAGAAGCAGAAGGCCTTGAAAGGTTGGGAGGATGATTACATACAACGTTGAAGGCTGGCTATGAAACCAATGGTTCCTGGTCATCTCCAGCTTATTTAGTGTTCTTCACATGCAAGAAATTTTTTCTCTTATGAAACTAGCACCTCCTAACAGGTCAGCAATCCAAGGCGTGTGTTAGGATGCAGATAAAATTGAATAATAAAGAATCAGCACTTTGGAAGTACATTTAAGAAATAAAGTACGTTTCAATTCGGAAGAAAAGCATTTAGACAAGTTCAATTGAACATTCTCTTGTTCTACAACAGAAATAAACATCCCTGACCAACATGTGAATAATCCTGGGGGGTCTCCTCTACGTACGTGTGTGAAGCAGTACACAATGTAATCCCCAAATAGCAAAAAAATCTAGAAATGGGAATGTAAGATCATGTGGAGGTCAACTCATGGATGTGTGATGAGTATTTGACACTTGTTAGGCTTGTGTTGATTTGTATGAGTTTGTTTTGGGTTTGGAAAACTGAGTTTGCAATTTTGGGCTACTGTCGGTTTGACTGATCTAGTAAGCTTGAGCGATGCATTTAATTGAGAATTGATAATAGTGTTGCTTACATGTTGTATATTATGTTGAGCAATACTATGTGATGTTTTGCTTGTCTGAGATGGTTGCAGGACTTCGGAGATAGTCATAGTGAGGTGGAGGAGATCGGGACAAGGCTAGAAGAGCTGAGGTCTAGATGGTTAAGGTGACGTCGGAAGAAGACTAAGACCGGGGAGTTGCTACAACCCGGAATAACAAGTGGACGGATGAGATGCTAACTCAAGTTCTACTCAAGCGAAGGAGGATCGTTGAATCAAGGGTTCACGGATGGTGTATAGGTTAAGTTAGTGTTAAAGGGTTATTAGATCTTGCACTTAAGTTGCACTTTGAGAAGCGTGCAAATGTATGTATGGTTAAAACCCGTTATGTTGTTTGGTTACGGGTTAAGCCCATGTGTAAATGAGGGAGTGAATTTCAATCCTTGACGAGGTCTCTTGAGAGCCAAGAAGGTTATCTAAGGGTGAAAGTTGCTCATAGTGTGTTATAAATAGAGGGGTGGAGGGATGTCTCTATGCCAAGTCTTTTAGAGAAAGATTTTTTGTTTCCTTATGATCTTTTGAGTTTTGCCCACCATAAAGTGTGACTTTGTAACCATCCCTCTCTAAGCAATGTAAGATCCAAGTTCATCTATGTTTTGAAATTTATTTTATTTATTGCATTTTTGCTTGGTTCTTTCATACAACTTAAGCTGTGCTTCTCCTCTATCTACTTGTTGTGTTTCTACTATTGGATCTAGGACTCGTAAGAGGTTGATGATCTAGAATATGCTCCAACCTAGCAAGATCCATTAGAACTTATTCTTGCTCAAGTTGTGCTTGCAACATCGAGTTCTTGTTGATTTTCGAGTTTCCTCTTCTTCTATATTTTGAGTGATGAATTGGCTTCATGATTGATGGAAGTACCCTGAGAATGTCTTGTTCCAATAATCCAAAAACCATCTCACTTTATCTTTAAAGTTTTCTTAAGAAGCCCAATTTTGGTTCGAGGAAGAAGCTTTTTAATAAATCTTGTTTTTAAGAATTTGGGAGTTGTTTCTTTGTTGGTTTAGCTTTCTATGACTTGTGGGATATCATTCAAGATCATCAAGTTCATATTTAGCCCACGAGCAAGCTTAGATCAACGTTTGTGCTTTAAGCCCGGTTTTGATGCAATCTTCCCTAGATTTGAAAAATACCAGGACTTTAATGTCAGCCTATTCGATTGATGATTGAAATAGGTTCCTGACATCTATAGAAAGGTGCATGTAAAGTTTCACTAATCAGCAAATCAAAAGTTACATCGATTCTTGGTTTTGAAATCGTGCTGATTTTTCTATTCATACTGATTTTATTGTTCATTCGGTAGTACCGGATTTTTGGCTGCAGTAGTACCGGACTTTTGCTTGCGGTAGTGCCGGCCTAGCTGAGATTTTCTGAAACTTTGGTTTTTAGCACATAGATTTGGAAAAATATTGTTGGATTATTTACCCCTTTATTCGTCTAACTCGGTCCTAAAGGGAAAAAAAGGCTAGTAGAATTACGAAAATTAGGGCACAAATTGGAACCTACAACCCCCCCTCCCCGTGCCCCCGGGGGAGAAGCCTGGTACATGATCCGATGGTTCATATTGAAAATTTTCAACTTTTGAATAGTTAGGACGTTTTCATGCTATAAGCCCTCTCACATCTGGAGAGCAACTATAGATTGGAGGGAAGAGATATATTCTAAAGCAGGGGTTCATCCGAAGAATTGGGACAGGACAACTGGGCAAGACAAATATATGGGGCCATATAATTGGATCCCTAGAGATGGAATGTTGCGGCCTGTTGCAGCAAAAACTCCAAATCCTCCATTGAAAGTTAGTGCATGACATGGAAGATGGATCTTTTGAACACCTTCTTCTATCTGATGGACATTGAAGCTATTTGAAACATGCCTTTGAGCGTAACTCGACAAGAGGACATATGGGCACGGCACTATGAAAGAAATGGACTGTTTTCAGTACGTTCGGCATACAAAATGTTGGTCCATCCAAAACTCAGTAGAGAAGCGTGGTTGGAGGATAGAGCTGAGAATTCAGATATCATGGTGCAAGCAAGGAATGGAGGAAGGTGTGGAAGGTAAATGTTCCATCTAAAATTAGCGTCTTTGCTTGGAGATTAGCTCATAGTTCTATTCCTTTCTGTGAAGTTCTCTTCCGGCTATCAATGGAGAAGCATGCGGCGTGTAAACTATGCGGTACTGATGCTGATGCTGATGCTTGGAACCATGCTCTGCAACATTGCACATTGGCTAGATGTTTTTGGGCTCTTCTTGACGAAGACATCACCGAACATATTTCTGCAACAAGTATTGAAAGCCCCAAACTTTGGATGTTAGTTATGATGGAGTCCTTTACCCTAGAATGCTTCAGAAAATTACTAATAACCTGTTGGGCAACATGGGGCGCACGCCGTAAAGCTTCACATGAAGGTGAGTTCTAAAGTCCTCTGCCCACTTATACTTCCATTGTTAAATTCCTGGAAGATTTGGAGTTGGCAGGGTTGCAAAAGAACCTACTGTTGCTACCAAACAGAAAACCCGACGTGAAACGAAATGGATAGCTCCTCCTTCTGGCACTCTGAAGATCGCTGTAGATGGGGGAGTCTCCCGTTCAGGGAAGAAGGGTGCGGTTTGTAGAAACAGTGAGAGGGAGTTTTTGCTGCAAGTGCATTGGTTGTTGATTGACTTAGTGATCCAGCTTCCTTGGAGGCGACTGCATGCAATGGAGTGTCTTTAGCTGTGGATATTGGTGTGACAAAGTGCTTGATTGTGTCGGATTGTTTGTAGGTTATAACAAACTTGGAGAAGCAAAATCGATGTTCATATATGGAATGATATTGCTGGAGATTCAGTAGAGGTCTAGACCGATCGCGGAGGTCAGTTTTCCGTTTTGAAGGCAGGGACTCGAACTTTGAACTTAATTTAGTTGCTAAAAGTGCCTGTGTTTTGGCAGCGGGGAGATATACTTGGCTCCTACGGCCGCCAGGCTATCTCAGGGGAAATGTGAACTTTTATTAGCAATAATAATAATATCCTTGCCTTCCTCTAAAAGAAAAGCTATCACCATTGCTCCCCCCGACACACTCTCTCTCTCAAAAAAAGAAGACGATGAAGAAGATGAAAAAAAAGACGAGGAGGAAGATGCCACCATTGCTTCCCTTTTTATGAGTGATTTATTCTGAGGTTGTGTATGTTGAATGATAGTGCCTACCGTAGAAGCACTACTCGTTTGGAAATTGTTACGTAGCCACCATGTCATTTCGTGTACAAGTAGAACTAGTATAGTCTATTACTATAAGCAAGGACAGAGCAAGCTACCCGTCGGAAGAATAATTAAGCTTGTATCGACTACTCCATGTATTTAACACTGTTTGCTTTGTTCAGATCGTCTAGCTGCTTTATCATGATTAGGGATGATTACCCGCGAATCCATTGGTAAAAATCCCAATAGAGGTGGTTATATTCGTCCTTTATTACCCGTAGGTATGTTTACATGGGCAAATCTTTACCCGACGAGCAAAATGGCATGGGTATGGAGGAGCTTCACATTTGCCCATTTTACCCGATTATCCGATAATAAACACTGACAAGTGAAACATGTTTAAAAAATTCTAGAGGCATTCTACGATCACACCCCTCTCGGCCCACAATTTCTCGCCACTAAGTTGGTTTTCTTCTATTCTCTATCCTAAATCTCGATTTGTTGCTTGTGATTTCTATTGAGCTCTCAGATCTGTAAGCTATATTAAATATTTCCCAGTTGTAATATGCTCACGGGTATCGAGTACCCGCGGACGACGGGTATGGGTGCCCGCCACCCTTTACGGGTATACCCGTGGGGAAGATTTTAACTGACGAGCATGGATATAAGCTAGCATTATCTATATCTGTCGTACCCGATTGCCATCCCTAAGCATGATTAAGGTTGGAGGTTCCACCGGACCTCCTGCAAATTTCTGGCTCCGTCGTCACCTAACACAGTGGCCTTCAGTTTTTGTTGCTCATTCTCCACCTTGGCGCCCAACTCCGAACATCCACCTCTGAGCTCCACGCAATGATGCGATCACGGTTCACAAAATCGTTTTTGAAAAAATCGCTCGAAATTCAAAAATCGAGAAAAACTACTCGAAAATCGTGAGAAAATGAAGGGTTAAGAAATAAAAAAAAATGGAAAAAAAATCAAAAACCGTTTGGTTTTCACCGAAACTCAACCGACCAGTTAAATGTTCCTTAAAGTCGTTTTTTGAGCTGTTTTTCGAGCGGTTTATGTTGCATAATTTTTTTTCAAAATTTTTGAATTTTTTTTAAGAAAATTTAATTAGACCGGTTTACCGACCGGTTTTGAATCTCAAACCGTAAAGTCAAAAATTGCGGTTTTCGTCGGTTTTTGAAACCTGGATGCAATAGAGTCTCCGTTTAGGACGCATGGATTTCACCCAAGTACTTCACGCGGAACAATTCGATTCTCGTAGGATAAGAAATAAAAAATATAGTATTTCAAATGGGGCCATAGTATCATCCTCGTGCATCACCAACTCTGAACCATGGCCATTATTTTTTCTTTTTTTTTTGTCATAGAGAAAAAAACAAGAATCCTTTTTCTCATCTACAAATTGGCAGTAGTGTTCAGAGCCACAATGTGCCGACACCTGTGAGATGCACATCAGCCATTTTGTGCACAGGTATTTAATCGAGAGACGATGGCATCATGGTACGTCACTATTGGCTTGAGCCCGATCTCACGAGAGCCCCATTTCGACTGGTGTTAATCTGGTGCGGTGCACAATGGTGAGACCGTGAGACTGTGAGAGTATCTTGTCATGTTGCCTGGCTAGTAGTGCTCGATCACCTGCCTTTCCATGCCACGGCAACACACACCCATTTCTGTGCTTTGGTGGTAGGTGGGCCTTACCTCCACTCATCCCTGATCCATCCCCGTAGTTCGGATTTGGCCGTCGTTGGATTAAAAATCAAAGCTTTAGACCGATAACATGGCCGAAAATATAATCGCCTAGCTACGTATATACATTTATATTTGGTCTTAAGGTCAAAACCCCCAGATCGGTGGTCTATGAGAAGTTGGCCTGTGATCAGAGGGCTAAACGTGCATGCGGTTGTGCGCCAAGCCCATCGGGATTCGAGTCCTAAACTTGTTGCTACTATGAACCTAGCTCCCATCGAATGCTAGCTGAGACTGAACAACCTGAAATGAGTATGATTAATTTCTTGCTCTCTTAATTTTATCTCTCTGTTATTGTGGTTATAGCTGCATGCAGCGGATCCTGATCCTCCTTGCTGCTCTCTATTTTTCTTGCCTCGACTTTTTTGGCAGTAATTTTTTGCAAGCAAGCCAACCTTTTCCCAAACAATATCGGGCATGCGCGCGTGGTGGTGGTGGATACTGTTATGTTGTCAAACCTGCATGATGTGAGGCACTTGGGTCGGGTTGGGCAGCCATGTGGCTGACAGTGCGTCGATCGATCGTTGTTTTGAGAGGTAAATTAAAGGTGGCGTCTCGCTTGCGAATCTCGCGCGCATATATATATTGGTGGAATCTACGTTGGCCCATGCATGTGGTCTCCTTGACTCCTTGTCCAAATAGATAACTAGGCGTCTTTTCTGGCAGTGAATTTAACCCTGAAAAGCATCATTCTTCTTGCATCGTGATGCATGCATGGTGATGTGCGTTCTTCTTTTTGTGTGTGTGTGGGGTTTGACTTAAACTAGGTTTAGCACTTTCCTTTAATTAATTACTTAGTCTCTCTCCAAAGGTAGCATATATAGGTAGATCTGTTTGACCGTGTGTTAGTGACGGTTTCTACGTGCGAATTGACAGGTTTTCTTTCTTTTGAGAGTGTGATCGAGTGGCAAGAATTCTTGGTAGACTCTGCTGTATGAATACCTTCCGTGGCCGAAAGAAATTAGGTACTAGGCAATGATGTGATATATCGATACACTACACATGAAGTAACATGCTTGAATTGTGCCACTACGGTATTAATTGCCTAATTTCCGACGCTGTGCAGCAGAGGTAAAGGGTTCTCGTTTTCGACATGCCGGAGGGGGTCCAAATTCGAAATTTTGTCGAGATCTTAGAATTTCGGATAAATCCCGGATGAAATACAAAAAAAACAAAAATTCAAATCCAGTTTTTTGCAACGAGATATCCGAAATTTCAGAAGGAATTCCCGAAATCTCAGCGAGATTTGCCGAGATTTCGGTGAATTTGTGAAGAGTCAAAAATAGCTCAAACAACGTCGAAAATTTTTAAAATTTTTTGTGGAGTGTCCTGACACATCAGTGATGTCTCGCTAAAAATTTTAGATGATTATCAAGCCTGAGGAATTTTTAAAAATTCAAACATTGATACTGTGCTGATAAAACGCTGACCAGCAAGTTTGAACCGAATGAAAAATAGAAAAAAATCATGTTATAAAATTTTGATTTTTTTTACATTATTCCGACATATCACTAATATTCCCATAAAATTTTCAGATGATAGTGAAGCTCTAGAAATTTTTAAAAATTCGGACAGTGGTGATATCTCAGTTATATTCATTTTGTTTTTTATTTTTTAAATTTAAAAAATGAAGTTAAAATATTTTTAAATTTTTCTGTATGATCCTAGACTTCTTAATATGGTACCATAAATTTTTCATGGCATGATAAATCTTTTAAAATATTATAAAAATCTAACAGTGTTTCTGCAATTTTTAAAAAATTTCTCAAAAATTCGGTTTTTCAACAAATTTTCATGGAAGATGATATTATTAAGGGTTATTGACCCAAATCCGGCCCTCAAATTTGAAAATACGGATTAAAAACACGAAATTTCGTTGAAAAATAGTGAAATCTCGCCGAAATTATTGAGTACCGTAGCATTCAAATATTTTTGGATTTTTTTTTACTCCGGCTAGCATTTTGAAAACCGACCACCTCCAGATTCCGAGATCTCATAAAATTTTGGTGAGATTTTGTTCCTTGCAAAGGTACCCTTGCATGCAGCTAAGCATGCATCGTCATGATGATCACACACCATACTCTCTCTCTCTCTGTTGTGCTAGAATTCAGGAAGATGATCTGCATGCATATAATTACAAACCTAATAACTCATGCTGAACCAATTCCTTAATTCTGGTCATTGTTATACCTCATCTCACAGGTATTAATAATAGGTATGTAGCGTAGTAGCTAGTGTCAGGGGATAATTAAAGCCAGGAATTTTACCAAGCTATTATATATATATATATATATACACAAATTGAGGTTGACCGAACACCATCTCCCACTAACTGTACACATATGACCATGGAAACGTCTGGTATTTTTCCAAGATGGATCGAATTAATCTCGATCTGGCCAACCTCCCCGGCCAGCCGCTAGGAGGTCCAAACTCCAAATTAAGGTCCATCGATCAGCTGGTGTAAGTATGTGTCATAATTCAGATCACAGAAACATATACAGTAGATCTCAACCTGGCCTACCCACTACCATGCATGAGATCGATGGATCGTTCGACGTTGATAACGTGTGATCGATCGTCCATCGATTCCGGCCGGCCAGGCGATATTTTCTGACTCAACCCTAAGCATGGATGGATATATCCGATCGATCGACCTACGACATCCATGGCCGCAAGCTAGCTAGCTAAGATTAATTGCTAACTAGCTGACTAAGAGTTTCTCCACGTTAATTCCAGTCGATCACGGCTCAACAGGAGCAGTGGATGCCAGTGCAAAGACACATGCATGGACGTACGTGGCCTTGGTCCCGCCTATTTCTGGTGCAAGCTAGCTTAGTGCATGGTCGCGACCCACCTTTTGGCGCCAAAAAAGCTATTTGACCTAGCTAATATACCTATAGCTATAGCTTTAATTTGCATGAGCCTAGCCACCTGTGACGATCCTCTACGCTATTATCTTTGGTAGCATGTAAGTCTTGGTTTATTACTTAGTAAAGACTTACTTAAGCGAGGAATGTACACGTCAGAGTTGCATAGCAGAAGCAATTGCAGTAGATCAGATAAATATCACAGATGATCCTAGTTAAAAATCGTCTGTGATGTTAGTATATCACAGACGGTTTTAGTTTGAAATCGTCTGTTACATCATTACATCACAGACGGTTTCTAATTAAAAACCGTCTGTGATAAGTCTTCCTACAGACAAGTCTTTTTCTATTTATTGGCTAGCCTCACGAAAATGCTATCTATACCCTCTGAAAAAAGCAGATTACAGATTAACTCAACTCAAATTACAAGCATTACATCCATTTCAGATTACAAGCATACATCCCATTTGAGCAATCAACTCAGATTACATCACATCGCAAGCAAATTACGTATAGATTAATATTGCACGGCACATCTATTTCAGAAATGAACTCAGATATATGAAACAATAGAACTCAATGTTATTAACCAATTAATTGAATGCACAACTACAATTCACAAATCTACAACACAAGTTTGACAATTAACCCAAATGGTAATTCAGAAAAAATACAACTCCTGAAGTTAGGCACCGTGGAACTCGCCTTTTGGATTTAAGACTTGACTGAGCAAGAAGGCACAAAGCTGTCCTCGAATTCGCATCAGATCGGCCTCTTCCAACGCAGTTATTACCTGATTGGTTGTTTTATTATTGACGAGGAGTTGCATGTTGTGGCAAACGTAAAATTCACAACGGTTATTTCCCTTTTCCTGCTGGTGGCACTGCCAATATAGAATTGGTTAGTTCCAGAGTCATTATTACATAGTTTATATAGGATTATTGTGTATAGCGGATACCGAAAACTTAAAATCGTGCTTCAGTTTCGCCCTGTCCTTGCCAGAAGGTCCTCTATAATATTTGTACACTCTGAAAGAACTTCGTGATTGCAAAAGGTTAGCCTTAACCATTCTATGAGCAATGTACACCTTGAACAACATACATGACCATGTTATCTATAGAGGAAACGTGATTAATTAATTACCTGTTGAGTGATTTCGCGATAAGATTTAAGTTGTGGCTGCCACTCTGTAAGGAATCAAGGTAAATAACCCAATTCGTGGCTAGATGAATTATAATGAGAACCCAGTGAAACCTACACAGGTATGTCGGTATGGTCAATTAACAAAACAGAGTTGCGTGCACAATATAAATCAAAGTATAGCAACTAGTGCAGCACTTACCCTAGGTTGTGGAGTAAAAGTATGAATTCTTTATCTTTTTGAGTCACTGAGGCTTGTGCGACGTATTCATCAATATATTGTAAATCTTTGTCCATTGTTTGCTTGGAGATTATCTGTGGGTCCAGAAAACCCACTGATTGTTTGTTCGCTTCACCGATCATGTATCTATATATATGAAAGCAATGAGTTATATATATGACATTTATCGGTATTACATAAATGTAGACTGTGATTGCACACACTTACAATGTCCAGCATCTCAAGAGCACGGCGTCGAGGGCGTCAAGGTTGAAGACATCAAATAGGTCTTTGAAGTCGACTGCGAAGAAGCCCCCATAACTCGTTGAACAGATGCTTAGGTGTGAAGCTGATCGAGATACTCATTATGCGGTCTTGCACTGGCTTGTTAGCTTGTTCCAGGAATCAATTATGCAATCTAACGCAAGCTATAGAAAGGTTCGCCAGGCGCCCTCCCGTAACTAAAGGCTCTCCTAGCTGGTATAATCGGGCCAGCGGGGCAATCGGATAGTCCAATTCCTTTGTGATCCGCTTTGCTTTGCCCTTGAATTGCTTTTTGGTATAGGGAGTCTTCACGGGAGACGAGTGGGCACCATCCCACTCGAAGTCATTTGATGCAGGGGGCATAGGAGCCGATTTGGTGGCCTGCTGAGGTGCCGCAGACAACTCAGGCAGTTGGGGTAGCTCCAGTGATGGAGGACGGGCGTCTAAAGAGATGTCACTGCTGGGCCACTGGATGAAAGTGCGAATGGCATCCCCCAGTGTCACGATCTCGTCATTCGGGGGAATCGGTAGCGGGGCGGTCTTGAAACTATCATGTACACCGCGCACATTAACCTTCATGAAACCCACCGCCACTAGGGTACCATGCACCAACGCCCCTTCAATGGATGGATATGTGAGCCCCCAAGCAGCCGGAAGAGGAATGGAGCCATGGGGCAAGTCTCACGTGGAGAGTGCACCGCGTGGCCACCTACATAACGGTACACAATTAGCTAATACGTCCAACAGTTATTTGTTTGGAGCATTCAAGACATATATATAAGTACCTTGATGTCACAGACAGGAAATTTGCCATGTTCATCTATAGGAGTGGCGGACGCACAACTGCTCTTTTTGGTAGTGGGGCTGATTTGCGCACATACATCTGGGACTTGCGCAGGCTGTCTGTAGTCCCTATTATTGAGCCTTTCCTTGAGGCTTCTTATCTTATTGTTGAATTCTTCTCTTAGTCTTACCTCAATCTTTTGTACCAGTCATTCCTCTCGCTTTGCTTTGGTTCTCTTCCTACTCCGGTATTTGTCGAAGTCGTCTAGGAATCCTGTTGCCCAGGGAACAAAAACCCCTTTACCTTGCGTGCGATCAAAGTGTTTCTTGTTGCCCAAGGCTATGGAGAGTACATCTTTCTCCCTATCTAGCAAAAAAGTTCCCTCGAAAGATTGTGTACTCAACGCTACCTACAAGATTCTAACAAGTTATTTCACTTACGAAGTTATAGACTAATGACATACAAAATTGGTAGTTGGATATCTTACTAAGCGTTGGCAGACTTCCTCGTCTGCGGGGTTTGTAAAGGAGACGGTGCCAGAAGACGTGGTACTTAACCTCGCTCTCAGCCAGTCTCTGGCGCGCTGGTCAACGATAGATGCAAATGGCGGGGAGGCCTCCTCACCCTTCCTCTCCCATTGCGCCCTCTTCCCAACGTACCTAGCGGTGCCAAGTCTGTGGGGGTGGGTGTTCCTTTCCTACAAGGCTTTGTGGGCTTCATTTTGACGCACGAATTTGTTCATCGTCTTCGCCTTAACAAAACTTTGCCATACGTCCTCAGCAATAAAACCGTACTTAGAGAAGGGATGTAAGGCCCCCATTTTTGATAATGAATACCAAAAATGGATACCATGTGCATACAGTACTAGTCCCATAATCAGTAGCTAGTACGCACAAATACAAATTGATATCACAGTCATACACAAACTTTATTACACAGCGGAAGTAAGGTTACATAATATTTTTTTACAATACCAAAAGTAAAACTGCAGTGGAGACATCTTCTTGTAGTATGCCTTTTTAACCCATTGTTCCACAGGCAACTGACAAGGGAAAATCCTTAGAAAAATTCATCGTTAAATTTCCCGTATCCTGTATCAACGTGTGAATCGTCGGGGTAATCTGATTCTTCACCTAAAAACATCAACATAGGCAAGTTGAGTACTTACGTACTCGCAAGACTTTTGCAATTCCTAAAATACATGCAGGTCATTCCAATGGAAGGCTATTAAGGTTAATTTGCATAAAGCCAGTTTGAATGGTAAATCTGAGAATAACAGTTGCAAAGCGGAATTTAAGTAAAAGCAATTTAATCTTGAAAGTGATAGAATGTAAGCATAAATAAATCACAAATGCCTGGGTATAACGACCATATTCAAAACCATTCCCACCGACACACAGTGGAAATTACCAACACATGGTAGAAACCACATTTTATGAAAAAAATAAGCAAAACTGCTAACTATGTGATGACTTTACCAAGTGTCCATTACCGCGGATGCGGCTAATCGATTAGTTTTACACTCTGCGAGGTATCGACTTTCCCCACAAGACATGGTGACTCTTTGAGCAATCGATATTTGCACACTTCCTTTGGTGTACCGCAGAGAGTCATGTTATAACCGTTACATTATTTAATCCTAACTTTGCACCAGCACGGTGACGATAAACCCATTCTGTGGTGTAAGAACTCAGAGCATAGAAATGATGGAACTACCCACAGTATGGCGTACACCGTTATATTGGTAGACGTTTAATCCATGATCACCTCAGTGTGGACGTCCCGTCGAGCAATTCATTAAGAAACATTTGTAAACTGGGATCAATATGATCAAAGGGGTGATTGCCTTATTGATTATCCTCGACTTCGAACTCTTGATCGTCGAATGTACCGGGTTCGTCGGGTTCTACACGTCGTATGGCAACATATAACAAATACCAAATTTCAATAGGGCCAAAAGAAATCAGGTGGAAATATTCAAATAAAATAACTTCACAGATTCAGAAATTGTTACATGAATTATTTGCTCTCATTTGCAATTTAAAGATTTAATCTATTTGAACCATTATTACATTATTGAACCACATATTTATTAAATTAATTTTTCTTATAACAAACCCTAAGTATTTTTACATATTATGGTTCCTGAGGTTACAAGGAATCTAACAAAATTTATTTTACTAAATTTGGAGGTCATTTGCAAAATTTTCATGTATGGCATATTTCTAACCTTTTCTTTGAATTTGAATTAAAAATTCAAATAAAATTCAATTCTGAAATATTTTTACATATTATGAATCTACCTGATTTTATATGAATTTAGGAATTTATTTCATCAAATTTGGATAGTTAGTTCAAAAGATATTCAAGTTTGAATACTCTAGATTTTGAAAAATACAGAAAATTGGAAAACTGCCGAAAATGGAAAGTACGCTTTCGCGAGGGAAAACACGCTTTCCCTTTTCGGCGATACCACGCCGAGGTCTTGTGGTCAGGCCCATCGAGCGTGGCGTGTCTGCCGCGCTGCGTGCTGTGTGTGACTACGCGTGACTCTGCGCGACTGATGGCCCGACGGGCGGGAGCCCATCGGCGGGTACCGCCGCGCGCAGCGACTAACCACCGGGCCGCTAGTCGATGATCGTCTCGCGCGGACGCGTCGGCGATCGATCGAGCCCGCTTGGCGGTGACCCAGAGCAGGGGCGCGGCAAGCCGAGCTCGCCAGCGACAAACTAGCACCGGAGAGGTGGAATGGACTCCACCACGAGCATCAGTGCACCCGCGCGAACTCAGGGATGGTCGCGCGGCGGCCTGAGGTGGCCGGGAAGGCGGTCGGCACCGGTGAGGGGCGGCGATGGCCACGGCCGACCGGCGTTCCGGCGAACCAAGCCTTCTAGAGCTTGAAGATTACCTTGGAGAGCAACAGCGCAACACAAGGAGTTCATTTTCGGGTTTAGCTCGAAGAATGAGCGGCTGAGGAAGGTTCTCACCGTGCGTGGAGGCGGTGGAGGAGGAAGTGGGGCGTGGCGACTCGCCGGAGAAGAAAGGCTCCAACCGGGGCTCGGGATGAGTTCTGGGCGGCGAGGAGAGACTCTGGCTCGGATGGTTTGAGGTGAAATCGAGTAAGGCGATAGAATTCAAGATTTCCCCTCTTTCGGGTTTTGCCGGAGATGGGGAAGAAAAGAGGAAACGGCGGCGGAATGAGGGGCACAGGGGGCTAGCTGGGTCGGCTGCGACGCGAGCGATGTCTTTTATATGGCGAGGGGAGGTCGGTTTGGCGCGACACGAGAAAGACCGAGGCGGTGCTTGGTGAGAGAGCGGCGAGGAGAGGGAGAAGAAGGCAGGGAGAGGCGACACACGGGGCGGATGGCAGCGGGTGCCGACATGCCTGGCTGGCTGACAAGTCGGGCCCACCGGTCAGCGAGGCAAGAAAAGAAGTCAGGCGAAGGCTCGGGACAGAACGGGATAGAAACGGAGAATTCGTCAGTAAAACCGACTCAAAAATTTATAAAAAATTTACCCTAGATCGGAAAGGGAATTACCAGACTTCTGTAAACTTTTCACCATTTTATAATGCATGTAGAATTTTATATAATTCTGACAATGCAGCTGTTGCTGTTCTGTCCATTCGGATTTTCATTTAATTTATGATTGAAATGAAGTTATTATTTTATAAAAAAATTTATGAGAGTCTTAAATGGTATTATACACCTTTTTTAAAATTAAAGATTTTATTTATTAATATTTAATTTTTAGTAATTCTGACATTACTATTTTCCAATTTATTCCTTCACTATTTTTGAATTTTTAAAATTATGAAATGAATTAGTAAATTCTTGATATTTTTACTGGAGGTTTAAACTATGTTGATGTCGGCAAGGTAAAAATCTTGGTCCAGGATAACTTCCTGAGAATTCTAAATAATTCTTTTACCATTTTACCCTGACTTCCTTTTTATATGATTTACTTGATTAATTAATCCAGCTCTTCCACCGACTTAACCAAGCTGTGGAGAGCACTCAGATTTTTTTTATGACTTTGGTAAATTTTTGTTGACTTGTCATTTTTACTTTTTATTTTTTTCTATTTACTATATTCTTTAATTCACTTTCTTGTATTAAGGAAAAGCCAAAAGAATATCCAATAAATCCAAAAATTTCAGAAATAATACACAAAATATTTTTAATTCATTTTTCTTTATTTCATAATTTTGAGGTTGTTACAAGGGAGCCCTATCCTTATTGATATATTCCTTAACAAGCGTGCTCTTGAAGTTCTTCCACGCCATTCCGTCACTAGCGGCATACATCACACCTGAGGCGCATACGGTCTTAGGGATCTCAAGCGAAGAAATTTCATCACCAATTCGTTGCGGTTCTCGTCAGTCAGCGACTTCCAGGATGGACAGGTGACGGGGACCCGTTCCCGTGGGACTATCCCGCACAATGTCCTAAATGCATTCGCTGCCTTCTTTGGTTCGGTAGGGTCCTCATCCTTTGGATCAACCGCCGTGATGGTATATTAGTTTGTGGGCATTTTATTTGCTCCTCTTGGACCTCGAGGAGGTTTTCCTTTCGATGGCTCATCACATCCTTGAGACGACGAATGAGAGGACGCCATCTTCTTTTTAACTAGACCTGCTATGCTATATATTATATAATCTATTTAGGCCTCAAAAGATAAGTGAGATGCATATATTATCTCCGTCAAAAGATAAGTGAGGGATATATTATCAAAACATAAGCGAGAGGGATTCTTTTTGGGATTTCACTAGAAGAGGCATACTTGCAATCTAGGCTAGTTTGCATGGCTCAACAGGAAAGAAAAAGAATCAAGCAAGGAAGGCTATCAATTGATGACTGCTTTTATTTGATGGGTACAAAGGTAGTATATGGTTCGCAAAATAAAAAATAGAAATATAACATCCCAATGAATGAGGATGTCTAAAATTTAAAGAATCTAAACTCCACAACCCATAACCACAATTATTTCAGCAAATATAAAATATATTAGCACAATGCTTAAGATTTTTATGATTATATATAACCACAGTGCTTAAGATTTTTGTGACTCACTTAAACTCATATCAATTAGAACCAACCTTGGGCTCTCTTAAGCACTTCGAGCACTTGTACCACTAGTTCAAGCTATTAGTTGATCGAGCAATAATGCAACATGAGATGGTTCCTCATATAAAATCTAGTAAATCATAAAGAGGATGAGCTTAATGTCATAGTAAGTAATTAGAACCATTGTGTTTGTTTAGTATGAAAAACCTACATGTTCAATTATTTCTGTGAAATACGGTACATTTAAATGATTTGTCATCACTTGAGAACATTCAACCTCTGGCTTTAGATTATCTATTCACTAAATATTTTGGTGAACATGTTGTTTGTAACACAGCTGGCTGTTCATTTCTTTACCATCATGCTTTTCTTATATACCCACCTAGATGTCTTGACTCATGAAACATCACATGCACATAAGTTTCAATCCCTAATAATGCTAGCTTTGTCATCTAGAAGTATGAGTCTACCACAAACAAATGTATCTCATTATACAAAATTTTATCATGGCGATAATGAGAGCAAGAATAGACTGCTTATTACAAATAATACAATAATGAAAATTACATAATTCAAAGCTATCAATAATGACATAATCAGCAATATCAAATACAGAATGAATTTTATGTCATGTAAGCTATGAACCATGTCTTCTTTTAACGGATTGATAAGAATATGATTATATTGCTCTCAAATTAGGGTTAGTTTGAAGATTTAAAATATTCAACCTCAATCACAAATGGGCAAAATAGTTAATTAAGTGAACAAGGCCTTAAAACCCTTACCACCCTTAACATGCACCGACAGAAAATGAAATTCACTGTTTATTAAATACTTAGATGATCAATTGAGTTCAGAACAACAATATTTCAGATTAGTAAGTGACATATATACCAACCGAAACAACAGATTCCAGCACGGTCAGCCAACAAGTGTAGCAACCGAATCAACAGATAAGGTTAAAACTAGTATCAATTTACTTTACAAACAAATTAATCATGTAAAGTTCTGATCAGTATACTAGTTAAATCAACAGGCTACCAGAATGTTGGACAATAACCAGAGATCAACAAAGATGAACTAAACAACAATGAGACTAACAAAATAGTGAACTAACCAATACTGTAAAGCATGTAAGTCTACTGGTTTTTAGGTCTCATTCACAACGTTAACTGTCAATATCATTTTTCTTAACCCAGGCTCATCACTGAGGAATCCCACAGATCAATCTCACAGGCAGTAGATGACACAGCGCAAAATGGGAATATACTCACGATCGGAACATCACTCAAAGCCGTTCAAGAAGAGGGACAATTTTATCATGGCGACCTTGCATACTTACAAGTTACAATGTAGTGAACAGGAGGAGAACTCAGAGGTGACGAGCGATATGGCGAGTTCGAGGGCAATGGGGGGAGCACGGTGGCGACGGGGGGAGGGGGAGCTCGACGGCGACAGGGGATCTCAGCGTCGACCGGCTGTGGGGAGGGGGGAGCTCGGTGGTGACGGAAGATGGACGAACAACGGCGGTGACCGGGGGTGAGGCGCCACAGGGGGAGAGGCCGCCCGAGAAGGCGGTGAGGCTGGGGGCGTCGGCGAGGTCGGGGGGAGGCACCGCAACGGGAGACGAAGCGTCGAGAGCCAAAGCTATGGTTTTAAGCACTGGAGAGTGGTAACTGAAGGGGCTGCGGGGAAGATCTATTTATAGAGCCTGTATCGTAGACGGTTCTAGTTAAGAACCGTCGGTGATGTCCATCAGCACCCAACATTACTAAAGGAACTGCATAATGTAAATGGAATTGTGGATAGACAAACATTAGTGAAGGAATTGCATAATGTATATGGAATTGTAGATGAACCAACATCAATAAAAAAGGAACTTTATTAAATAAATCAGATGCATACACAAATTGTTTCGAATTTCGAGCTTCTCATTACAAACAACTCTATTATGTTGGAGAGTACACTTAAAATCATAACTCCACTTGCTTATTCTTTTGTATAAAAATTAACCTTTCACGATGATCGACGCGTGTGTAGCTAGCTTCCTCGGGTTGTTCTTCCTGGACAGTGATGCTATTTCCGATAGGAGGCAACTCGTCAAATTGATTGTATTCTTCATCTATTACATTCTCTACTCCGACAATCCTCCTTTTTCCCTGAAGAATTACATGTCTCTTCTCATCAAATTATCTTGAATATAATGCAATTAGAACCCATTACTAACCTTAGCTCACCAAGAATATATGGATCTATAAGCTAGATCTAAACAATCTTTAAATTCTCTCCTTACCAAGCTAGTCCTTGAATATAATGCAATTAAAACCCATATTACTAACCTTAGATAAAAAAGAACACATGGATATACAAGCTAGATCTAAACTATCTTTAAATTCTCCCCACCGAGCTAGATCTTGAATATAATGCAATTAGAACCCATTACTAATCATAGATCACCAAGAACACATGGATCTACAATCACCCTTCAAAATCAATTGTCTTCTTTCACAATATCGCCTCACAGCCGCAGCCACCCAAAAGATAGACCCCGAAACCCTAAAAATCACTAAGTGGCTCATATCTATGTATTAAATATCGCTGGGAGATATCACAGATGGTTCTATTCATAAACCATCAGTGATTTACATAGAATCCCATACGGTTTTAGAATAAAACCGCCAGTGAGATATCACAGAGTTTAAAACCGTCTGTGATAGCATCACTGACGATTTGGTACTAAAACCGTCTGTGATATTGATGTATATCACTGACGGTTTATGAAGAGTGCCGTCTGTGATTATGTCACTGACGGTTGCACTATAGAACCGTCTGTGATGAAACGTCTAATATATGTCTTTCTGTAGTAGTGTACTAATCTAAATTCTTGACTTACAATAAGGATCATACACTATAAGGCAAAACCTACCACCGACAAATGCTACCATCTAATGTACTTTAGTATTCACATCATCATCTAGGATTGAGTTGATCTAGTGAAGCATCTAGTTTCGTCCTATCATTTGAAGTTGACCATCTCGTTGATCTATTAATGAGATAAGTATGCATTAAGGTCAATGTGACTAATTTTACTCGTGGTTAAATTCTGAATTTTACCTTGGTAACTGCACTTGCCAAGTTAAGTTGGTTTGGAGATTTATAAACTCAATGTACTTGTCGACGATCGGGACCGTCGACCGCAAAAGAAGGGGGGAAGGATCGTGCAAAGGGGGCGAGGCCCAGAGTTGCGTTCGTCCGGGAAGAAGCACGAGCAAACAGGGGACACGAAGTCTATACTGGTTCAAGCCCCCTAGGTCGGGTAATAGCTCTACTCGGTCTTGCCTGAGCGAAAGAGAACTAAAGGCTCCGCTAGGGAGGAGTACAAGGGGAGCTCGTCCTCGGAATCGCCCGGGAACGGTGACCCAGGAGAGCTCGATGAATAGGGGGTGTACAAGTCTTACTGCCGGTTCCTCTTGTCCTCCTCTTTTTTTCCTCTTCCCAAAAGGGAGAGCCCCGCCCTCTTTTATACAGCTGGTAGGGGCAGGTTACATGGAGAATTGGGAGAGGGAAGGGTGGAAACTGTCCTGGGAACCCTAGTCCTCCGTCTTGATGACTGGTCGTCGTCCTGTTTCGCCCACGCCGGGTTGGTAGACTCACCGAGCAGAGTAGTCTGCCGTTTTCTTGGGAAACATCGTACCTGCCCTCTGTGGACTGTCAGATGCTGACGTTGCAATGCGTGGTCCTGGCTCCGCCTCGGGAGAGAGCGTACCCTCATACTGTGCGTGACTGGACGATGGGACTGGAACTCTGACTTTGGCAACCTTCGCACTGCCTAGGGAAGGAGCGACCTGCTACCGTGTGGTCACTTCAAACGGTCGTGGTCACAGGGCACGTGGCCAGTGGTCGGCGGAGGGCTCGATACCTGGCCTTTGGTGGGGATCTCCTCAGATTGGTCGGAGGTCGGGGGAGTCCGACCCGCGAGCGAGGTCGGACGCCCTACTTGGTCGAGACGAGCTCGGAGCAGTCGGTTAGGTCGGGGGATGAGTGTCCTTCGTGGCCTCGCGGGGCCTTTGGTCGGAGGCGGGCTTGAAGCAGTCCGTTCATTACCTTGGGCCGCCGAGGTTAGGGGAGGACCGCTTGAGGCCCCCCTGGGGGGTACGGATATGTGTCAGGGTGTTTAATCCCCGACAGTACTATTTTGCAAAAATGTTAGCCCAAGGGTCTTCTTGCAATTGTGACCTAACTGGACTATTTTCAGGAAATTAGTTTTGCTGAAATCATTTTCCCAATATTCTACAATATTTTTGCTATTTTCTGAATTGCTCCCTATTGAAATTGTGCCCAAATTGGGCAGCGCAGTTTCAGTAGTCTGTAGGAATTCAGAAGATAGTTGTTATCCAAATAGTTATATGTATAGTATTCCGAAGCAAAGTGTCTAGGGCTCTAGGCCTTCTACAGCAAAATTGTATGTTCACCGAGCACAGCTATTTCTTTTTGAAAAGCATCTTCAACACTTGATTCCTCTGAAAAAAGGCTGATGCTATGCAAATGCAGTGCAGTTGATGCCTAGAGGAAAGAACAGTCTTATATAGAGTTCATGTCTTCTTAATCTATTATTCTAACAAATGCTAAAGTAAACATACGGCGAGCAACTAACGAATGATTATAATGCTATGCGAGATAACAGTTGACTTAGGTATAATAGGTTTTCGTCGGTATTGTGACTCGATCATTACTACTCTCTAGCTAGTGTGACCTAGCCAACATAGTGACTAAACCTAGACGAAAAGTTTTTACAGTAATTTAATAAAAAATTAAGGTTGATACACCTAGCCTAGCCAGAAACTAACTCCCTACTGCTATGTATTAATTCCCAAACAAGACATAACGTGCTCGTTTGACCTCGGTTGATGTGACCCTCATTACTTCAGAACTATGCATACTTATGTTATCTCAACTCACAGCTAGCTAGCCCTCTGATATCAATTAATCAAATCTTGCAGCTATATAAAGGCCATCGTCACAACTCAGACTTAAGGCACATACGTACACACAAACTTGTCAAGAAACCAACTGAACCTCTCGTAGCTTCTTCTTCTCTCCCTCTACGCGCGTACGGTACGTACGGTAGTGAGCGACGATGAGGAAGGTGTGCTCCGTTCCTCTCATGCTGGTGCTGCTGGCCATCCTCTCCTGCCTCTTCCTCGTCCACGGTTTGTACGGCTTGATCGAGATCTTCGGTTCGCCGGACCTCTCGCCGGAGGCCATGCTAATCATCTTAATTTGCCTTTCGTTTTCTCGTCCTTGCAGCGGCGGCCGGTGGCAACAGGAGGGCGCTGCTGCCAAGGGAGGCGTTGGCCGTCGACGTCTCCGGAGAGCAGGCGGTGCCGACGACGGCGGAGGAGGCGGCGGTGGGAGGGGAGCTGCCGCTGCTTGCCGACGAGGAGATGGTGAGGAGGGTGGACCTGCAGACGGAGGACTACCCGGGGTCCGGGGCCAACGGCCGCCACGATCCGCGGAACCCGCACTGAGAGATGCGTGCCACATGATCGATGCATGGGAATCAATCCATTCATCCATCTGTCCTATATACTATACAACAGTACATGTAAACCGCATGTCTAGTCATCCCATCATTTTGCATAACTAAGCACGCATCATGCACCGTGTAACTACATACATAGTATACAACATGATCTTAGTTTAATTGTTCTCAAACAGGCATACATATATACACACGCGCATCTTGGTTAATTACTAGCTAGTAGCATGGAAATAAGCAAGCATCGATCTTGCATATGCATGACACATCGAAGCTGTACCGATCCTGCATGGATCAATTAGTGTCCGTGTCAGTAACCAATGAGCTAAATAAATCAAACGGCTGTAATTTGGGATCTCCCCATGCATCTGCTTTACCGATCAGTGGCCTTTTTGATGGCCAAAGCTTGCTCTTGCTACCATTGAAGGTGATTCAGTACCTCTGCTATCGAGTGATATCAATCGATCCGACTTATGCAGCATCGTTAATTGTGACACTAGCTTTTATCTACGTGAAACGATACCATGCATGGATTCTCCAATCTCTCCAAATTAAGAGAGTTCAGTGGCTGAATAAATCTTAGGTACGACGGGATAGACCACTACTTATGCCTAGTACTAAGCAAGCATATACAAGCTAAATTGCAATCAAAACTTCTCGTCTGAATTCTTTGCCGAGCACTAATAGGAAGAGTAAACACCATGCGTATATACAGTGGCGAATCTAAAATGAAAATAGAGGGTGGACTCAATGTACTAAACTAAATTAAGGTAAATATACTAAATACTAAATGTAGTACTGTACAGCTGAAAGTCTAAAATTAATACATAAATAAAAAAGAAACATGGCAAAAAAACAAAAATACAATAGAAGAAGGTATCTTGCTAGACGCTAATAAAAATGCATCAAAAACACATTAATACGCGTTCAAAGCAATCTGTATATCTCAATTTACAAAATTTGTGATATAATAGTAAATTGTAAATGATTACAGACATTCAAAATAAAAACAACATACCACTAAAGTGATAGCTTGAATCACGTAGATAAATTCATTCTACGAGTTTTCATAACAGTACTACTCACTATGCTTGAGTCATCCATTCGACAGTGGCACTGGCACAGTCCACAGACCATTGTTGCTAACTAGTCATGCACAGTTACCAACTAGTCATGCACATTGCACAGTATCCACTCATGAGTCATCCTCTCGTTACCTGCTACTCCCGGTGCTTCGGTCGGCAGACTCGGTAGCTATCCGTCAGTCGGTGCTTAAGTTAAAGCTTCAGCCTTCAAGTCAGCGTCTCGGCCAAGTTTCAAATCTCGTTTTCAGTTCAAATCTTAGAGGTGATGGAATCCGAAATTTTATTGAAATCTCGAAATTTTAGATAAATTTTAGACAAAATACAAATAAAAAAATTTAAATCCGGTTTTTTTCTCTCCGAAATTTCCGAGATTTTGGCTTGCTGAGATCTCGTAATTTCGAACGAAATACAAATACAAAAATTCAAATCTGGCTTTTTTCACCGAAATTCCCTAGATTTCGTCCGGAATTTGCCGAAATCTTGGCGAGATTTGTTGAGATTTTTGTGAAATTGAACCAAGCAAAAAATACTTGAAATAACGTCGAAAAATTTTGAAATTTTTTTTAGAGAGTCCTGACACATTAATAATATTCTCATAAAATTTTCATATGATTATCAAGTTTGAGGAATTTTTAAAAATTCGGAGAGTGCTACTGTCTTGATAAAACGCTGACTGGTAAATTTAAACCGAATAAAAAATAGAACAAACCACGTTAGAATTTTTTTAAATTTTTTGTGCATGGTTTTGATGCATCACTAATATTCCTATAAAATTCTCAAATGATGATCAAACTTTAGGAATTTTTAAATATTCGGACAGTGCCACCGTCCTAATAAAAGCTTTACCGACAAACTTCAACCAAATGAAAAATAGTTCAAACCACGTTTGAAAATTTTGAAATTTTTTGTAGATAGTCCTGATGTATCATCAATTCTTCTATAAAATTTTTAGATGATGATCAAGTTTCAAGAATTTTCAAAAATTATGACAGTGCTACGCCCTAATAAAAGCCTGATGATCAACACAAAGATTTGCTTGAGCAACCAAAAAGAGGTTAGAATTTTTGAAACTTTTAGAAAAGAGTTTTGAGGCCACCCTCGTCTGCTCGTCCATTATCGACGCCGATCAACAATCAGCATAGACAATTAGGATTGCTAAACAACTAGATTGTACAGCCAACAGATTCTTTAAGCAGCCGCTTCTCCAGACAGCTAACTATAATCCAAAATCTATACAATCAAATGCTATTTCGAAAAGGATCTACAGAGGATGCGTCTTAGTCTGAATTGCACTCAAACCCGTTAATGCCAGGGTTAACAAAATCGCTCGGTTTTCGCGGTTTTCGACCGTACCGCTTCGGTTCGAAAATAGAAACCGAACGGTTTACTAGTAGAATTTAAAAAAAATCAAAAAATTGAAAAAAATGATGTGTTGAAAACCGTGGAAAAACCGCGGTTTTCGCAAAAAAACCGTTCGAAAAACCGTTTTTCAAGAACGTTCAATTAGTCGCCTGGTTTTTCGCGAAAACTGAGCGGTTTTTCGTCAAAAACCGCGGTTTTCGCGAATAGATTTGACCAAAATTCAAAATTTTTGCCCGCGATTAGCGGTTTTCGACTTCGAAACGAAATTTTGAATTTTGGTCAAAACGTTCGCGAAAACCGCTACCGCCGGATTAGCGGTTTTCGACTTCGAAACGAAATTGTGAATGCACAGCAGAAAAACTGCACGCAACTTCACCCCGAAAATGTGTACTTTCACGCCAAAGAAAACAAAACGGAAATGGCACTAAAACTCGTCCTTGCAAACACACACTCTAAATCTTCCACTGGCCCATCTTCGTAAGGGCTGACTATCAAACTATCATCGCACTTCTTTCAAAATTAATAGAATTTAATATAAAATTATTTTATATATTATTTAAGTGATTAATTCAAATTTAAACTAATGATCTATTATCGAACCGAGTTTTATTAGTATTTTCACTCGAAATATGCTTATTTCAATTTTAAGCTTATAACTACAGTAATCGAACTAATTTTAGTTCAAGTCCTAATGAGCTTTCTTACCGACCCTAATCTTCATCGACATATTTCCACGTTCAACTTTTTAAGACCAAAGGTTGATTAACTGATTATGTTAACCAGCCGCACCATTCAAAAGAAAAAATCACACTCTTATTTACACTCCATCCGCATATTTATCAATTCAAATTAGATTTTGAAAATACGTATGCGAACTGGTGTAGCCTAGTACTCCCTCCCTAAGAAATTGTAGGGCGTATTCATGGATGGAGGGAGTACTCTGCCTCCGTATTTGGATACTAGTATCCGTATACGTGAACAGTATACGCTCGACTCGATACTCCTACTCCTTCCCGTTCCCTTGGGAGGCGTAGGCTATGGAGTCCGGAGTCCGGACCTCAGCCTGAAGAAGAAACAAGAGGCGAACGCACACTAGCGAGCCATCGTCCGCCCGTCCTCTGCTCCGGGCACCCATGAGGCGCCCCGCGCTCTCCCCGCTCCTCCTCCTCCTCTGGATCTCCGCCGCCGCCGCCGCGGCGTCCAAGCCGCCGCTCGACACCCTCGGCATCCCCCCGCAAGGTTCCCCCGGATCTGCCCGCGCTTTGCTCTCCCCTCTATTTCTCTTTCTCTGCCTTGGCTAGATGGATGCGGTTCTTGATTTGCGTTGCTGGGCGCAGATGAGGCGTACTACAGGGGCGGCGTGATCAAGTGTAGGGACGGATCGGGCAAGTTCACCGGGGACCAGCTCAACGACGACTTCTGCGACTGTCCCGACGGCACCGACGAGCCCGGTAACGCTTTCTTCTTCTTCCTGGGGTTTGCTGTAGAGGCTCCCGTAGTTTCATGGCATGAGCGGGTTAGTCGTGAATTGTGGGAGTTTGGAGATCCATGGTAGATATGCGAAAGTTTGATCTTTGCTCTGTTGGGTTACTGTATTTGTGCAAGCGTTGGAATTTATTGTAGCAGAGCAATTAATCGAATTGTGTTTCCTTTTCACCTGCAGGGACGTCGGCGTGCCCAGAGGGGAAATTCTACTGCCAGAATGCTGGCCATTCTCCAATCACAATCTTCTCTTCGCGAGTTAATGATGGTATCTGTGGTAAGAGGCTAATAATTGATGGCAGTTTTTTCTGTTTCATTGCTTACTTGTTTTTGTTAAAACTAAAGGTACACGCATGGCAATACTAGAGACTGAGAAACCTGCCGGAGCTCTTGTTCCATAGACCGTAGTGCCTGATGGAAATCCCGTAATTATTTTTTCTAATTTCCTCTACTTGTTCCTCATTGCCTTCTAGATTGCTGTGATGGGAGTGATGAATATGATAGCAACGTCACTTGTAAGAATACATGCTGGGAGGCTGGCAAGGCGGCAAGGGAGAAATTGAAGAAGAAAGTAGCTACATATAAAAGTGGTGTCGTTATTCGTAAGCAAGAAGTTGAAAGGGCAAAAGAGGCATTTGCTAAAGATGAAGCACAGCTAACAAAACTGAAGGGTGAAGAGAAAATACTCCAAGGGCTTGTTGACAAGCTCAAAGGTGCGTTCCTCATAACTACTTTGCAAAATAGTGATATGTCAAGCAAATGTTGTTGAAGATGCTATTTTTCAAAGGATAGTTCATATGTTAAAGTAAGACTTTCTATGCTATGCAGAGCAAAAGAGATTAATAGAGAAGGCAGAGGAAGAGGAGCGCTTAAGGAAAGAGAAGGAAGAAAAGAGAATGAAAGAAGAAGCTAAAAAGCAAGCCGCTGATGAAAAGAAAGCACCAGATGCCTCTCAGGAAGTAGATTCCCAGGAAACTAATGGGAATGTGCAAGAGGATGAAAGCAAGGTTTGCATCATTTTCTATAAATTGGTTAACCTCATGTCCACCTTTCCTATGTTGATTACTATCAACTCAGTTTGAAGGAACTCATCATCCCCATCCATAATATCTGAAATTGACGCAAGTTGGGTGTTAGCATGTTGAGCATGTCTAATATGATTGTAGTTTTGTACTTATTACGTATGAGCATATGTGGGAGTGAACCACCACCTTTCAAATGATTTTAATGCATTTACTTCTCAAAATTATTCACATATGTAATGAAGAAATCATGTTTCTTGTAGCTTTTATAATTCCTCCATCATTCAACATGTCCACTAAAAAAAATTAAAACCTTAAATTGTTGGCTTTGTTTTAAGCTTTTGGGCTAGATGAACTGAATTATTAACCTCCCTCTCGTCGCAAATGTCATATGCATATATATAAACATCAAGAAACAGATACTCCCAATTTACCCTGGAGACTAGAGGTTCTACTAAAGCTATTTAGAAGTACTTTGTTGAATCGCGGTTCACACCCATATGACTAAAGAACATACAAATGGTGACCATTGGGGAACATATACTATAGTAATCCTCACACATGAGATTTAGGCATTTACTGGGCAGGCTGTTTAATTCATTGCCGTAAATAGATCTTTTATATTATTTTGTTATTCCTGTCAAACATAGGTAGTTGAGCATCACGATGGACATGTCATGGACCATGACAATCACTCACCAGAAAGCAGGACATCTGTTGAGCAGGTATAATTTAGCTTTGGTACTACAAAATCAAAATTCTAATTGTTCACATTTCATTATGAATATTGACCATTCATATGTGTTGGGTTTCTGTGTCAGCATAATCCTGAAAGCCAAGATGATAATAGCATTGAAGCTCTAACTGGAGATGAATCGCCACCGGAGGAGACGTCCACAGAACCTACCAAAGAGCAGGTGGTGCAGTAACTGCTTTGCACCTGACACGTGTCATTGAATTTTGTTAATAGATGTTTTTCTATGCTCTTTAGAAGCAACAGTAGAGATCGATTTGGGATCTCCCCCTTCCAGGCGTTGAACCTGTATAAAAAAACAATTGTGCATTCCCCTCTCTTATTACACGTTAACCAACATTCTCATGTGTCCTCTTCAAATATGTTTAACTCTTTGCCCTTTTAGTGCTCGTGTCTTGTAGACATTCCTCCAATTGGCCAAAAGCTAACAGCCACAAAAAGTAATTAGTTATTGTGAGTTGAGCCATATGATGGGAGATGGATCTACATAGTGACAATTAATGTAATCTACTAATTAGCTATTGTGACTCTAGGAAATGATTTCAAGTCTGATGATGTCAGAACAATCCATGTAACATTCTCTTTGTCTGTCAGTCCAGTTGACGAGCTCTGCATTGTGTAGTCATGCGTTGGCTAGATGTTTGATGCCTCATAAGCCATATCCACCAGCACTTTCTAGTCTTTGCACATCATTGTTGTCCTTGCATATCGTACAACAGATAATGTTTTATTATCTCTTGGGACTGTGCTACTAGGTATGAAGCATTGTGGTGGTAAATTTTGTAGGACCCTAGTTCTGTCAACTCTGAAGGTTTATCAAGGGAGGAGTTGGGTCGTCTGGTAGCTTCTCGCTGGACTGGAGAAAAGGTAGATGAGGTTGGTAAAGATGATAAAAAGGGGCATGAAGATGAGCATGATATAACAGAACCTGCAGAAGAAGCACTTGAAGATGAATTAGATTTACCAGAACCCGCAGAAGAAAATTATGGCGGTTATCGTTCAGAAGTTGAGGACGACAGGCATAAATATGATGAAGATTTCTCTAATGCATCAGATGATGAATATGTTGATGATCATGAAGAACCTAACGAGTCTTATAAATCTGACAATGATCAGAAAGGTGATGACCATTCAGGTACAATGTTTCGTATGACTTTACTACTATTCCTGTCCTTTCTATATGTGGTTATTGATTATTTATATGTTGTTTGTTCTTTCAGATTTAACTGCCTCGGGACAAGCATCATGGCTGGACAAGATTCAGCAAACTGTACAAAATGTTTTACAAGCATTTGACTTTTTCAAGACCCCTGTGGATTTATCAGGTAAGTCGTATATACTAGTTTTGCTGATCCTTCGTGAGTTATGGGGGGATGCTGTAACACTTACATACCTACTTTTATAGAGGCTTCACGTGTTCGGAAGGAGTATGATGATGCCAGCTCGAAGCTATCCAAGATTCAGTCAAGAATATCCACTCTGACCGATAAGCTAAAACACGATTTTGGTAAGTCGGTTGAAACTTTGTTCGCTTGGTGATCAGTCACCTGTATATTATGTTTTTAGCTATTGATGATATTTCTATAATTTATAGTTTATTGTGCTCGATGTTAATGAAAATACTGCTTAAGCTATCCAATTGAGGTTTTTTATCTGATAAGATTAATGAAAATCATGCTAACAGGGTCCCTTAGCAAAAGTTCCATGTTAGTATGATTTTGCCTAGACTGAAAAGCTGGTATTTAAAATGGCTAAAGAACAACTCTTAGAATTTGCAGGAAAGTGCAATCCAATCATCGAATCAAAGAAGAGCCATTTCTAAATTTCTGTCAAATATATTTTCTGGTTTTTTTATTGAGCTGATCTGAGTCATACATTTACAAAATCTATCTTATAATACCTAAAAACTTCACTACATTTGTACTTTGGAGCCTTCATTTCTGTAGAACAATATATTTTTCAGTATTGCGAGTTAATTGCTATTCTGGATGTTGACTTCATCTGGTTTATTAGTCTAGTTAATACAATACACTACCTCGGTAAATGTCTGGAAAGTTGGAATTAATTGAAAGAATGCATTTTTTGTTAGGTAAGGAGAAGGAGTTCTATTACTTTTATGACCAGTGCTTTGAGAGCAAGGAGGGCAAGTATGTGTACTTTTAGGCATCCAATCTCACATATTTTTCTCTCTCATTTAAACCTCTCTGTGATTTATTTATTATCATTCTATATTTGGTTAATTCCACTCATTTGTGAATTGTGCTCCTTACTGATAGGTATCTTTACAAGTTCTGTCCATACAAGAAAGCTTCGCAGGTGGAAGGACACAGTTCCACTAACCTGGGGTATGTTCGTTGACTCCTTTCGGATTTACTAAACTTTCATGTTATTTCGAAATTTAATCGCTTAATTTAATTCATATTATTTCTAGTAATGGATCAAAGTATCAAACTACTTTTTATTGAAAAGAGTCACAGTGATATATTATGGACATGCTAACTGGGCAACATTCTCCTGAGATGTTGGCTTCTGTGCCATGCCAAATCTGCATCTTAGTAGGGTATCCTTGTAGATGCTTAGAATGAGTAATAGTGTTCTTCAGGAAAATGCATTGTGTTGATCAATAGTTCCGGTTTGCAGAGCATAGCCTTTTGTCATTTTTACTGTGCTTACATTTTTCAATACAATAGCTTGCAAAATAAATTTAGAATCTTGAAAGTTTGAGCTAGCCTTGACCTGGAAAAATGGCTAAGTTGATTTGTTATTGAAAATGTTATTATCAAAGTTAATATTGATCATCCACATAGGCAATGAATACTTTTCCTACTACATAGGTTTATGGGCCTTTGCTGACGAGCAACTCTATATGGTGTTATATTATGTAATCATGTTCAAAAGGTTAATTATATTCATGTTCTTTAGGGGATGCCATTTGAGTAATAGCTAAGTTTAGGAGAGTATTAAGTTCTTTTTCTTCATTTTGTTGTGTCTATACCATAGTTACAGGATTCATTGTAAACCCCCGCGAATTGCAAACCGGATTCGTCGAACCTGGACCGGTTTAGGGTACAATGTTCATGTTCGCCGTGAAAATTGGAAGAAAAAGTGGCAAACCACGAACCCAAATCCCGTAACACGACTCGGACGAACTGTGTTTCTAGTGACTATGGTCTATACAGCATATATTGCTCCTGCTTTACTGCCATTAGCTTTGAACGTGTGTCAATTTCTAGAATATGTAGGTACTAGATTGTAGAGATGCTGCAGAATAACTTGCCCGCACAGTTTTGGCTAGTCGAGCCACCAACTAGCTTACAAGTGTGACTGTGTTAGGGTTGTACCTAAGACAAATGAAAGAAAATTATTGTTTTCCTTTTGCTTATGCTGTCCCATGTGTAAAGTGTACAACCCTAAAACTCCAATTTCTGTGCATGCAGACATGCGTGTTAAGCAGTGTGTTATCACTCTTAGAATAGTGCTTTGCGATTATCTTGTGCCATAAAATGAAATTTTCTGCCATCAGGCGCTGGGACAAATTTGAAGAATCCTACAGAGTAATGCATTTTTCAAACGGGGACAGATGCTGGAATGGCCCTGACCGAAGCCTAAAGGTACTTCTGTTTCTCAGGGTTGCAACCTCTTTGTTAGCATGCATTGTTTCTTTCTGTTTGCAGGTCTTTAAATGTAACTTTATGGCTTAATTATTATGCAGATTAGGCTTCGATGTGGGTTGAGTAATGAGCTTAATGACATAGATGAGCCCAGCAGATGCGAGTATGTAGATCTCTCTCGATACACTTTCCATCTTTACTAAATATGTGCATTATACTATCTTTATATGCCTATTTCCTGTGGCAGGTATGTGGCTGTATTGTCAACTCCTGCACTATGCGTCGAACAGAAGCTGAAGGTTCGTTCTCTTCCTTATACAAATGCCCCCCCCCCCCACCCCACCCCACCCACACACACACACAAAAATAAAACAAAAAAGTGATCTGGAGCTTATATAGTTTTGGCTAATGTAACAGGAGCTGGAACAGACACTCGAGGGCATGTCTACGAACCAGCCTGGCCATGATGAGCTCTAAACTATTCTGGTGTGACTGACAGAATAATAAATTGTCACCAGGAAACATAACTTTCACCATTGCAGTTTGCATCCATAACCATAACAGAGGTTAAATACATGAATAGAGAAGCGTGAGACGGCTATCTTGGAATGTAGCCTTCAGATTCAGATTGCCACTGAAGCAGTGTTAGCGCAGCTAGAAAATTTTTGAGCAAATTTTAGGATGTTGCAATTTTCCACCTCATCCTAGATTTGTTGGTAGAGGGAACTGCAGCTGAGCTTTCTTTCTTTCTTTTAACCCTTTGACGTTTTGTCGTATTTATTCAGGTCTTTTTCAAAGATGCCTGTTTTTATAGTAACAATTTGGAGGTAACTATCAACAATGCACACTAGTCAATTTCTGAATTATCCTTGGTACTTGCTCTGGGATGCTCTTGAGACATTCTCCGGTATTGTACTCCTAACCTGCTACTTACGCCTCAGAAGCAACTGCAACTTAATCAGTTACAATAGCACAACGGGGTCCTAGACGGGCAGCCCAGATCACAAGTGCATTGTAGCAGATTTTTTTTGCTGTAGCAACCAAGCACTGTAGCACACGAGTCCGGAACATTGAATCTGAAAATGGGTATAGCTAAGGTTAGGTGCAGTTGCTTATTATGCACACCTGATCTCTGTCCTGTAAGCGGGCAATGTGTTGTGCAGCAAGCATGTACGTGTGATATAATTGTTGTAAAATAATGACGACTGTCGTAGATCAATCATAATATACTAATTGAATAGCTAGAACAATCACGAAGAATACACCTGATATAGGCAAGCATAAAACTCTTCTCTTTGTTACATTGAATTTCTTGTGCAATGGGGTACTATATTTATAGTAAATCTATAAGAGATAGATTCGGATTTGTGCACAAAGAGATAAAGAGTCTAATCATATCTCAACAACTAGGACCAAGAGTTCGGTTATATCTCAACGCTCCACTTTGGACGAATAACGCGTAATGCATATGCCTCATTAAAAACTCCTCCTAAAACCCAATGGGAAAAAAGGATAAAAAAAAGAGTACATTACACCCGCATATTATGTTACACTTGTTTCATTAAAAACTTTACGTGAGAAAGCTTAAAAAAATCTCACTAAGAGAAAAAGAATGCTACTTATAATCTTCTGGATTATAGTAGTATCTTCAGGATTGTACTAAGTGTTATGGTTCAGGGATTTACTCCCTTTGAACTATGTATATTTCTAAGTTGTCTCATTCCAATACCACGAACACATCTTTGGAAACTAGATGTTGGCAAAAATTTAGTGAATAAACCTGCTAGATTTTCACATGACTTTGTTTGCAGGATCTTTATATCACCATTATTTTGGAGTTTATGAGGATAGAAAAGTTTATGGGTAATATGCTTCGTGATATTGCTCTTAACATAGTCCATTTGCATTTATTCAACACAAGTAGCATTATCTTTATAGATAATTCTGATGGTATCAACGGTGTTAATGTCACATAACTTATGGATATGGATAATCAAACGTTTTAGCCAAACACATTCAGTGAGGCTTCATATTATACTATACTATCTAAGTTGTTGGTAGAAGTAGCTACTAAGGTCTGCTTAAAAGACCGTCAAGGAATAGCTGTACCACTGCAGAGAAATACAAATTCAGTCTAAGATTTGGCACTATGGGGATTAGACAAATAGACAGCATCCGTATATCCCACCATGGTTGAGTCTTGGTTCTTCTGGTAAAATAAGCCAAGATCTTGAGTACCTTGGAGGTATCTGAGTAAAGTCTTGACACCAGCCCAATATCTTCTGGTTGGAGCTGCACTGTGTCTAACTGGTAAATGATCTTAAGACTTTCTCATTTTTCATCCTCGGCCTGAATGGGTATTTATCTACTTCAAGGGATCTTAATACCATTGGGGTTTTCAAAGGATGAGATTTATCCACATTGAATTTTTTTCAATACGTACTTGGTATAGATAGACTAGTGTATAAAGATTCTTTCTGGAAAATGCTCTAGCTGCAGGCCTAAGCAATATTTGGTTTTACCCAAATCTTTCATCTCAAACTCTATCATAAGGTAAAAACTTGCTTCCTTTATCTCCTATATGGTTTCGATGATATTCAGATCATCGACATAGATTGAGATGATACATAATCTATTCTAGGACTTCTTTATGAACACATAGGCACAATCATTATTATTGGAGTATCCCTTCTTTAAGAGAAACTCACTAAGTTGGTTGTACCACATTCTGCCCAATTGTTTTAATCCGTATAGTGACATCTGCAGTTTGACACTATACATGTTGCTGTTACTTTTATTAGGATCCGGAATTTTGACTCCTTCAGGGACTCATATAAATATTTGTATCTAGTGACCCATATAAATATATGGTCACTACATCCATCAAATACATTAATAAGTTTAAACTAGCTGCCATTGATATCAAATATCATAACGTTATTCCACTCATTACAGAAGAGTAAGTTTTATCGTAATCGATGCCGGGTCTTTGCGTAAACTCTTATGCTACAAGCCTCACTTTGTATATCACCACCTGTTTGTTATTATTTCTCTTCTGGATGAAAACCATTTTGATCCTACAGGGAGCACTTTAGGAGGTGTTCGGTGAACAGGACCGAATACTTTCCTTTTGTTAAGCGAGCATAATTCTGCCTCAATTGTTTCTTTCCATTTGACCCATCTGAGCGCTTCTAGTAATCTGCCATGAACTTTTGTCGGGACCCGATTATGAGAATTTGGACCCTCTGTGTATTCTGTGCTAGTCCAGGATCACGCTAGCACACACAGTCTTTACAGGGTGGAACATCACAGATATTCACAACGATACCATTATAAATAGTGCAAACATTTATATAAACTGAATTGTACGATCTTATGGTCTCCTTACATAAGATTAGCCACACAGGGCTTACATTATCAGAGTATTAAAAGATAACAGCGGAAAACAAATAAACTTTGTGGAAGCCTTCATCTTGCCACAGGCAACCGACTGGACTTGCCCCCTAATTGTCCGGATCTTCAATGTACTCCTCCTCCCAAACTGGCGTAGACTCCTCCACTGATGTTGGGTTGATAAGCAAGGAGGCGTGAGTACTCAAAGCACTCAACAAGTAATGCACAGAATGCATTGCTATTACTATATGCAGGACTTATTCCAAAGAATTGGCTTACTTGGCTCATTTGCATCAAACAACATTTTTTTAAACCCATATCTTACTTGGATTAAAAGCAGTGAAACAATTAATAATAATACTAAGTTCTTTGAACAGTTTTTCTCCATAAACTTGGAACACAGCCTTAATCAATTTATTTTCACACTGGCACACAGCCACCCTTTCCCCATTTTATTTTTGAAGATCTAACCCTTGACTGTAATCCCCGAGCAATGTCCAATACTGCGGACACGGCTATTCGAATAGATTTGACACTCTGCAGAGGTTGTACACTTTACCCACAAGATACAGTCGCTCACCACATAGGTGATTGTCCGCAACAAAGACTTTCAGGAACCTCTACCTTACCCAATGAACCTCTCTGGTATTACCTTCACTATCACTTCCCTCACACAGAGCCGAAGTATAGGACAGGCCAACACCGTTGGATGGGCACCAAGCCGTAGCACAGGTACGCTCCCCCACACAGATACACCCCCGTGTACTGTCATCCCGAGGTTTCAGAGGAAAGATATCAGAACCCTAATCAACTAGGTGTGTCCCATACCAGAAATGTGGTTGTACGGGTGACTCAGTTCAAAGACTTGCAAGGTGGAGTCCTTAGCTGACCAAGGCAAGACTTTCATCACTCAACAGTGGCACACAGCCCAGTGTGGCACACAGACTCACATCACTCATTAGCCCATTGCCACACAGGCCCACCTGGCACAAAGCCTCTTACCACTTGCCCCAGTCTAAATCATTTCCCACCTGGTTAATTATTGTGAAACACATGCCAGCAATAACTCAACATCGATACGGAACCACACAGGTCTTTGTACCTCAATTTCATCATGTGGCATCAGCACACCATTTTCAAATACATTCCATATGTCATTAATCAACATTGTTGCATTTTTAAGAAAATCTTCGATGACCCGTTGCAAGGCTAAGCATCTATTCACGGTCTAGCCTCCCGTGTTGGCATCATATTAATATCCAACAGGTATAAATAATCTTAGGGTGACAATGATTTCAGGGCATACAAATAGTAATTTCAAGGTGGTAATAACAATATGGGTTGATTAGCTACTTTACCCAGATTAATTTAAATCCGTTTTTAATTAACTTAGAATGCATAATTTCAAAATAAAATACATTTAAAAACTAGGATCAAAATGGTCAAAGCATCACTTGACTTCAAAGAGTTGTTGGTCGTGCTCCGAAGCTTGATCTTGGGCGACGAACTCTTCCTCGAAACTTTCCGGCAAATTTGCGTCTACGCGTAAAAATTATATATGCAATAAATAACCAAAACATTATACTAGATAACCTCAAAAATTCAAATAAAATTCACCATTAGAAAGAGCACAATTTTACAAATTTTTAGAAACTGAAATCACCTCAATCGGAGTTCAAATGCAAAAGTTATAGCCTTTCAAAGTTTACAAATATATTAAAAAGAATAAACCGAATTAGCATAATTATTTTTCAACTGAAAACTCGATTTATTGCGTCGGCATGACGTCATCTGACACGTGGCGCTTCCTGGTGCTGCCACGTTGCCTCGGTCCATGGACTGGGTCCACGGCCCGGCTCTGGTCCACAGTGGACTCGGTCCACGAGCGATCTGCGACGACAAGTGGGTCCCATTGATGGCGTCGGCCACGAGCGTCATTGTAGACGTCCACACGCAGCGCTCGGCTCCCCTCGGTTCCGTGCACACACGTGGCAAGATCCGAACCGTTCCCTCAACCACCGGTCGATCCACGCGCACGCTATCCTGGGTGACGCTTCGATATCTGTGCAGACACGCGGCGCAATCTGGACGGTCCGTTGAAATCAACGGCCGAGACCCGGTCGTTGCCTCGGTCAACACGCACACGCGTCAGCACGCGATTCGGCGAGGGTGCGGCGTCATCCGTGCCGCACGTTCAAAAATGAACGGTGCCGATTCAGCGGCAACGTGGCTAACTAAAGACGCGTGGATGCATCACAGCCACACGACTCCGATCGGACGGCCACGGCCAACCTACATGGCAACACTAGATCTCTACCGCTCAGATCCGATCCTACGGCGCACGATACCCGAGCGGTTTACTGTTCACCCTAGCGACGTGGCACTATCTCACGCGTTCAAAAACGATCCAACGGTCCAGATCTAACTAAAGCACAAACACTAGAAATAATCTAAACCATTCATCTACACATCTACGACCACGATCAACACTAGGCAAATGAAAAGGGCAGCGACGTGGACGTACCGGAGCGGTGCGATGAAGATCGGACGGCGGATGAAGCTCGCGAAGGTCGGTGACGGCGAGAAGAAAGAGGCTACCGGAGCTGGGGAAGATGACGCGGTCGGCGGCGCTAGAGGGCGATTTCGGCGAGAAGAACTGACGGACTCGACGCGGCTCGCTTCGGTGAACTCGAAATGGGGCCAGAGCACGGCGGAAGGGCTCGGACGACGGCGGGGCGAAGAAAAAACGACGGCGGCGCGCAAGAGCAACTACGGCGAGCTATCACGTGGTGTCTAGAGCGTCTCGATGAGCGTGAAAGGAGTCAAATAGCGCGGCGAGAGGAGCTCTGCACGACGCACTCAACGGAGACTTAAAAGCTGCCTCGACGTGCGTGCTGCAGGCGGCGAAACAAGTGGAAACGCTCGGCGGCGTTAACTCCGGTGATTACGCGGCGAAGGGACATGGCGCTATCCGGGACGTCCATGCAGCGACGATCCGATGGCGCACGCATGCGGGCGACACGGCGCAATGACAACCGTTGGATCTCGATCCGACGGTTCGAGCACGCAACGGCTAGGGTTTGCGGCGAGGCGGGCTGCGCGGGCCGGCGACGCGGACTGACTTGGGCTAGATCGAAGGGTTTCGGCCCAAACACTGTTCAGGCGGTTTTAAATCATTTTCGAATTAAAACAAATCAGATAAATGGATAAAGCCAAAATAAATAGTAAAATACTCAGAAAAATTCCATAAAAATTCTGGAAAATATTTTGAGACATTCTGAACTCAAATAAAATATTTTCAATAAAACTTTACATGAGCTTTTGTATTATTTTAATTGGTTTCAAGAAGGGTCATATTTGAATAAATCAGAATAAATTTCCATAAATTCCCAAAAAACAAAATAACTCCAAAATTTAAAATATGGCAAATTCTTGGGTGTTACAACATTAGCTCTAGATCAAGATCAAGAGTTTTAGTATTTTTTGATGAAAAATACATGTCGATAGTTATTGTCTTTGTTTTATACAAATCTCTCGAATCCACATAATTATTAGAAATATATTCATTAATTTCTTTTAACTCCTCACGATTTTCCACAACGATAGAGTCTGGTTGTTCCGACTACCCAGCATCAAATTGTTCATGTAAATATTTGATGGGGTTATCATCTTCAAGATGGTTCACTTCAAGGATGCGATTACTGCCTTTAGGATGACTCACTTTATGAATTTTCTCAATATCAGGTTGAGCTTCTTCTACTATCTTGGATAGTGTTTTCACTTGGTCGGTTCTTTGCTTCTACGGACGTTTTCACAGAATTGAGTCCCGTGCACTCAAAGGCCTCCCCTTCTTCCTGTCATGAAGGGGTAAGAGTGGATTCAATATCCTTACAGGGTATTTTCACTCTTTCGGTGAGCTTACTACAGGTATATGAGGTTTTATCACTCCTTGATAATCAATGAAGGTATCTAGTAGATTATTAACTATTTGTTGCATATTTATAATTCTTTGAACTTTATGTTTGGATTCTTTAGTGCATGGGTCTAAGGGTCTAAGGACTGAATGCAGTGGTATTCCAATCTATTTCCTGGCATTCTTATGTGTGGTAATATTCTTCCCCTAATGCCGAAAAATTTTCCTCATAAATGCAATCAACGTATTAAGTCGTATATAGATCCCTTGTCATAGGCTCTAGATATTTAATAATTGATAGAGATTCATAACCTACATAGATCCCCAACTCCCAATGAGGGCCCATGGTTGTATGTTATGGTAATGAGATTGGCATGTACACAATGTAGCCAAATTTTCGTAGATGGGAAATACTTGGTTATTTCCCACACACTATTTGCAAAAGGGAAATTTCACGGTATACAATTGCTCCGAGTTGAATTAATACAATAGGGTACAACACCGCGTGGTCCCAAAAGCTGGTGGCTAGCCTATAATTCTGTAAGAGTGGTCTAGCGATAAGTTTTATTCTTTTAATTAATGACTGTGTAAGATCATTTTGTGTGTAGGTATGAGGTATTTAATGCTCTACATTAATGACTATAGCCATACAATAATCATTAAATGCCTTGGAGGTAAAATCGTTAATATTGTCCATTTGAAGAGAATTGATCATTTCTTCTAGAAAGGAGGCTCTTAATTTAATAATTTGGGAAATTAATTTAGCAAAAGCATGGTTTCGAGTAGATAAGAGGCATACATGGGACCATCTAATAGATACATATATCAGTACTATAATATATTTGAAGGGACCCGGTAGGGGCTGGATAGGTCCACAAATATCACCTTGAATTCTCTCTAGAAAATTCAATGATTCTTTCCTAACTTTCATATAAGAGGGTTTGATTATAAGCTTCCATTTAGCACAAACAAGGTATAAGAAGTCTTCAAGTCTAGAGAAGTCAATAGTTTTTATGCTATAGCAAGAAGAATTATTGATGATTTTTCTTATCATATTCAAGCAAGGATGACCCAGTCCATCATACTAGATCTTAAATATTTTTGGATTTTTAAATATAGTCTTCATCGCAACATAAATTTTAGGTTTTATACTTTATTCTATATTAAAGGAATGACTTAACAATCAAATAATTGTTACATCAGAAGCATATTGTAAAAACATAGAACAAGCATATCACAATAAATTTAATATCCTGGGAATTAAAAAATTATTTAACTTTAAATGATAATCGTTCATCAGAAGCGTAGACCAATGTTCATTCCAAAACTAAGATTAAATCGGTAAGAAGATTCATAAGGAATATGTGATATTGACTAGTAAAGCCAAGGAATATTTAGGAGACTAATTTAGGTTTCCATATGAGCCATGTGTGTCCTTATGTTAGTCCTCAAACTCACTAGGATCAAGAACCATATCATCACACTTCTCAGCTTCTATGTTAACAATAGGCTGAATGATGAAGTATGCCTCAACATTGTTTCACTAGGTCTTTTTTTACTTTTTCAGTGGATTGCATATAAAGGTCTGCCAAATGGTTGGGGTGCGGTAGTTACTTGAACAATGGCCACTGATCCACACCTAAAGCAAAGTTGTGCAGGGTTTGCAGCCTTGTTGGCTGAGTCTTGCTTCTGGAAGCTCCCTGGCCTTTTATCTTTACTTCTCCACTAGGACTTTCATCTTCCTTTCTTTTTTTCACTATTCTTCCATTTCCCCTTTATGCCTTGGCCTTTTCCATAGCCATGGCTATTGTAAGCCTGCTGAGTATTGGCATGCACTTCGGGCATTGCATGAGTCCCATTGGAAAAATATGATGATTATTCATTAGGAGTTCATCATGCTTCTCTGTTTCTAGCAAAGTGTAGATAAGTTCAAAATACTTCTGGTATTTGGCATGATGGTACTATTGTTGCAGTATTCTCATATTGGGGTGGAAGGTACACATATGTAACTTTCTGGTTACAGAAACACAGTTTGGAGACAAGCTTGTGCATAGCAAAGTCGTATGCTGCCACGGTTTTATAGTCCTAGAAGCGTAGGAGGGCCCATTTGTACTGTGCTTCTGGCAATAGGACGGATCTTTGTTGATCATAGCATTCCTTCAGGGAATTCCATAGTGCTTGCGGGTCCTCTATCAAATACTCGGTCTTTAGGTCCGCATGAAGATGATGCCTTAGGAAGTGCAGAGCCGCACACTTGGTGACCTTAGGAAGAGCAAGGGCGATAGCTTCAAGCTAGGTAATAGCAGCTCCAAGAGATCGAGCTGTCTAGTTAATCTTGGAGTCCATTTCCCAGGTCAAGTAATTGCTCCCATATGGATGGTTGGAAAGTTGATTTAGGATTGGAAACTTGGTTTACTTGAGAAATGCTAAAATTACTTATTATTGTTATTTGTTTTACTTCTTTTCAATCTATTTATCATACTTGTTCATAAATGCTGCTTTATTGCAAAATAGCCATGACAGTTTTTTTCCTTTGGAATAAGCCTTGCATATAGTTATATAGAATTTCATTCTATGCACAACTTGTTGAGTGAGTACTCACCCTTGCCAACAACCACAATCAACAGTTGAGGAGTCTACACCTTTATTGGAGGAGTACCAGGAGGACACGAGTAAATAGGGTTTGAGCCTAGTCAGTTGCCCGTGGTAAACTAATGGGTAGTCTACGTCTTCTACTTTCCGCTGCTATGTCTTAGTTTTTATTTCAAGTCTAGCCCTGCGTGGCTTAATAATGTAAGTTGGTCATTAGATCATACACTTAGTTATATTCAATAAATTGAGTCTTATTATTATTATCGTTGTGTATGATGTGATATTTACCAATATTGAGCATGTGTGCATTAGCATGATCCTGGCCTAGTGCGGTATACACAAAGGGTCCAAATTGATGAATTCGAGTCCCGACAGAGGTTGTATCAGAGCATACTGACTGTAGGACTTGACCCTAGATAGCATGGTTGTGTTCTAGGTGGTCCAAAACTATTTTCTGAAGAGAAATCTAAATTTGACTAACAAGACATTCTTAACTCTTCTTATTCTCTACTTCTCGACTTTGCTGAATTTTTCGTTTTCTTGCTGCTGTTTCAAGTTGAGGACTCATCTATTTCTCTTTTGAATAGATGAGGATGGCGCAGACTTACGGGGAGTGCGAGGGTGGATATGCCACATTGCTTTGGAGGGATCTTCAGGTTTTGGGAAGCTACGTGAGACCAATGTACAGAGGCAACTGTTGGGTCGTGAATGGAGTTGAACGTGGTATTATCTACAAGATCCTTATATATGCACGAGAGGATGAGAAAGCAAGCAAACTAATTAATATCACGGTGAGGAGGACCACATTCGAGATTGGGATCTAGAAGGCGTCACGACTTTCCTTGAGGAGGATTTGCCGGGACTACTCTCGCTAGCTCGTGGACACGGTGTTTCAATTTCACCCTATAGGACACGCTTCGCAGCAGCAGAGGATCGAGGAGGAGGAGGACACTACTACCGTACACTTGGCTCAGCTTGCAGCCGCACAGGACAAGCACATGAGGGATACTGCGGACGAGCTGAAGATGGTGTATGAAGCTTTGAGAGTCACCGAGGAGGAGTTGCACGACACTGGCATCGCCTACACGGAGCGGATCATGGAGTTGGAGGAGGCTCTGTAGGAGGGTGGCCAGGCTGGACCAGCTAGCAGGACGTCGAGGAAGAAGAAGACCCGGAGGAATACGAAATTCACGTGGACGTGGAGGTTCCAGTTGCGGGTCATCAGGATAGATTTGCGCCGATGCCAACCCACCCACCGGTGTATGCATCGAGTCAGCCTCAGCCTGGGTGGTTAGATGAGTGATAGGCTTAGTTTTGAGTTGAGACTCATGTGTTGAGTCGCGTCTTTAAGTCGCTCTTTACCATTTTAGTAGTCGCTAAGTTTGTGTGCTTAGTTTGGTTCTTTTTGTTCGCTGGGTGTGCAGTATGTGTTGCATAGCTCTTAAGCTTTTGTAAGCAACCATATCAAGTATTAATAAAGTTTATTTAGTTTTTGGGTTAAAACTTGTCTCCCCTGCCTTAAAAATTCTTGCATCTTATATATGCTACATCTCTTTCCCCTAACACAAGAAGCAATCAACAGATGATGAACACTCGTGGCAACAACAGTGCTTTAGGAAGTGGTCATCGCTCAAGTGACAACCACAATGATGGAGTACCATTGCAACCACCGCCACCAGTTAACATGCAGAATCTGAGAGCTTTTCTTGTAGCGCAAACTCAGCTCATGCAAACAATGATGCAACAAGTTCAAAGTGTGACAACTCAAGCTGTCAACAATAGCAACAATACTCAGCATAGCAACAATGGACCGCGCCCTTACTCTAAATTGTCTGAATTTATGAGAACTCGTCCGCCGATATTATCTGGCAATGTCAATACTTTGGAAGCCGATGATTGGCTTATAACTATTGAAAGGAAGCTGCACATTACTCAGTGTGAGGGTAACAAGAAGGTGTTGTATTCTTCTCATCAACTTGAAGGAACTGCTGCAGAATAGTGGGAGAACTATTGTGCTACACATGAAGCCCCACTAGAGATCATCTGGGATGAATTTACTACTGCTTTCCACCAGTATCATGTACCTGATGGCATGATGGATCTCAAGGAGGAATTCAGGGCTCTGAAGCAAGAAGACCAATCAGTGGCCGATTACTTGAACAAGTTCACCCAATTAGCTCGTTATGCTCCTGAAGATGTGGCTACAGACAAGGCCAGGCAGTCTTGCTTTATGAAAGGATTAAATTCTAGGTTGCAAGTGGGATTGATTACCCATAACTTCCCTGATTTTCAGGAGTTGGTCAATAAAGCATTGATCTTGGAGGACAAGCGCAAGGAGCTTGGTGAGGATCGCAAGTGCATAATTACTAATCAAGGAGGGCGACCAAACTAGTTCAGATTGAGAATGTCTACACAACAGTTTGCTAGATTTCAGCCGCAGGTTGCGAATAAGACAACAACCCCTGCACCTCCCTCTGCTAATCAGAATTTTCAGACGCCAGCTTAACGAAGCAATGCCCTAGGAGGGAATCAACAGTCTGTTGTCAAGCGTTGCTACTCTTGCAATGAACTAGAGCATTTTGCTAACAAGTGTCCAAAGAGAGGAGGAATCACGCCGGTTCGCCTCAACTTGAGAACTACATCTGCTAAGGCACCTGCATCAGGAGGGAACCGCGCAACAGGTCAAGCGGGAGCTACGCCTCAAGCAATAGTGCGTGGTAGAGTCAACCATATCACCGCGGATGGAGCTCAGGAGGCATCGGACTTTGTACTGGGTAAGTTTCTGGTTAACTCAGTACCTACTACAATTTTATTTGATTCTGAAGCTTCGCATTCATTCGTTTCTCAAAATTTTGTGGTTGAGAATGGGTTGGATGTTAAGAATCTTAAGTGTGTGCTTTTACTCCAAGCCCCATAATCTAAACTTCGGTCTAGCCTTGGGTGTTTGGGAGTTAAGTTGCTCATGGATGGGATAGAATTCCTAGCGAATCTTATCTTGTTGGATACCCAAACCTTAGATGTTATCCTTAGAATAGATTGGCTGTCCAAACATAAAGCTGTTTTGGATTGTGGCCGAAGAATTGTGTCATTGGAAAGCCCTAGTGGTGGGAAAGTGGAAATTCAAGCAACAGCAGTTCATGATGGTCAGTTAATGGTCAACAGTGTGAAAGTTGCTAGCATGAAAGATGTGCTAGTTGTTACTGAATATCCAGATGTTTTTTCTGAGAATTTGCCTGGTATGCCGCCAGACCAAGATATTGAGTTTATTATTGAGTTAGTGCCCAGTATAGTACCAATAGCAAAGAGACCGTATCGGATGCATACAGATGAGTTAGTTGAGATGAAGAAACAGATCGAGGAGCTACTCGAGAAAGGTTTCATTCGACCTAGTTCTTCTCCATAGGGAGCGCCAGTTTTGTTCGTCAGGAAGAAGGACGGAAGCTTAAGGATGTGTATTGATTATCGTGCACTGAATGAAGTGACGATCAAGAATAAGTATCCGTTGCCCGGGATTGATGATTTGTTTGATCAATTGAGAGGAGCGAGAGTTTTCTCTAAAGTAGATATTTGATCGGGATATCATCAATTGAAGATTCGTCCGGAGGATGTTGCTAAGACTGCGTTCTCTACACGATATGGACATTATGAGTTCACATTCATGCCTTTTGGATTGATCAATACTCTGGCATATTTCATGAATATGATGAATAAGATTTTTATGGAATATTTGGACAAGTTTATCGTGGTGTTCATTGACGATATTCTTATTTACTCTAAGTTTGGAGAAGAGCATGCAGAACATTTGAGATTGATTTTGGAAAGGCTGCGAGAGCAACAATTGTATGCTAAGTTTAGCAAGTGTGATTTTTGGAAAGAGAAAGTTGAATTTCTTGGCCGTGTGATGACTGCTAAAGGAGTCGTTGTTGATCCAAGCAAAGTAGAAGCAGTGTTGCATTGGGAGCAACCAAAGTCTCACTCAGATTCATAGTTTCTGAGAATGACGGGATATTACTGTCGGTTTATAGAAGGATTTTTTATGATTGCTAAACCTCTTACACAGATGTTGAAAAAGGAGAAGAAGTTTGCATGGACGCTGGAGTGCGAAAAGAGTTTAATGGAGTTAAAGAAGCGTCTGACGACAGCACCTGTGTTAGTGTTGCCAGATATGCACAATAGTTTTGATATATATTGTGATGCGTCTAGACAAGGTCTTGGATGTGTGTTAATGCAGAATAACAAAGTTGTTGCCTATGCGTCGAGGCAATTGAGGCCACACGAGGAGAATTATCCTGCGCATGATTTGGAATTAGTTGTCGTAGTGCATGCTTTGAAAATATGGCGATATTATCTCATTGGAAATAGGTGTGAGATATATACAGACCATAAGAGTCTAAAGTATATATTTACTTAGTCGGATCTCAACATGAGACAAAGAAGATGGTTGGAATTGATCAAGGATTACAATGTTGGAATTCATTATCATCCTGGTAAGGCTAATGTGGTAGCCGATGCCTTGAGTCGTAAAAGTCACAATGCGAATATGCTGATATCAGATGATCAACCAGAGTTGTGCAAGGAGTTTGAGAAGCTAAGGTTGGAAGTTGTTCCGCAGGGATTCCTAGCTGCTTTGGAAGTGAGGCCAACACTTGAAGATCAGATCAGAGAAGGTCAAAAAGCTGATGAAAAGATTAACAGAATCAAGCTCAAAATGGATGAGAACTTAGCTAAGGATTTTACCGTGGATGAGCAGGGTACTATGTGGTTTAAAGGTCGAATCTTTGTATCGATCAAGAAGGAGCTTAAGCAGTTGATTCTTGAGGAAGCTCATGATTCCAAGTATTCGATTTATCCAGAAAGTGCTAAGATGTATCAAGATCTTAAAAAAAGGTTTTGGTAGCCTAATATGCAGCGTGAAGTGGCTGAGCACGTTGCTCTATGTGAAGTGTGCCAAAGAGTAAAAGCCATGCACCAAAGGCCTGCTGGTTTGTTACAGCCGTTGAAAGTTCCTAAATGGAAGTGGGAGGAAATCGGTATAGATTTTATTACTGGTTTGCCTAGAACTCAGAGAGGCTATGATTCTATATGGGTCATCATTGATCATTTGACCAAAGTTGCTCACTTCATACCAGCCAAGATTACCTATTCAAGAGATTGCTTAGCAGAGCTGTATATGTCAAGGATTGTGTATTTGCATGGTGTGCCTAAGAATATTGTGTCAGATAGAGGTACCCAATTTACCTCGAGATTTTGGAATAAGTTTCATGAAGCAATGGGAACTCGTTTGAATTTCAGTACAACGTATCACCCGTAGACAAATGGTCAGACCGAGAGGGTTAATAAGATTCTTGAGGATATGCTAAGAGCTTGTGCATTAGCTTATGCTACATCATGGGATAAGTGTTTGCCGTATGCAGAATTTAGCTATAACAACAGTTATCAGGCTAGTTCGCAAATGTCACCATTCGAAGCTTGGTATGGTTGTGCCTGTCGTATTCCGTTGAATTGGAATGAGACAGGTGAGTGTATGGTGTTTGGACCTGATATTCTCAAGGAAGCAGAAGATCAAATTGCTATGATCAGATAGATGCTGAAAATAGCACAATCGAGACAGAAGAGCTATGCTAATAATCATCGTCGTGACTTGAGCTTTGAGCCAGATGATTTTGTGTATCTCAGAGTTACCCCTCTTAAAGGTGTCAAAAGGTTTCACGCTAAAGGGAAGCTTGCGCCGAGATATGTTGGTTCGTTCAAGATTTTGAGTCGTCGATGAGAGGTTACTTATTAGTTGAAATTGCCGCAGTCGTTGGTAGGAGTGCATGATGTGTTCCATGTGTCACAGCTTAAGAAGTGCCTCAGAGTGCCAACAGAGCAGATGCCGTTAGAAGCAATTGAACTGCAGGAGGATTTGACCTACAAAGACCAGCCGATCAAGATTTTGGATGTGATGGAGCACAAGACTATAAAAAATTATGTTCGCTTTTGCAGAGTGCAGTGGAGCAATCATTCAGAAAGTGAAGCTACTTGGGAGTGTAAAGAGGATCTAAAGTCAGAATTTCCAAACATATTCTCTAGTTAGCCCTAAATCTCAGGGTCGAGATTCTGTTAAGGGGGGTTTGCAACAACCTAAAATTTGCCTTAAAATATTATTTTATTGTTATTTGTGCATTTGGTGATTTTTCTAAATTTATTGGATTTTTTTGGAATTTATTTAAATTTATTTTAAATTAAGTATATTGGCTTTTTGTGAAAGCTATTTATTTATAGATAAAATTAATAAAAAGTTTGGCTAAAAATATTTTATCTGAGTTTAAAATGTCTCAAAGTATTTTTGAGATTTTTCTTGGAATTTTCCTGATATTTTATCTGATCTAAACTAATTAGTTTATTTAATGGAATTATTTTAAAAGAAAAATCCTGATTTCGAAATCATTTATACAATTTTGGGCCAGAACCCGTTACTGTGCGGCTTGGGCCGCTTGGCCTATCTCAGGAAGCTAGGGCGTAAGCTGTTGGACTCCGTAACTGATTAGTGCAGATCACGGGTGATTGGTGCTATATAAGGAGCGCACCGGCTGCGTAAAGCCCCAAGAGAATAAAACCCTAAGTCTACCAAGGGAGTTGCGCAGCCGTTTCGTGGGATTTTGCAAAGAACGTCGAGCTCCGTCGCAAGGAGGAAAACGTCGATTCATTGCCATCAAGCCTCCGCGAAGCCCGAGACCTAGCGCATCCAGTTTGCCGTCGTCCAGAGCACCTCGTAAGCACCCTTATTCCGCCAGAGAGCTGCCAGAGAGGAAGATCACCGTGAGACCCGACCACCGTCGAAGAAGAAGCATCATCGCTATCGCACTGGTGCACAAAAGATGAATCTGATCGCATCACCATATTCGCAATGTCGAGATACGCCCATAGGTACCCACCTTCACCGCCTGCGATGACCCTAGGGTTGTGCGCGCCACCGTCCGACGTGGGTTGATACTTCGTTGACATGTGTCAGACATGTGAGCAGCTCTGCGGATGTGGTGATTGTGTGGCGCTTGCGTGGCAAGTCACGTAGGTGCTGTGCTGGCGCTGAGTCACCATGACGTGGGACCCGCACGTCAACAGGCCAGATCCGTGTGGACCAAGTCCACCGTGGACACGATGAGGTTCGTGGACCGAGTCCATGGACCGAGGGATACGTGTCGTGATCTGGTTAGCTCGGGTCAGGGTTGACGTCATCGTGATGATAGCATGACACAATAAAGACCTTTTTCAGAATAAAAATAATCAGATTAATATTTATTTCTCAATTTCTGATTTTTAGATTTTTGAAACTTCTGAGAGCCTGTTCTCCCTCATACGAGCTCCGATTAAGGTGATTCAAATTTCTAAAAATTTGTAAAATTGAGATCTATCTATTGGTGAATATTATTTGATTTTTGTAGTTCATTTGATCTCTTTTTTGGTTTTTATTTAGTTTTCTCTCTCGTTTCGCGTTGACGTTGAGTTGTGCGACGCATCCGAGGAAGATCCGTCAACCCAAGAGCACATTCCCGAACAAGATCAAGACCTTTTACAAGGCAAATTGTTGATGACATGTGGTGCTTGGTAATCAACTGGGGTGGTAATCATGTAGATTGGGGCAAGTGGCAAGGGTCAGTTTGCCAAGGTGGGCTGAAGGGCATAGGGTATGTGGAAGTCTTGCCTCGATCACTCTAAGGACTTAACCTTGTAAGCCTTTGACCTAAGTCAATCATGCAACCACATGTCTGGTATGGGATAGCCCAGCTGATTAATTTGCAATGTCTTAGCTTAGTACTGCCAGTGGTGGTGTGAGTCCCGGGTTCACGGATTAACTCACATGGCGCAAGAGGGGGGCCCTAGATGTGGTAACCAATCCCACCAGTGTTGAAACCTTGGCGGGTAGTACTGGGTTAAGATGGAGCATTATAAAGGCTTTGTTATAATCATTTGCCTTTGTTGTGCATGGTTGTATCATGTGGGGAAAGTGTGTAACCTCTGCAGAGTGTAAATCTATTCGGATAGCCGTGCTCGCGGTATTGAGCATATCTAAAGAATTACAGTCAAGGGTTAGTTTTTAATTAAATGAAAACTTGGTTGGATGGCAGGTTGCCTTATGGAAGATTGGAAACTTGACTTAGGATTGGAAACTTGGTTTACTTGAGAAATGCTAAAATTACTTATTATTGTTATTTGTTTTACTGTCTTTCAATCTATTTATCATACTTGTTCATAAATGCTACTTTATTGCAAAATAGTCATCATAGCCTTTTCCTTTGGAATAAGCCTTGCATATAGTTATATAGAATTGCATTCTGTGCACAACGTGTTGAGTGCTTTCAAGTACTCACCCTTGCCAACAACCACAATCAACAGTTGAGGAGTCTACACCTTTGTTGGAGGAGTACCAGGAGGGCACAAGTAAATAGGGTTCGTGCCTAGTCAGTTTCCCGTGGAAAACTGATGGGTAGTCTACATCTTCTACTTTCCGCTGCTATGTCTTAGTTTTTATTTCAAGTCTAGCCCTGCGTGAATTAATAATGTAAGTTGGTAATAAGATCATACACTTAGTTATATTCAATAAATGGAGTATTATTATTATTATCGTTGTGTATGATGTGATATTTACCAATATTGAGCCTATTTGCATTAGCATGATCCTGGACTAGTGCGGTATACACACAAGGTCCGAATTGGTGAATTCGAGTCCCAACACGTTAGCTGTGATGGAGGAGGCAGATATGTTTTCGTGGTAAGATCGGCTAGAATATCGGTCACAGATGCTAGTATAGAAAGTGAAGGTTGCAAAGAATATTGAAAGTCTCGTAGTCAATCTATTAATGTGGTTTTGAGAATCGACTTATGAGGTAATTTACCTAATCTATGCCTGATGCAGGAGGAGAGCTTTTAGCTGATTGCTCTTAGGGCTTTTGACCCCTACTAGCCAAGGCCTTCTTATTTGGACAACCGCGCTTCTTCTCTAATAAATAATTGGCTAAAAGAATTAGTTAACAGAATAGGCAGCACAAGTATGGCATGAAGCCGATGAATACTTAATTGGTTGTTGTTTTTCATAGTTAGAAAGTGAGGGAGACTGGATACCGAAAGTGCCAGATGAATAACCCGCCAAAGCCGATCCAATGTGGCTTGGCCACTTGCTAGCTTGGTCGACTCCTGATGAATCAACAGGCTTCTTTCTTGTTGTCTTGGTCTGCAAAATAAAAGGAGGTGATGATTATTAAAACTTCCAGGATATTTCGGGGTTGTATAGAAAGAAGAAATCTATTTTAGCCGATACCTCACCGGTTATGTTAACAAGGCTTGTATTAGTATAGCCCGACAAGCTAGCGTCACTGCTAGAACTCGAGCCGCTACTAATGGTGTTAGTGATCATCGACTCTGTAGGGAGATTTGGACAAAATTTGGCAATCACTGCCAATACAGTATGCTCTGCTGGATACAACACCTCACAGATGGACGACCACCAGGTAGTAAAGCTGCTCGCCCTTCGAGTATACAAGAAAAAGCGCGACAGATTTTGGAGTTGAAGATCATCGGTCATGTGCAGAGCGATAGCAGCACCTAATGCACACCGAAGCCGATCAAAAAGCTAAAAGCTTGGAGGGACTTGTCTGAAGCCTAGCTACCTTGAGTAAACAGATGGATGATAATTCATAGGATGGCTGGTAAGTCTGATTCTTGGTATGTAAGCCGACGGACGTTATGCACGGAGATATGAAGATCTTGTACAAATTCAAAGTTTCTTCTAGCATATCATTGCTGTTAGCTGTAAGGTGAAGAAAGAAAGGACATAGGTAATTGTCGGTTTCCCTATAGCTGAAAAAGTCCCCTTGAGAGAAATCTTTCATGATCGAGCTGGAAGAAAAATGTTAAATGTTTCCTTGCTCCTATTGGGGTGATCTTGGCTTCATTACCTGAACAGAGAATGAACCTCTCGCCGACTGATCGGCTATTCCTATATTCAACGTCTTGGCCTTCTGGGGTTTCTTCGAGGGGGAAAGGGGTCATCTCATAAGAGTCAATCTTGAATGATCAACTAAAGAGGTAATAATGCCAGGTCTGAACAAACCAAAGAGGACCACCTACATTGCCGACTATATACGACTCCATTCCTGTGAAAAGGTGACTACGTATGATGTGCATCATCTGGTATATGGCCCCAAGGAACATTTTGCCCAACACTAGCCGACGGCCTTCTACCAATTTTTTCGGCCAACACTTGAAAAACTTGGGTCAGTCCAAGAGAAGCTCCACGAATACAAATAGGTCAAGCCATAGATTGAGGAAAGCAACGTGTTCTTTGTCCGACACTGGACCGGTACCTTTGTTATTCTCAATGTACTTGCTCCATCCTTCTCCCTTGACATGGATTAGCTTATGTTGGGGTTTGGCACTAAAGGCCGATATTTGCTCTCCACCCGGCCTCAAACAACAGAGTTGGACAATGTTTAGTAATGTTGGGCCGATAGGGCTGTTCTAAACATAAAAACGTTTAGAGTGTTCGACCATAAGTAGCAAGCTGTGGCCACTATGCTCCCATTGAGGTAGTTTGACTGCTGCTAGCCGATTGTACCAGTCTCTCCATCCTTTGAGCGCTGTCGGCCATGTTCTGAAGCTTTTGCTCCACCCTTCATATTATATTCAGGAGCCGACAAGGGAAGGCGAGGGATTTCTTGCACTATGACGACTGATGGAACAAGATTTCCTACCGGTCCTAAGTAGTACTGGTCATTGCTATCGGGAATGGGGATGAATACCTAATGAGAGTCCATTTTCCTTGAAGCCGATTGGAGGATGTCAAGCCGATGGAAGATTGAAGTCCGAAATTGAGGATGAAACCGATGGCAGGAGAGTCGAGAGTTTGTGAGGGGCCCATATTTATAGGAGGTAAAAGAAACAGTAAAGGGCGGAAAATGTTCCGAAGCGGCGGCTATAGTTATGGTAAAAACAGTGTGTTTTAAAGAATTGCGACGTAATTAATGGAGCAGTTACCAAGGACGGCGGTGAAGATAATATGATCAAACCGATAGTGGTTAGGCCGATCAAGATAATTTTTAGAAGAAAACATGTTATCCGAAAAATGGAGGGCATATATTAGGACCAAAATTTGACAAGGCATGACCAGTTAAGCCGAGGATGAAATTAGATATTTTTGCCAATATCGATTAAAAATGGTAAGTTGAGGTAAAATTGGAACAATAGCCAATATCAAATCTATCTACAAGAGATTGGGGTTGATATGAACCATGATTGGTAACGCATCGGAGAAGAATACGATCGGCCTACACGCTATAAAAGGGATCAGAGGTGAGAAAAAACAACAATCAATCAAACAACTCACATCTATTTTTCTTATTAATTAGGAGTAGCCTTGTAATTTAGAATCTTTTTGTAATTTGTTGTCGATCAATAAAGTTGCGCATCGCCGATTATTGATCTTTTTCAATTACGCTAATTATCCAGGTTTTCTTTTCTCTGATGTCGCTACGCATCACCTTTTTTTTTTGGGAGAATCTACCTTTATCAAACCATCTAATCAGCCGTAAGAAGCTGTTTTGATTTATAGTTACTTACAATCTAATCGGCTTTGAATAGCTGTTTAGATTTCTTGTCGACTGTAGCATCGAATCGGCTTTAAGCATTATTTTCAATCTATCTTGCCATTACAGGATCAAATCTGCTGGCATGCCTTGAACCTCTTGAACCCGGCGTTTGCATGTGTTGAGGCCGTTTGGCTCTTTTTCGGCGCCAATAGAGATATATTCGGATTCGCCCATAAGGAGATAGAGTCCAACCATATCTCATCGACGACTAAGAGTCCACTTAAATCTCAACAATAATAACCAAACATGGAGAACCAAAAGGAGAAGAGTCGAAGTACATCCAGAATACACGAATGCACATGAAAAACAGGTTGGGGGAAATAAGCATAAGCATACCCGATGAATTTGATTTCTCGTTATCCATCTGGACTGATTCTTCATTCACAGACATCTTGTCTGATCTTGATCCGGATCCGGTGGAAAATACATGGAGAGAAGTAGCTACTCCTACTGATCTTGTAATACATTGGAGAGGAGAGATGGATCATTTAGTACTGAGAGATCAAGCGGCGTTGGGCCCTATTGGCCATGCATGGTGACGAGCTCGTCGTAGCGGCGGTCCCAATCATCGGTGTGCTTGGTCCCCCAAGCGAGGACACCGGCCGTCCCGACGTGGACGAGGTGGCACTGCTCCAGGAGCGCCTACACCTTGGGCTCCCTCTCCCCTCTATCTCGCCACCGTTTGCTCACATGCGTTCCACACTTCGACTTGACCAGCTTCCACAACCAGTGATGAAACCAGGAAGAAATAGATGGTTGATTCAAAGAATTAGGTTAGATTGAAATAAACATATTATACAGCTTGTGTTATATTCTTATTGGTTAAGGGTTGCTAATAATACTACTTGTACAATGCTCGCTTGTCAAATGTTTGTAAATCAATGAACAAGTAAACACTAATGAATCAAAAAAATCGGCTATTGTCTCTATTCAACTTATTTGCATAGTTACAATTGACAAAAAAATCATAAACCAAAATAGAGGCTCACATTGCCTATTTACTGTTTTGGTCAGCCCACTTAGCCGGTCAAAAATTCGCTGACTTACGATGTGCTATCTTCCATGCATGCTCACCATCGCCGCGGTGGGTTGCCCATCGCCGCACGCCCATGCCTTCGCTGGCTCCCCGACATCCACTGGCTCGGTGAGTTACCATGTCCTCGGTGGGCTATCATATCCTCACGAAGGAGGGACGTTGAGCCACACCCTATCTCTCTCTCTCCCGCGCGCTCTATGGTCTTTACGTGCGTAGCAACAATCGAAATCACCAATTGCCAAATTAGGTTTTCAATAAGCAGCGGCCCACCAAGCCACACGGTACATGAAGCAGCTCATTCACCTAGCAAAGCTTTTTTTTCCTCAAGCCACGCCCGAGCGCATGTGCATTCGCTGTCGTTATGACAAAAATTAGAAAAGATTTACGATGCATTATACTGGTAGTATATAATGGGTAGTAGAAATCAGATCTAGCCATTGATTTTTGAGGAAATTTTACTACTCTACTACCGGTGGATGTATAAATAAATAGTAGCTAATCTGATTCATTGAATGAAAAAGAATGAATGGTCTATATTGAATTTAGTATACCGTAAAAAACTCAAAAATTAAACACTGATGTTAAAAGAATACCTAAGGTCTAGCGGCTGGAGGGGGTCTCTAGCCTAATGGAGCCCCCCCACTCGCTAAGCCCCTGTACGCAGCGACCTGCTCATTAAGCACACCTCCTCCTCACTCTACCGAGCCACGCTTCTTCCCTCGCGTCAGCACCACCGCGGTCGCACACCTCCATCTCCTCGATCCGATGGGGGTGGATGGATGGGTAGGTCAGTGGATGGGTGTTGCGATGGTGGCCTCTTCCGACGCTCCAGTTGGTTTGGTTTATGGATCTAGCTTGTGTTGTTTGTCTATTGGGTTCGAGTCACATCCATACTCGGTCTCTTCTCTTTTCGCCGATGTCCGAGTCCGACCCCGAACCTGTAACATCCCAAAATTTGGCCTATAATTTCACTTATGTGCATTTTGATGATTTTCTGAATTTATTGGATTTTTCAGAAATTATTTGAATTTATTTTAATTAAGTATATTGAACCTTTGGTGAAAAATAATTATATATAGATAAAAATAATATGAAGTTTTGTAAAAAATATTTTATTTGAGTTCAGAATGTTTCAAAGTATTTATGAGAATTTTCTTGGATTTTTCCTGATATTTTAATTGCCTTAAATGAATTAATCTAATTTGGGAATTATTTTAAATCAAAAGCGTTAGAAAAATCGGCGTGAGCGATCTTGGCCGAGCCCATCTTGTGTCGTCTTGTGACCGCTTGTTGTCGCGACTTCTTTCGCCGCGTCGCCGTATTTGAAAGCCATAACCGTCGATCTTCATCTTGTGGTCTTCATCAAGCCACGTCGCGGTCTTTGTGTCGGTAGTTGGATCGCAGAGGGGGCGTGTGATTTAAAGACGAGATCGAAACCCTAACACTGCGAGCCGTTGGATCAAGATCGTGTGGAAGAAATCGGATCGTGTTTTTGGAAAGGTTGGATCTCATTCGTTGATTTTGGAAAGTGCGGATTGGATTAGATCGGCCGAGATCTAATCGTGGCCTTCGTTGCGAATCGGACGGCTCTCGGTTGTCGTCTTGATTCGGTTTCGAATCCGCGCCACTTGCCGCCGCCATTGCGTGATTTAGGTTTCCTTCCTGCGCATGCCGAGGCTATAAAAATCGCCGCCCGCACCCCGAGGATTGCCATCCCAGAGTGCATCCGCCAGTGCTAGCCTTCGCCGTTGAGTCGCCGCTGTAGCCTCGCAGGAGCTCGCCGGAGTTTGCTCTTCGCCGCCGCGGTTTTCTTCGGGTTCCGCTGTCGTCAAGCCGCCGTCCGTCGCAAGGGTTCCAGATCCGAGTTCCTCGCGTCGTGCCGCGTGGAGTCTGCTGCTTCTTCTCGCCGGAGTCGCGTCGAAGCGCCGTTCGGGTGGTCGTCTTCCTCCGCTCCGGTGCAAGCCCGCCGCCGTGTCTCGGAGCCGCCACCGTTGGATCTTCGCGAAACGTCCCGGATCGCGCGCGTCATCCTCATCGGCGATGAACCTCTCCGGTAAGATGGACCGTTAGATCTAAGATGGCGGTCGAGGATAGTGCCACGTTGGAGTAGATTGATAGTCGTCGGATCGTCACCGGATCGCGCGCGCGCGTCGAGCATTGGCATGGGGCGTCGCGGCGGTCCCGAGAGTCGCCGCGTGGTGGCGCGGGCGCGCGGGCGCCGTGGGCGCGTCCACGGTGAACGGATCGCGATTCGTGGACCGGGTCCATGCACCGAGCTGACGTGGCAGCGCCTGATTGGTTTGGGCCAGGGTTGACGTCAGCATTGCGCAATAAAAATATTTTTCAGTAGAAAATTAATTCTGGAAAATCGGAAATTCTATTTTCTGTATTTTCAGTATTTATTCAAACTTCAAAAGGCTATATCTTTTGCATTTTAACTCGGATTTGAGTGATTCAAATTTCTAAAAATTTGTAAAATCAAGATATATTTATTGTTGAATTTTATTTTATTTTTGGAGTTTGGTTACTCTCTGTTTTGGTGTTTATTTGCTATTTTGGCATCGTTTAGCGTGAGCGTTGAACTGCTCGGTGATCGGAGGAAGATTCGTCGCTTCAAGACCCAAGCTCGAGCAAGACCAGCACCTACTCCAAGGCAAGTTGTGCTTTGATCATGTTGCACCCAATTTCACCAAATTGCTATTTTGTCTTTTAAATTATGCATGATATTTTATGTGTATAAATGATTTCAATTAATTTGGGAATTAGATGATATGCCTAATTGAATTAAATCACACCTTGTAAATTTTATGCCATGATCTAATTGTCACCCTAGGATGTGGAATTATAGTTGGTTAATATTAATAATCAACATGGGACTAGTTAGACCGTCAGTAGATTACTTAGCCATGCCACGTCATCACATGTGTCCGAATGTTGTCACTTAATCTTGACTAATGGAATATGGAACAATGTTTAAGAATCATGTGTCATGTGTTGTCACACGAGGCTATCAAGTTGTCGTGGCGAGGAGGTCACACAACTAGATTGAAATGTGGGGGGGCACGTGGTGCTTGGAAATCAACTGGGTTGGTAATGATTTAGATTGGGGCAAGTGGCAAGGGGCAGTGTGCCAAGGTGGGCCAGGATTGGCAGGGGTATGTGGAAGTCTTGCCTTAATTACTTTAAGGACTTAACCTTGCAAGCCTTTGACTGAGTCTCTCTTGCAACCACATGTGCGGAATGAGACAACCTAGTTGAATAATTTGTGAAGCCTAGATTTTGGTCTTGTCGTGGTGAGCAGTGAGTCCGGGTTTACGGTTTAACTCACATGGCGCAAGAGGGGACCTGTTGTGGTGGTTTAACCCTTGATGTTGAAACCTTAGCGAGCGATCTTGGTTCTAGGTGTAGCATTGTAAAGGCTTTGTTATGATCACTCGCCTTGGTGGTGTTTGGTTGTATCGTGTGGGTAAAGTGCATAACCTCTGCAGAGTGTACAATCTATTGAATAGCCGTGCTCACGGTATTGGCAATGCTCGGAATTACAGATTAAGGGTTAGACTTTTGTTAAACAAAAACTTGTTGGGATGGCGAGGTGCCATGGGAGGTGAAAATTGATTTAGGATTGGAAATTTGGTTTACTTCATAAATCTTGAATCTATTAATTCTTGTTATTGTTTCTTGCTTTTCAATCTATTTACTGTATTCTTGTTAAATGCCGCTCTACTGCAAAATAGCCATATTAGCCATTCCTTTGGATTAAGCCAAGCATATAGAATATTAGACTTGCATTGCTGTGCACAACTTGTTGAGTGCTTTATTTACTCACCCTAACAACAACAACAACTTCAGAAGAGGAAAAATCTACGCCTTCGTGAAGGAGGATTATATGGATCACGAATGCTTAGGTCCGAACCTCATCGGTTACTGCGGTGGTGAATCGGGAGCTGCTACGCTTATTTATTTTTCATTCTTTGCTTATTTGCTATTTCTTTTATAAGCCTGTGTGGCAATAATCATGTAAGACAACGATTACTATTAATTATTAAAGTTATGCTATATTCATTGTGTATGACTATGATAGCATCTATGTTGAGCTGTGTGCACTAGTGTGATCTGGACTAGTGCGGTATACACAAAGGGTCGGATTTGCAAATTCGGGTCCCGACAGAGGTGGTATCGAGCCATCTGACTATAGGTCCTTGCCCTAGGTAGTTGGTATCTCTTAGGAGTGTCAAAATTATTTTCTAAAGAAAAGGTAAAATTGACTAATAAGAAACTCTTGGCTTATCTCATCCCTCTACTCTCATCCTTGCTAAATTACCTTCTTTTAGTTCTTGTTTTGAGTGGAGATCTTATTCAAAATTTTGTTTTGAATAGATGCCGATCTTCGATCCTTGAGTTGAGGCGGTGGCTATGCCATGGAGCCGTGGAGAGTTCTTCAAGTGATTGGAGGCTTGATCGTCCGCTCTACCGAGGAAGCAAGCTGGGCGTCAGCGGTGTGCATCGGGGTTCTTACGCAGTGACCATCTTCGCTCGAGTGCGGCGAGACCACTAGACCGATCCACATCACCACCCGGAGGTTCACGTCTGGCGGGAATTGAGGAGGCTGCGGACTTGCTCTCGACGGATCGCGCCACGACTACGCTTACGAGCCAGCGACATCGTGTTTCGGCTTCACCCGACGATCTGGCGTGCGGCGTCGGCGGATCGTGGAGGAGTGTGCTCTGCGATACACCTTCTTTGAGTTCGCCCTTCGCGGGAGGAGCACACGAGGACCTTGCTCGGAGCTGGAGGCGATGTCTGAGACACCGAGGGTGTCCGGCGAGAGCTTGAAGACCCGTGTGCCAGCGACGAGTCATCGGCGGTGGAGGAGGCCTTGTAGGTGGCCGAGGAGCTAGCGGACCAGGTCGTCCAGGGCGGATGGAGTCGTCGAAGAAGAAGAAGAAGAAGACCCAGAGGAGCGTGAGTGGGAGCTGAGGAGCCAGCAGAGGTCACGGGATAGGTTCGCACCCATGCCGGCCACCCACCGGTGCGCGCGGATCAATCTCAACGGGGTGGTGGATGAGTGAAGTCGGTTTTAGAGTTGTGTTGAGACTCGAGTGTTGAGTCACGTCTCTAAGTTAGTCTTTACCTTTTAGTAGGCGTTAAGGTTGCATGTTTAGTTTGGTTCTTAATTGTTTCTTTGAGTGTGCGTTATGCGTTGCAAAGCCCTTAGGCATTATAAGCACCATACTAAGTTTCAATAAAGATTATTTAAGTTGGGTTTAACTTGTTTCCCCGCCTTAGAAATTCTTGCATCTTATCTATGCTACATCTATCTTTCCTAACTCAAGAAGCAATCAAGCAGATGGTGAACACTCGCAGCAACAATGGGGCTTGAAGTGGTTTGCGCTCGAGCAACAATCTCAATGAAGGAGCACCACCGCAGCAAGCACCGCCGGTGGATATCACGAGAACTTGGGAGCTTTTCTCATTGCAAGAAACTTAGTTGATCGGACTATGATGCAGCGAGATGACCAATATGGCTGCGATCAACAACCCATTGCTCCGTAACAACAATGGCGGGCCTCGTCCTTACTCCAAGTTGTCGGACTTCATGAGGACCCGACCGCCAACATTCTCGAAAATGTCAATCCCTTGGAAGCGGATGATTGGTGAGAACCATTGAGAGAAATTGTACATCACTCAATGTGAAGGCCATGAGAAGGTTCTTTACGCATCCCATCGGCTAGAGGAACAATTGCGAGAATGGTGGGAGAACTATTGTGCTTCTCATGAAGCACCCATGGAAATCACATGGGAAGAGTTTGCAATGGCCTTCCGCGATTACCATGTCACGGAAGGGATGATGGACTGAAAAGGAAGAATTTAGGCGCTTAAGCAAGGAGGCCAACCGGTGGTGATTACTTGAACAAATTCTGCATTAGCTCGCTATACTTACGAGGGCGTGGCGACGGACAAGGCGAGCGATCCGCTTCATGAAAGGACTAAACTCGAGTGCAAGTGGGTGATTACCCACACTTTTCGATTTCCAAGAATTGGTAAACAAGGCTTTGATTACGGAGGATAAGCGCAAGGAGCTTGGGGAAAATCGCAAGCGCTTGATGACTAACCGGGTGGATGCCTAACCACTGCGAATGAGGATGACACATAGCGGTTTGCTAGGTTCCAACCGCAAGCTGTTAACAAACCAGCAACACCTGCGCCGCGACCACCAGGACAAAGTTATCAGACGCCGGCCCAAGGTAACAATGCTCAAGGAGGAATCGTGATCGGCCGCGATGGGTGCTCTGATTGCAATGGTGGGGCATTATGCTAATAGATGTCCCGAAAGGAGGTATCACGCCGGTCGTTTCAACCTTGGAACGACACTGCTAAGGCACCGATGGCGGAGGCGAATCGAGGAGCCGGCAGGTAGGAGCGACGCCTCAAGCTACTATTCGAGGCAGAGTCAACCACATCACCGCCGATGGAGCCCAGGAAGCATCAGACATCGTACTGGGTAAGTTTTTGGTAAACTCAGTACCTACAACAGTATTATTTGATTCAGGAGCTTCGCATTCCTTTGTTTCTCGAGCTTTTGCATCTGAAAATGGTTTGAGCATGAAAAATCTTAAGTGTGTGATGCTAGTCAAGCCCGGGATCGAGTTAAGATCTAACCTTGGGTGTTTGGGGTGAAGCTAATAATTAATGGGGTAGAGTTCCTAGCGAACTTGATTATTCTAGATGCCCAAGCTTTAGATGTTATCCTTGGTATGGGTGGTTAACCAAGCATAAGACGATTTTGGATTGTGATCGAAGGTTGTATCCATTGAAAGCCCTAGAGGAGAAAGTGAAATTTCAAGCGGCAATGATTCGTGGTGGTCAATTAATGGTTAATAGCATGAGAACCGTCGGCATAGAGGACGTGCGATGAGTCGGGAATATCGGGCGTATTTCGGAAGATCTGCAGAATGCCGCGCACCGTGACATCGAGTTCGTCATTAAGTTAGCACCGGAACCGCACCAATAGCAAAAAGACCTTATCGGATGCCTACCGATGAGTTGGTGGAGATGAAGAAACAGATAGGCGAGTTATTAGAAAGGTTTTATAAGACCAAGTTAAATGCGCCATGGGGAGCGCAGCTTTGTTTGTCGGGAAAAAGGATGGAAGCCTTAGAATGTGTATTGATTACCGTGCACTTAATGAAGTGACGGTTAAGAATAAGTATCCATTGCCAAGGATTGATGATCATTCGACCGGTTGAGAGGAGCTGGAGTTTTCTCAAGATAGACCTTCGTTCGAGGATATCATCGGCTAAAGATTGAGCGGAAGATGTTAGAAGACCGCATTCTCTTCAAGATATGGACATTATGAGTTCACGGTCATGTCTTTTGGATTGACCAATGCTTGGCATATTTCATGAACTTGATGAATAAGATTTTCATGGAATACTTGAACAAGTTTGTTGTTGTGTTCATAGATGATATTTTGGTGTATTCAAAGACCGAAGCGAGCATGCAAATCATCGAGGCTAGTGTTGGAAAAGGCTGCGTGAGCAACAGTTTGTATGCTAAATTCGATAAGTGCGACTTTTGGAAGGAAAAGGTGGAATTTCTCGGTCATGTTATGATGCGAAGGAGTTCTTTGTCGACCCAAGCAAAGTGGAGGCGATGTTGCATTAGGAACAACCAAAGTCCGTCACTCAAGTCCAAGTTTTACAGGAATGGCGAGGATATTATCGCGGTTCATAGAAGGATTTTCGACGATTGCGAGACCTCTTACGCGATTGTTGAAAAAGGAAAAGAAATTTTCATGGGCCTTGATTGTGATAAGAGTTTTGAGGAATTAAAGCGTTTGACAACAGCCCAAGTGTTGGTTTTGCCTAATGTTGAAATACTTGATATATCTTGTGATGCGTCAAGGCGAGGTCTTGGATGCGTATTGATGCAAGAGGGTAAAGTGGTCGCATATCGTCAAAGCGATTAAGACCGCATGAAGGAAATTATCCTACGATGACTTGGAATTGGTGCCGTGGTGCATGCCTTGAAATTGTGGCGTCATTATCTCATTGGAAATAGATGTGAGATATATACGGACCATAAGAGTTTGAAATATATTTTCACTCAATCGATCTCAATATGAGGCAAAGGAGATGGTTGGAATTAATCAAGGATTATAACATGGGAATTCATTACCATCAGGAAAAGCAAATGTGGTAGTGATGCCTTAAGTCGCAAGAGCTACGTGGCGAATATGATGGTGCGGAAGGACGATCGAATCGTGCGAGAGAATTGCAAAATTTAAAGCGGAAGTAGTTTGAGAAGGATTCCTAGCTGCTTTGGAAGTGAAGCCAGCGCTCGAAGATCAAATTCGAGAAGGACAAAAGATGATGAGAAAGTCAACCGAATCAAGGCTAAAAGGATGAAGGATTAGCAAAGGACTTTCTGTGGATGACCAAGGTACCATGTGGTTCAAGGGTCGCATTTGTGTGCCAACAGACGAACTTAGCGATTGATTTTGGAAGAGGCTCATGATTCCAAGTATTCAATTCATCCAGGAAGCACTAAGATGTACCAGGACTTAAAGAAGAGGTTTTGGTGGCCGAATATGAAGCGTGAAGTCGCCGAGCACGTTGCCTTGTGCGATGTATGCTAGAGAGTTAAGGCAATACACCAGAGACCAGCAGGTTTGCTACAACCGCTAAAAGTCCCAGAATGGAAGTGGGAAGAAATCGGTATGGATTTCATCACCGGATTGCCAAGAACTCAAAATGGGTATGATTCTATATGGGTCATTGTGGATCGATTGACCAAAGTTGCTCACTTCATCCCGGTTAAGACAACTTACTCAGGAGACCGGTTAGCAGAATTATATATAGCCAGAATCATGTGTTTGCATGGTGTGCCTAAGAAAATAGTGTCAGACAGAGGTACTCAGTTCACCTCGATATTTTGGGATAAATTGCATGAAGCCATGGGAACGCGTTTGAACTTGACCTGACATATCATCCATGATCGATGGTCGAACGAGAAAGAGTAAATCGATTCGGAAGATATGTTAAGAGCTTGCGCTTTAGCCTACACCACTTCATGGGACAAATGCTTACCGTATGCGTGGTTCGATTATAACAACGATTACGAGCTAGTTTGCAGATGTCTCCATTTGAGGCTTTATATGGTCATGCCTGTCGTACCCCACTGAATTGGAATGAGACAGGAGAGTGTATGATATTTGGCCCTGATATTCTCAAGGAAGCTGAAGAGCAAGTTGCTATGATAAGAGAGAGGTTGAAAATCGCGCAGTCAAGGCAAAAGAGTTACAGCGATAATCGACGTCGTGATCTAAGTTTGAGCAAGCGATTTTTCGTATCTTAGAGTTACCCCTCTGAAAGGAGTTAAGAGGTTTCACGCTAAAGGAAAGCTTGCCCCAAGATACGTTGGACCGTTCAAAATTTTGAGCCGTCGAGGGGAGGTTGCTTATCAGTTGGAATTATCGCAGTTGCTGGCAGGCGTGCATGATGTGTTTCATGTGTCACAACTCAAGAAGTGTCTTCGAGTGCCAGCAGAGCAGACGCCTATGGAAGAGATTGAGTTGCAGAAGGATTTGACCTACAAGGAACAGCCAATGAAGATTTTGGATGTCATGGACCGCAGAACCAAGAACAAGTCAGTTCGTTTTTGCAGAGTTCAGTGGAGCAACCATTCTGAGAATGAGGCAACCTGGGAGCGTGAAGATGACCTAAAGATAGAATTTCCAAACCTATTCCCTAGTCAGCCTTGAATCTCGGGGTCGAGATTTTGTTAAGGGGGGAGGTTTGTAACATCCCAAAATTTGGCCTCTAATTTCACTTATGTGCATTTTGGTGATTTTCTGAATTTATTGGATTTTCCAGAGATTATTTGAATTTATTTTAATTAAGTATATTGAACCTTTGGTGAAAACTAATTATATATAGATAAAAATAATATGAAGTTTTGTCAAAAATATTTTATTTGAGTTCAGAATGTTTCAAAGTATTTATGAGAATTTTCTTGGATTTTCCGATATTTTAATTGCCTTAAATGAATTAATCTAATTTCGGAATTATTTTAAATCATAAGCGTTAGAAAAATCGGCGTGAATGCGATCTTGGGCGAGCCCGATCTTGTGTCGCGTCTTGTGACCGCCATTGTCGCGGCTCGCTTTCGGCCCGCGTCGCCACATGCCGAAGAAGCCAACCGTCGGATCTTCATCTTGTGGTCTTCATCAAGCCACGTCGTCGGTCTTTGCGTCGGTTGTTGGATCATGAGAGGGCGCGTGTGATTTAAAGACGAGATCGAAACCCTAACACCTGCGAGCCGTTGGATCAAGATCGTGTGGAAGAAATCGGATCGTGTTTTTTTTGGAAAGGTTGGATCTCATTCGTTGATTTTGGAAAGTGCGGATTGGATTGGCCGAGATCTAATCGTGGCCGCTCGTTGCAGATCGGACGGCTCTCGGTTGTCGTCTCCGATTCGGTTTCCGAATCCGCCGCCGCTTGCCGTCGCCGTCGCGTGATTTAGGGTTTCCTTCCCTGTGCGCATGCCGAGGCTATAAAAGCCGTCGCCCGCACCCCGAGGATTGCCATCCCAGAGTGCATCCGCCAGTGCTAGCCTTCGCCGTTGAGTCGTCGCTGTAGCCTCGCGAGAGCTCGCGAGTTTGCTCTTATTGCCGCGGTTTTCTTGAGTTCGCGCCGTCGTCAAGCCGCCGTCCGTCGCAAGGGTTCGGATCCGAGTTCCTCGCGTCGTCGCGCGTCGAGTCTGCTGCTTCTTCTCGCGAGTCGCGCCCGAAGCGCCGTTCGGTGGTCGTCTTCCTCGCTCGGTGCAAGCCCGCCGCCGTGTCTCGGAGCCCGCACGGTAGTTGGATCTTCGCCGAACGTCGGATCGCGCGCGTCATCCTCATCGTGATGAACCTCTCCGGTAAGATGGACCGTTAGATCTAAGATGGCGGTCGAGGATAGTGCCACGTTGGAGTAGATCGATAGTCGTCGGATCGTCACCGGATGCGCGCGGCGTGTCGAGCATCGGCGCGAGCGGCGTCGCAGCCGATCGAGTCGCCGTGTGGCGGCGCGGGCGCGAGGCGCCGTGGGCGCATCCACAAGATGAACGAGGCGGTTCGTGGACCGGGTCCATCGCCGAGCCGGCGTGGCGATGCTGATTGGTGCAGGCGGGGTTGGCGTCGACATTGCGCAATAAAAATCTTTTTAGTAGAAAAATAATTACGGAAAATCGGAAATTCTATTTTCTGTATTTTGATATTTATTCAAACTTCAAAAGGCTATATATTTTGCATTTTAACTCGGATTTGAGTGATTCAAATTTCTAAAAATTTGTAAAATCAAGATATATTTATTGTTGAATTTTATTTTATTTTTTGAGTTTGGTTACTCTCTGTTTTGGTGTTTATTTGCTATTTTGGCATCGTTTCGCGTAGACGTTGAACTGCTCGGTGATCCGGAGGAAGATTCGTCGCTTCAAGACCCAAGCTCAGAGCAAGACCAGCATCTACTCCAAGGCAAGTTGTGCTTTGATCATGTTGCACCCAATTTCACCAAATTGCTATTTTGTCTTTTAAATTATGCATGATATTTTATGTGTATAAATGATTTCAATTAATTTGGGAATTAGATGATATGCCTAATTGAATTAAATCACACCTTGTAAATTTTATGCCATGATCTAATTGTCACCCTAGGATGTGGAATTATAGTTGGTTAATATTAATAATCAACATGGGACTAGTTAGACCGTCGTAGATTACTTAGCCATGCCACGTCATCACATGTGTCCGAATGTTGTCACTTAATCTTGACTAATGGAATATGGAACAATGTTTAAGAATTTGTGTGTCATGTGTTGTCACACAGTGCTATCAAGTTGTCGTGGCGAGGAGGTCACACAACTAGATTGAAATGTGGGGGGGGGCACGTGGTGCTTGGTAATCAACTGGGTTAGTAATGATTTAGATTGGGGCAAGTGGCAAGGGGCAGTGTGCCAAGGTGGGCCAGGATTGGCAGGGGTATGTGGAAGTCTTGCCTTAATCACTTTAAGGACTTAACCTTGCAAGCCTTTGACACAGTCTCTCTTGCAATCACATGTGCGGAATGGGACAACCTAGTGAATAATTTGTGAAGCCTAGATTTTGGTGCTTGTCGTGGTGAGCAGTGAGTCCGGGTTTACTGGTTTAACTCACATGGCGCAAGAGGGGCCCTGTTGTGGTGGTTTAACCCTTGATGTTGAAACCTTAGCGAGCGATCTTGGTCTAGGTGTAGCATTGTAAAGGCTTTGTTATGATCACTCGCCTTGGTGGTGTTTGGTTGTATCGTGTGGGTAAAGTGCATAACCTCTGCAGAGTGTACAATCTATTCGAATAGTCGTGCTCACGGTATTGGGCAATGTTCGGGAATTACAGTTAAGGGTTAGACTTTTGTTAAACAAAAACTTGTTGGGATGGCGAGTGCCATGGGAGGTGGAAATTGATTTAGGATTGGAAATTTGGTTTACTTCATAAATCTGAATCTATTAATTCTTTATTATTGTTTCTTGCTTTTCAATCTATTTAATGTATTCTTGTTAAATGCCGCTCTACTGCAAAATAGCCATGTTAGCCATTCCTTTGGATTAAGCCAAGCATATAGAATATTAGACTTGCATTGCTGTGCACAACTTATTGAGTGCTTTATGTACTCACCCCAACAACAACAACAACTTCAGAAGAGGAAGAATCTACGCCCTTCGTGGAGGAGGATTATATTGAAGCGAATGCTTAGGGTCCGAGCCTCATCATGCCTGCGGTGAACTGGGGAGCTGCTACGCTTATTTATTTTTCCGCTGCTGCTTAATTGCTATTTCTTTCATAAGCCCTGTGTGGCAATAATCATGTAAGACAACAGTTACTATTAATTATTAAAGTTATGCTATATTCCGCTGTGTATGACTATGATAGCATCTATGTTGAGCCTGTGTGCACTAACGTGATCCTGGACTAGTACGGTATACACAGAGGGTCCGGATTTGCAAATTCGGGTCCCGACAAAACCACACTTGTCAATACCGTATCGGTGGCTATACCGGTTTAGCTTTTAGAATGGTATATTCTGATATCGATCTATACCGGCATACCATTTCAGGTTTAATATAATAATATATTTATAATTATACATACATTTAATTATACGTACACCAAAGTTCACTTATAATATTACCCCATATACATAGTAGTACTATCAAATATAACATATAGTTCAATAGATCATATTATCAATTCTAACAGTATAACTGATATTGACTGATATCGAAGCCGGTATGGCCAGTACTAACCGATATTAGATCAGTTCGAAACGAAGCCAGCTCCCATATCCGACGTGGACCATGGCCACTTCATGGGCCGCTTGGACTCCAGCATAGCGCGTCGGATGCTCTCTGTGTGGGACCGACTAGTTATGAACTTATGATGTAGAGCTTGTGAAAGACCATGTGGAGGTCTATCTTTGTTGATGATGAGTTATTGACTGAACATGTTGTGCTCGAGTTTCAGTTTGTTTTGAATTCTATTTTGAATTTGAAGCAATTTAAGATGCTGTCAGGTCAAAGATGGCACTACCGGCCATGTAGGAGCAGTAGTGCCGGCCATACGGCACTATTGGCCTGGGTTGGTAGTAGTGCCGGCCCTACGAGCTACTGACCTTAGGAGCAGTAGACTTTTTACAGAGAGGAGTTTTCTCAGGGGTTAGACACAGGCGGCACTACCGACCATCTAGGAGCGGTAGTACCGGGGGGACTACTGTCCTCCAGTGGCGATTGTTATTTTTTAGAGAGGGTACCCTCGGGGATTTCAGGGCGAGCGGCACTATCGGCTATCTGGGAGTGGTAGTGTCGGTGGTGTGGTACTATCGGCCCTAGGAGACAGTAGTGCCAACTTTACTGCTATTTGAGCTGAATGTTTGTATTAATTGTTTATCAATGCATATTATTGTGAATAGTGTTATATGATGTGTTTCTTGTGTGTGTGATTGCAGGACTTCGGGGCTAGGTCATGGTGAAGCGAAGGCGATACCGGGAGTAGGCTAGGAGAGCTGAGGTCCAAAACGGTCGAGGGACACTGGAAAATGACTGAGGCTAGGTAGTGGTTGTAAGCTGGGAAGACAAGGAGCCAGAGCGTGAAGCATTGGTGATGGACATGATGGGCAACGGTATGGACTAAGGCTAGACTCAGGAAGGAGGTCAGGTCCAGAACGGTCAAGGAAGTTGGTGCCACCATGATGAAGAGGTCAAGGACACGTGGTGCACCAAGTGACTTGGGCCCGCTTGTAAGCGAGGACAGTTCAGGAGAGTCTGAACGTGTGAGAGGCTTGATGAGAAATTATTAGGGCCACATGGAAAGCGCAAAGCATGGCGATGCTTCGAGGAGAAGGAAGACCGGTCATTGGGGCAAATTGGTAATTTATCCAATACAGGCGGTCGAGGCGGTTTGAAAAATCGTGGCGGTGGCCTAAGTGGTTTAGATCACGCCAAAGTGGAGTTGGACGCAAATTCGAGCTCACGGAGCGGATTTGGCGTCAATGTAATAGCCGCTTTGAGAAGCGTGCTTGTGAAGTGAAAAACCTGTTAAGAGTGTTTGGTTTCGGGTTAACCCATGTAAGTATGGATGGTATTTACTTGTAGTATCCAGATTTAGGGTTAGGATTGCTTCCACTGTATAAGGAGATATAGTGGGAGGAGATACTTGAGACCATAGACTTAGTCACTAGGAGTTTTAGGTTTCTCACAAGATTTTGTGTTCTTATATGGTGTGTGTATTCCTTGGAAGCTTTGCCCTCAGGTGAGAGGCTTTGTAATCCATCCTTATGCTATGAAATAAAGATTAAATTTGTGCTCAAGATTTGGCTTTTGTTCTTGACTTTCCTCCTTGATTCTTGATCTTTCTTATTGGTTCCTTTTTCTCTTGATCTTGTGTTGCCAAGGATGAGTGATTAATGGATATATCCTTTGTAGATTATTACCCAATCATCTAGGCAAGATCTCTCATAATCATCAAGAGATTTCTCAAGAAACTGGGTTTTAGCTTGAGAATGAAGGATTTGAGGTAGATGTTGATCTTGCACGTTTTGGGGCAATCTCTTTAGAGTTCTTGCTTGCTGTGACATGTGAGAGGTCATCTAAGATCATCTTGATCATTAAATCCCCACAAGCAAGCTCAGGGTGAAGTTTTGGGTTTTGACTCGGTTTTGGTGCAACCTTCGGTATTTTTGAAAAAGGTCAGAACTTTAACGTCAATACTTGCGATGAAGGTTGGAATAGGTTACTAACATCCTTAGGAAGGTGCATACAAAGTTTTATAGGGTTTGGATCAGCGAATCAAAAGTTATACGAATTTTTGTTCTTGAACTCGTGTTGATTTCAATGTTCATACCTGCTTTTACTGTGGCACGACACTATCGCTACAGTAACCCCAGTAGTACCGGGGTTACTATTCATCCCGGCACTATCGGTCTCCGTAGCGCGGTAGTGCCGCCCCTAAGCTGATTTTTCAGAAGATTTTTCTTCTTCCGCTCTTCTAAGGTCTTGGGAGGTTTTGGTTGGATTCTTTGGGGGGAAATTATTGTGTGATCGTTCACCACCTATGATCGGTATTTCTGGTCCTTCAGCTTGTTTGAGCCAAACCAGGTTGGACTAGTGCTAAGTGAAACTTTATTTGCTCCATTACCAGTAAAGTGAACTAATGCACAGTGATACAAGTAGGGCTGCCAAAAAATAGTTAAGGTTCAAATCAAAATTATTTTGATTATAGTAGTTGATGAGTTTAAAATTGAAATGAGTTTATTTTGAATGAAAAAATGTTAATGAGGTTTGGCTTGATAGTGGCTCATTAGCTCGAATTTGAAATAACCACTTAAATGATAAATTAAAATAATTTTATGTCAAATTATATAAATTTTGAAATAAACTTGATAACAGCTAGTTAAACTCGATAGGCAACCCTACAAACAAGTGACAAACTAAATCTACAGTGCAAACTGAAGAAAGAGTAAAATAATAAAAAATATTGTTATAATCATGGTAGCAGGTTCACCCTAGGCCGAAATCATTGCTTATGTAGTCCATGTACCTTGTTTTTTTTTTGCAAATATAGCACCATCTTATCTATTTGCAAATTTGGCCCTTCCCACCGTGGAGTGCGAAAGCTAGCTGGCGCCGCAGTAGGGCGAGCGAGCGTGGTAGTGCGCGGGCGAAAATTATTTTCATAGTCATAGTAGCAGGTTCACCCTTTGTCGGGACCGGATTTCCAAATCCGAACCCTCTGTGTATAACCTGTGCTAGTCCAGGAAAAGCTAGCACACACAGTGGAAACTGAAAGTGCATCTAGGCACTTATGTTATTTTGGTGATTAATGACAAACACTCATAATGACAATCTATACAATTAAGTAAATGCTTAACTTAGTGCTTAGCAAATGACAAACCTCTAATATGATTATATTGCTATGAGACTAACATGTTATTGCCTAGTTGAGTATCAGTCTCATCTTTTAGAGGAAAATCAAATAGGAAGGTTAAGCAAAGATAAGGTATGCAATTTTGGTATCTATTCTATATTTGTTATTGCATTCCTTTTGTGCAAATGCATAGTGAACTCCAAGTAGCATGTTGATTTTATATATGCACATTGGTTCATGTCATATTTATTTGTGCTTATATATTCATTTGAGTTCATTATGGTATGCATGTATTAACTAGAGTTAAACTTCATATTGCTATAGATTGACTTGGTGCATGCATGTTTTATTTGTATATCTTCTCATGCAATTCTCTTAGTGAAGTTTATCTAGTGTTGGATCACATATTTACTCTTAATCCAAATATTATTTGCACATGTACAATTCGTGTATATTCTATCATGTGCTTTATTTAAGTAAAGTCTGTGATCCTTGCCATGATTTAATTGATTCATTATATTGGCAATTATCTCTCTAGTGCATATAGATCAATTACATATTCATCATGATGTACTTAGTAGAGAACATTTCTTATGTCAAGTGCTTCCATTTATATTGTGCTTCTTTATATGAAACACTTGTTGTAATCAACTGCTCACAAATATCAACTTATTTATATCTATTGAGCTTTTGGGACTAATGTCTTTCATGAGTAGTTTGGAAAGAATTAGGTCACGTCTGTGTATGACGACCAAGGTATCTTGGAGGATGATCATTAAGCTGAGGTCAACAAGACGGCGGTGTCAACAAGAGCTGAGGACTAAATCAAGAGCGACTTGGCGTGAAGATCGTCAGAGAGGATGATCAAGTCAAGGTTGATAGGACGAGAGTCTCATAAGGTGAATCGAGTCGAGTTGGACAAGGCGAAGATGTCATCAATTATATGGTGAAGGTCTTCATGCATCGACATCAAGAAAAAAGACGGCAAGTGACTATGTCTAGACTTATATTATCTTTGATTTAATTTGAGTCTAAGGATTGCCGTACTATTAAGAGGGATGCGATGTCGAATGACTTTTAGATGTGCCAAGTGCTCAAGTGATCCATCCTTGTGAATCTTAGAAAGAGAGTGGTGTTGGTAGTGCCGGAAAGTGAGGGTTGTAGGTCTCTCTTGATTTCTTTGTGAAATCTGTGGTTATCCTTTTAGTTTTGGGTAGTGAGACCTTGTTATTTGTGTAGCCCTCGTTCTTAGCTTTCGGAAGAGTCCAAAATCTCTGAAATCGGAGTCCGGAGTCAAAAGTTATGCTCGTTTTCGTCGAGCTGCTCAGTGCTGATTCGGACTATCCGGAGTTAGTCCGGACTATCCGGATAACCCGGAGTATCCGAACATTTATCCGGACTCTCCGGGTTGGGTCTCTCTGTTAGCCTTTCTCAGTCAATCCGGAGTATCCGGATTGAAGTCCGGAGTCTCCGGGTCGTGTGCGGCTGTCTCCAACGGCTAGTTTTTTGGGACCTCTATTTAAAGCCCCCCTCTTCCCCACTTCAAAGAGGCTGTGTTCCCACTTTTTAGAGGTGCTATACCCTTGTTCTTGAGCCCCCAAAACACCTCTTTACCCTTAGATCTAAGTGATCCCCTTGTGAGAAGGGTTGGGGAGAGTTTGAGGAGTGAGGTGCTAGGTTGAGTGAGATTTGAGTTGATTGAGCACTTGATTTCATCTCCAAGCTTGTTCTTCGTGAGCATTTGTTACTCTTGGAGGTTGAGGACTCCTAGGCGGCTAGGAGGTCGCCTCGAGCCACCGGAGCTTTGTGTGGTTGGCCGTGGGAAGTTTGTGAAGGCAGTTCCGCCTCCGTAAGGAAGGAATCAAAGGAGTGAAGACCGGCGAGTGCATTTGTGCAACACCGGGAGGAAGAGGGTTGAAAGAGACCCCGGCTCAAGTGTGACCGAGCCGCCTCAACGAAGACGTAGGATCCCCTCAAGGATCCGAACTTCGGGTGAAAAATCATCGTCTCCAAGTTTGCTTCTTATTCTTGTTTTGGTATTTGATTTTGAATCTTGAAATTGCCCGATCTACTCTTTTGTTGTGTTTGGCTCTAGATCTACATATCCCCATGTACCTGATAGCATTTCGATCTTTTGTATTCAAGTAGATTGTTGAAAAATTGCAAAGATTTAAAATCTCCATTCGAAGTCTCCAATCCGGAGTATCCGGACTCCATAACCCGGACAGTCCGAACTATCCGGAGTATCCGGATTGAATACCCCGGACACTCCGGGTTAGGACCCTCGGGATCGGACTATCCGGAGTATCCGGATTGAAACCCCGGACACTCCGGATTGTTCGGGACACTCTGGAGATTTTATTTAGCTGCAATATTTTTATTCCGCTGCATTTAGCTATAAAGTTTTTAATTCGCCTATTCACCCCCCCTCTAGGCGACATCCCCTGTCCTTTCAATTGGTATCAGAGCAAGGTCTCTCCTTTATTAGATTTAACCGTCTAGAGAGTAAAGGATGTCGACTAGAAGTTTAGTGCATTCACATGATCCACTTGTGCTAGATGGCACAAATTATGCTTAATGGAAATTAATTATGACTTCTCATTTTAAATCCATGAGCCCCCAAATATGGTGGATCGTAGATGTCGGCTTTTCCTCTCCATTGAATGAAGTTGCTCCAACTGAAGGAGAGAGGAAATGCCTACATCTCGGCAGCTCAAGCTACTAATGTTTTATTTTGTGTTGTGAGCGATGAAATCTTTGATAGAATATGCAATCTCAAGAGCGCTCATGAAATGTGGATAAAGCTTCAAGAACTATTTGAATCATCCACTTCTATTGAGGATTGCATTAAGGAAGAGATGTCGGGAGATGAAACATCAAGCTCCACCTCAAGCTCAAGTGATAAAGAACCGACATCTCCATCAACCTCAACCTCCGCCTCAAGTGACGATGAAGATGCTCTTCCATCACAAATCCGTTGCTTCATGGCGAAAGGTAAGAATGAGGTAAGTGACGATGATGACGTTGATGAGCTCACTTATAATGAACTTATGAATTTGCTTGAGGAGCTCAATAAATGTCTTGGAAAGGAGAAAAAGAAATATAAAATTTTGAAGCTTGAACATGAATCACTTCGAAATGATTATAATATGCTTCAAGAAAATCATGAATCCTCCTTTCCAAAGAAATTCATAAGCCTAAGGTGGATATAGGAATCTCATGTGATTTAATTGATGAAATGTCTTGCTTAAATGTTAATCCTAACGTTTCATCAAAATTTGACATATCCACCTCTTGCAATGATTTACCTTGTTGCTCAAATTCAAATGTTTCCACTTCCTCTATGCATGTTGAGACTAATCTTGTAGAGGAAAACAATGAGCTCAAGGCCAAAGTCATTAGATTAGAAAATGACTTGAAGAAGTGCATAAAGGGAAAAGCCGTTCTCGACGAGATCTTGAGCAAGCCAAGGCGCCTCAAGATAGCGAGGACTCGGCTACATCTCCAAGAGGAGACTAGCAAGACAAGGCACAACGAAAGACTTTGAAGACCATCAAGTGCTTTGCTTGCAACAAGAAGGGACACGTCGCCTCCGTGTGCCCTAATAAAGTGGAGATCAAGCCACAACCATCAACAATGAGGCAAACCGACAAAGAGCAAGTCAAGAAGAAGAAGAGACGCTCAAAGCCTACTTGCTACAATTGTCGGAAAAAGGGACACATCGGTAAGGATTGTCCCAAAGGTATTACTCCTAAGCCGATTATTGTCAATGATCATTATTTGCTTAGGAAAGACAAAAATGGCAATGTGTTTGCCAAGTTTGTCGATTCTCCCAAGTATTTGCAAAATTATGATATTCAATTGCTTAGGAGAAATGAATCTAGAAATGTGTTTGCTCAAAATGCTAGACTTCCTAAGACCAAGAAAAATCATGTTGATCATGTGCTTAGGAAAAATAACAATAGCAAACCATTTGCTAGATTTGCTAGATCCTCTAAGCCAATGCATAATTTCAATTATCATATGCTTAGAAGAGATCAAACTAGAAATAGTTTTGCAAAGTATCATTGTCCTCCTAAGCCTTGTTATAAAAATGTCAATCAATTGCCTAGGAGTAATAATTATTGCAAACCTATTTCTAATTATGTTAGTCAATTCAATAATATCCAAATTAGGACCATTTGGGTTCCAAAATCTATTGTGACTAACATTGTTGGACCCAACAAAAATTGGGTACCAAAAAGCGCCTAAAAGAATTGTAGGTGCTTGGAGATGCATTGGAAGCTTTGGCTCAATCAAGAGGATGATTTCATCATATGAAAAAAGAAGCCAAGCTTGAAGACATTCACTTCAATCATAAACCAATGCCATCTCGGGTAACAAGTATTTAAATTGATTCTTATAGCTTATAGCCTTGTGTAGGTTATATTGCATTATTCATGAAAATCAATTTAGATTGCTTGTTATATGCTTGCTCATGCTTACTAGTTGTTTTGATTGCAATCTTGAGTAAGTTTGGGATAGTGGCACATTAAGGGGGAGTGCTAAATCATAACCATGTATATTACATCCCTACATGTGCCCATATTTATATAAGTGCAAATATATGTTTTCAAAATCAAGCCATTTAGCCAAAAGTCAAAATTTTGTATACCATTAGTATTCTTGTGAAAAACTAATTGCAAAATGTATACAAATGTATTTGAAACGTTTTTCAAAGGTTTTGGCTTCACAAAATCTATTTTGAAAAGAAAATGAGTTTCATGATCAAAATATAGATAGTAGTATCTTGTTTTGGATTTAAACTTATAATTTTCATAAAATTAAATGTAAAATGAATTTGAAAGTAATTCCAAAACGAAAATCCTAGAGTTGGTCATTCTTAACAATTCTTGTGTTCAAAAGACTTTCAAAAGACCAACCTAGTGAAAGTTATTTGATTTTGAAACTCGCCGAAAAACTATATTTGACCCATAATGGTCATACTATTGCACTTAGTGAGTTTCTCCGTTTGGACCGGATCTTGTGTAGTATCTTGGTTCCAAATGGTATCTTAGACTCATACACAAAATTCAAATCTCTATATCTCATCTTATTCTTCATTTGAATCTTGTGTTGAAATATTTGGCTTTGTTTTACAAATAGCTATTTCAAAAGGACCAATTTGGTCAAAAGTCAAATCTTATGTTTAAAAGGCCCAAATTTGTGAAAAGCTTTGTAAAAGTATTCTAATATGTATTTCAAATATTTTACAAGCTTTCAAAATGAAAATTCTATATTGAAATCAATTTTAGCCCGAAAAGTTTTTGGTTTGAACTAAAATAGCTTATTTAAGCATATTGCTCAAATCTTAGCATTCAAGTTGGATTTCATTATAAATGTTGGCTAGAAACCATCTTGATAATCAATTCTAAGCCATGGAAATTGAAATTGCATGAAATCCAAATTGAGTTGTAATTTGAGGCTTTTTATGAAAAACTATTTCCTATTTAACTTATTTCCAAAAAGGGTTAAAAGCAAAATATTTGTTTGAAATGCAAAATCTTATGAAAATAGTCTTCTAAAATGTTTTCAAATGTATTTCAAATGTTTTCAAGTATCTAACCCTTGGCTAGAAGCTAAAAGTCAAACTTTGGCCTAAAAAGATCTTTGTGATCTTGCTTTTGCATTTAACTTCAAATTTTTCTAAAGCAATATCTATTTGTAGTTTGAAAAAGTGGTCAATACAAAACTCATAGGGTTGGTCATTTTAAGCATTTCTTTAGTTCAAAGTTTTTCCAAACGACCAACCGTTCAAAAGTTATAGCCATTTGAATTTGGCCAAAATCATCCAATTAACCCAAAATGACCCGTTGTTGCATTTTGTGGATTTCGCCATTTGAATTGGATTTATTTGCATATCGTGGATTGAAATGGTATTTCTAAATCATACAAAGCTATGAAAGCTCAAATCTCCATAAATTTCAATCCGGAATGCATTTTGAACATTTGGCGAAAATTCAATTTCTTTTCAAACCCTCAAAGCAAAATTTGGCATATCTTTTGATTGGAGACTCCTTTTTGGAAAATTCTTTTTGGAAAAGTTTCTTGGGAGTCTATATAATGTTTATGCCTAATTTCAAATAATTTCAACTTAATTTGAAATAGTTATGCCTTTTTCTCTCTTTCGATCTTATTTGGCATACTCTTGCATTAAGTTGGATTTCTGATTTGAATGGATTTGATTATGCAAATAGGCTTATAAACATCTCTCTAAATCATATGAAGCCATATAAGTGCATATTACCATTCAAAACTCATTTGGTTCCATTTTGAGGATTTGGTGAAAATCTTAATGTTTTATGTGTTTCATATGCATATTTCATCATATTTCTCAAAATGAAATTTATTTATTGAAAATCCTTGTTGGAAAACCTTCTCTCACATATGGAGTTCATATCTGAAAATTCTCAAATTTATTTGAACTCATTTGCAAGATTGTTGACTTTATTTGACTTAGTGTCAAAACTAAACCTCCAATGCCCATTTTGATCTAATTTTTGATTGGAGGGTGATATTTGAGAAATTCTTTTTGGAGAAGTCTCTTGGATGTTCATGGATTATTTCTGCAAAATCTTATGGCTATTGGACTTCATTTGATCAAGATTTGATCCAAATTCAAAATGTTCAGTTTTAGGGATGAAGCTGAACAACCCGGAGTATCCGGGTAATATATCCGGATTATCCGGACACTCCGGATCAAAAACACCGAAGTATCCGGGTTGTACAGCTTGGCCCAAATTCTGAAATTGCTATCTATACTTTCTTGCAATATCTTGTTCATCCTATTTTTGGGGTTTCTCCCTTGCTCAAATCAATATTCAGTCTTCATAGCCCTCGAAGAGGATTTCGAGTCGGATCTGTTCCGCGTTGATGATTTTTGTATTTGAGCAATAGTTTAAAAGTTATAATCGATTTTGTGCTGCTATTTGCGTCTGTTGAGACTTTAAGAGTTTTAAATTGAAATCTTGGCAAGCCTTTCAAGATGAAAACTAAGTGAACTTATTCATTGCTCCAAGCTTCTAAGTGGAGCATATCTATTTAAGTTTTCATTCCAATGAAAGTGCATCTTTTGGCTAAGTTATTCTGGAAATTGGATTTAATTGTAACTTAGCCTCAAAATGTTTTCTCTCTTGCATAACTTGAGTTTATTATGGAAAGAGAAAATTTCCTTGTAAGCTCAAGAGTGAGTTTGAATGTGTTTTACTCATTGTCTCTCTTACAAGTGGGTGTCAAGATTAAATTTGAATGAGTTTCAAATATTTTCATTATAAAGTGGTGTAATAAAATCTTCAATTGATATCTTCAAATTGTTTTAAATTGCATGCAAAGAGTATTGTCTTGTATATCATATATATCGTGCATGTTGTACTTAGACATTATCAAACTAACTTGGGTCAAATTAAAAGATATTTGTTCCCGGAAATCGTGTGCTTGTCTATTGATGTTCAAGGTATTGGAAAAGGGGTCATCTTCGACGGTGGGATGAAGGAAATAGAGAGGAGCTCCATAGTACGAGGGATCTAAGACCGGGAGCGGTGATCATGACCAATTCGAACATGCGGTGGACAAGAATCGACAAAGGGACGTGTTTCTTTTCTGACCATATTCAATAATGTCTGTGCACACCATTATGCTAAATTGTGTTATTCTAAATGGTGTTGTATCTTTCAATTGGTATGATTAATTGGTATCTTTTAAGAGGTATCCTCTAATCCTAAATTGTTTTGAAGTGTCATCTAACTTGCATTTGGAGTTATCAAGAACTAAAAGGTACATATGGGTGACACATTGCAAAGAGGTATGCCCTTGATAAGTTTATGAAATTCTTGATCATGAAAGTGCATCTTACTTATACAACCTTGATTCATGATCTTGTATACATCTTGTGATCATATAAGCAATTCCTTCTTGTGTAATCTTCTTTATATGATCTTGATTGTTAGAATTTGATTTGATCATGAGCATGTGCTTAAATTATATAAATTTGCTATATGATCTTGATGTTTAAAGAATATGTGAAATCATATTCGTGTGTCAAGTTTAAGCATCACTTATATCCTAAGAATCATGACTTCTTTAATTTGGTATAACTAGAAAAATCTATTACCTAAATCTGGGAAATAATTGGTATCATATCTTGCCTAGATTTAGGGGGAGCTTAATATTATTGTCCTATTACTAGCTCCTTATCTTTATTTTATTTTCTCCCTAATCTTTTTATTGAGTGTGCAATCAAGGGGGAGAACAGATTTTATTGAATAAACAATAAGAATCTTTTAAGCACATTTTGGGATTAATGACAAAGGGGAGAATTTATGGATTTATCAATTGTCCCCTAATCGATTGACAAAAGGATGTTTTGTAAGTATGATCTCTTATTGTATCTTTATGCTTGTTTTAATGTTAAAATATCTTAAGATTGTCATTTGGTGCAATTGATAATAGGTTTGTCATAAATCACCAAAAAGGGGGAGATTGAAAGTGCATCTAGGCACTTATGTTATTTTGGTGATTAATGACAAACACTCATAATGACAATCTATACAATTAAGTAAATGCTTAACTTAGTGCTTAGCAAATGACAAACCTCTAATATGATTATATTGCTATGAGACTAACATGTTATTGTCTAGTTGAGTATCAGTCTCATCTTTTAGAGGAAAATCAAATAGGAAGGTTAAGCAAAGATAAGGTATGCAATTTTGGTATCTATTCTATATTTGTTATTGCATTCCTTTTGTGCAAATGCATAGTGAACTCCAAGTAGCATGTTGATTTTATATATGCACATTGGTTCATGTCATATTTATTTGTGCTTATATATTCATTTGAGTTCATTATGGTATGCATGTATTAACTAGAGTTAAACTTCATATTGCTATAGATTGACTTGGTGCATGCATGTTTTATTTGTATATCTTCTCATGCAATTCTCTTAGTGAAGTTTATCTAGTGTTGGATCACATATTTACTCTTACTCCAAATATTATTTGCACATGTACAATTCGTGTATATTCTATCATGTGCTTTATTTAAGTAAAGTCTGTGATCCTTGCCATGATTTAATTGATTCATCATATTGGCAATTATCTCTCTAGTGCATATAGATCAATTACATATTCATCATGATGTACTTAGTAGAGAACATTTCTTATGTCAAGTGTTTCCATTTATATTGTGCTTCTTTATATGAAACACTTGTTGTAATCAACTGCTCACAAATATCAACTTATTCATATCTATTGAGCTTTTGGGACTAATGTCTTTCATGAGTAGTTTGGAAAGAATTAGGTCCCGTCTGTGTATGACGACCAAAGTATCTTGGAGGATGATCATTAAGCTGAGGTCAACAAGACGGCGGTGTCACCAAGAGCTGAGGACTAAGTCAAGAGCGACTTGGCGTGGAGATCGTCAGAGAGGATGATCAAGTCAAGGTTGATAGGACGAGAGTCTCATGAGGTGAATCGAGTCGAGTTGGACAAGGCGAAGATGTCATCAATTATATAGTGAAGGTCTTCATGCATCGACATCAAGAAAGAAGACGGCAAGTGACTATGTCTAGACTTATATTATCTTTGATTTAATTTGAGTCTAAGGATTGCCGTACTATTAAGAGGGATGCGATGTCGAATGACTTTTAGATGTGTCAAGTGCTCAAGTGATCCATCCTTGTGAATCTTAGAAAGAGAGTGGTGTTGGTAGTGCTTGGGAAGTGAGGGTTGTAGGTCTCTCTTGATTTCTTTGTGAAATCTGTGGTTATCCTTTTAGTTTTGGGTAGTGAGACCTTGTTATTTGTGTAGCCCTCGTTCTTAGCTTTCGGAAGAGTCCAAAATCTTTGAAATCGGTCCGAGTCAAAAGTTATGCTCGTTTTAAATCGAGTGATCGAGGCTGATTCGGACTATCCGGATAATCCGGAGTATCCGGACATTTATCCGGACTCTCGGGTTGGGTCTCTCTGTTAGCCTTTCTCACTCAATCCGAGTATCCGGATTGAAGTCCGGAGTCTCCGGGTTGTGTCTTCTTTGTCTCCAACGGCTAGTTTTTTGGGACCTCTATTTAAAGCCCCCCTCTTCCCCACTTCAAAGAGGCTGTGTTCCCACTTTTTAGAGGTGTTATACCCTTTTTCTTGAGCCCCCAAAACACCTCTTTACCCTTAGATCTAAGTGATCCCCTTGTGAGAAGGGTTGGGGAGAGTTTGAGGAGTGAGGTGCTAGGTTGAGTGAGATTTGAGTTGATTGAGCACTTGATTTCATCTCCAAGCTTGTTCTTCGTGAGCATTTGTTACTCTTGGAGGTTGAGGACTCCTAGACGGCTAGGAGGTCGCCTACGAGCCACCGGAGCTATGTGTGGTTGGCCGTGGGAAGTTTGTGAAGGCAGTTCCGCCTCCGTGAGGAAGGAATCAAAGGAGTGAAGACCGCGAGTGCATTTGTGCAACACCGGGAGGAAGAGGGTTGAAAGAGACCCGGCTCAAGTGTGACCGAGCCGCCTCAGCGGAGACGTAGGATCCCTCAAGGATCCGAACTTCGGTGAAAAATCATCGTCTCCAAGTTTGCTTCTTATTCTTGTTTTGGTATTTGATTTTGAATCTTGAAATTGCCCGATCTACTCTTTTGTTGTGTTTGGCTCTAGATCTACATATCCCCATTTACCTGATAGCATTTAGATCTTTTGTATTCAAGTAGATTGTTGAAAAATTGCAAAGATTTAAAATCTCCATTCAAGTCTCAATCCGAGTATCAGGACTCCATAACCCGGACAGTCGGACTATCCGAGTATCCGGATTGAATACCCGGACACTCGGGTTAGGACCCTCGGGATCGGACTATCCGAGTATCCGGATTGAAACCCCGGACACTCCGGATTGTTCGGGACACTCGGGAGATTTTATTTAGCTGCAATATTTTTATTCCGCTGCATTTAGCTATAAAGTTTTTAATTCGCCTATTCACCTCCCTCTAGGCGACATCCCCTGTCCTTTCAGAAACAGTGATGACAACACATCCATATCACGAATGAAATAATATTAATTAAGCAAAAGAGTATTAGCCTTATGGCCAATTATTACAAATAAGAAGCATCATAGCTTGAGTTCAATAAGAAACAATGAAACGAAATAACAAAGACAAAGTAAGTAAGCCCATCCATTTGCCCAACAGCAATCGATCGGGGTTCGCGTCCTAGCATTCCGGATCGCCTTCATCATAACCACAAGCGTAGAAATCGTAGTCACCTTCCGCTTCTGCGAACTCTTCTGTGGAAGGTTGGGGATGTTGCAAGGGTGAGCACAAAATGTACTCCGCAAGTCTTGGAAACATAATGCATGATAACTATATGTAAGGCTAAACAATTGAAGGCATAATATGGCTCTTTTTAGCATAAAGCAAAGTTCAACTTTAAATACCAATAGTAATTTCATAAAGCATCGTTTGAACAAAATGTAATTGAATAGTAATTGAATTTGATATGACAATTAAAGCAGGTTCCATCTACCTGACTGGCTCCATCTGCCAAATCATAACCCGAGAGTTCCATCTGCTCTCGGATTCCCAAACAACCATTTTCCTTTGAAACAAAACCATAAAATCTACAATGTGCAAGCGTACCGCGCCTACCCTTGACCGTGGGCACGGCTACTTAAGTAGTTTTAACTCTGCAGAGTGTGTACACTTTACCCACAAGACATGATCGACTCTTGTTGCCATGCACTTAACACACTTCCTTTGGTGTGTCGGCAGAGAGATCATGACAAGGCCTTTACAATGCACAACCCCACTATTAATCTCGCCCGCTAAGGTTTCACCATTGTTAGGGTTCTAATCGCCCGATCTGAAGCCCTCTCTTGCGCTTTGCCAACATCCGCACTCACCAACCGGCGAAGCTAATAATGAGACGCGTACAAATTATTTAGCCAGTCGTACCCATATAGACTTGTGGTTGTACGGTAGTGCTCGGTCCATGGTAACACACGCTTCGGTCCTTAATTGACTAGGGCGGAACATTCACATACCAAGGTCTCGTGCTTTCTGCACCCGCCAAACATCCATCCACCCCGGTCTAAACCATTTCCACTTTATTTTACTTAAACCACAGCAGCAACACCAATTGCCGCACTTTCACAAATAAGTTTAAACAACATTTGAAATGATTCCCATAATGGCACAATCTGAAAACGCTTAAGCTGGACTAAGCAATTCTACCGTTCCATGCTAATCTACTGGATATCACCAAATAAAATAGCTAGTATATATCATCTAGGGTGTCAAAGGTTCGACATGATCAATACCAATGAGGGTATATCAAACTGGAATTTAACTAAACCTTAAGACTACATTTAAATTACTTTGCATAAAAGTAAGCATGCATAATTTAAAAACAACATAACATTTTCATAAAATTTGGGATCAACATGTTCAAGGAAGACTTGCCTTCGCTGCCTCTTGCTGGTTCTACCTCTGATTGTTGATTCGACTGATCTTCGACTGCGTCGTCTACACGCGAAACGAGGCAAATAAATAAAACAAATTCAAATAAAATTCAAAAATTGAAAATAATGGTACTGGAAGATAGATCTTGAATTTAGATGAATTTAGAAATTTGAATCACTTTGGAATCGAGCTCGAGCGAAGGAGAACGGGCTCTGGAAGATTCCCGGATCGTAAAATCGAAAAAGCAGAGGTGACACGTGGCGATCGCGATTGGCTGGAATTTCGGGTTTTCTGAAAAATTGGAAAAAGAAAAGAAATGCCGCCGACGTGGGGCCCACGAGTCGAGATCGGTTCACGATGGATGCGTCCACCGAGGGATCTGGCGACACAATGAGCCGGCCGACGTGGCGCCCGACATGGCGGCCGACGACGGGGGGGTGACGCGGCGCGCGCGGAGCCGGCAGCGCGGCCGCGCGCGCAACACGGAAGACGTGGCGGCGCGGACCGATCGCCGGCCCATCGCAGACGCATCCATCGGCCGAGGAAGATCGGACGGCGGGGACGCAAGGCGTGGCGGTGCGGCGTGGCGCGCACGCGGAAGATCCGACGGCCACGGCTCATCGATGGAGAGCGACGGCGCGAGGCGGCGGCGCTGGCGCGGGGAAGGCCGGAGGCGAGGAAGACGACGCGGGATGCGGTGGAAGAGAGATGGATCGGCTCTGGTTTTTGGGGAAAAAGGAAGAGGGTGGCGCGGGGAGTTCGGCGAGACCAAAATAAGCGGCGGAGACTCACCGGCGAGGAAGAAAAGCGGCGGAGAAGCGCTCGGGGTGGCGGCGGAACTTCGGCGAGCGAGATCTCCGCGACGGAGGCGTCTCGGGCGGCGAGGCTTGAGGCGGCGGGTGCAGCGCGAGGAGGCGAACCTCGGGCTGGGGTCCTCGGAGCTTTAAATAGCCTCGGGAGGCGGGCGCGGCACGGACGCCAAAACGGCGCGCATGCTAGGGTTTTAGCGGCGCGGCGCTGGCGCGCAGCCTGGCGCAGCGGCGACGCAAGCGACATCTGGCCGTCCACGTGGCGCGCATCGAGCGGCCGGCCGAGGAGTGGGTTGGCTGGCCGGGCGGAGGCGCCAAGCGGCAGGGTCATGGAAAAAACGGCCGCGAAGATTCGCCCATGCGAGGATTTTTCAAAATAAAACCTTTTTCGAATTAAGAAAATTCCAGAAATTCAAATAAAAGCAAATAAATCCAAATAAATAGCAAATAAATTCAGAAAGATCTCCAAAAATACAGAAAAATTCCTTGCAGCATAATGAAGCCAACAGAAATTGAAAATCTTATGTTTGATGAATAGATTAGTCAAATTAAATCTTTTTATAAATAGAAAATTCAAATTAAGCTGAAATTAATTCAAAGAAATTGCAAATGGTGAATTTTTAAATTCAAGCATTCTAAATCTAAATTTTGGAATGTTACACCCTTGGTCAAAATCATTGCTTATCTAGCCCTATTTACCTTTTTTTTGCAAATATAGCCTCATCATATTTATTTGCAAATTTGGCCCCTCCTCACCGTGAAGCGCGAAAGCTGTCCGACGAAATAGCAAGGTGAGCAAGCGTGACAGTGCGCGGGCGAAAATTATTTTCATAGTCATGGTAGCAAGAAGGTTCACCCTAGGCCGAAATCATTGCTAATCTAGCCTTATGTATCTTTGTTTTTGCAAATATTGCCTCATCGCATCTATTTGCACATTTAGCTCCTCCCCAGCGTGGAGCGCAAAAATTGGCAGGAGCAACAGCAGGGTGAGCAAGCGTGGTAGTGCGCAAGTGCGGGAGGAGCTCGCTGCGGCATCCGGGTAGTGCGGAAGGCCATCCTGTCATAGTGAACCACGCTACTCCTGCGGTCAGCCAAGCTCCCGAGGCACCGGCCTCCTTCCGGACTTTCTAGATGCGGAAGACATGTGTTGTTGTCTACCACGTCTTGGACCGTAAGAAAAGAAGGTCAAATTTGCAAATGTAAATTTATATAAAACGAGGTAACGGTGAGACAAGTAATGATTTCCGCTGGTCTAGGGCATGGCTCCATATGATTTGATTGAGGGGAGGATTAATCATTTGTCTCGTTTTATTTGGTGTAATTAATTATTTGTCATATTTATCTCACTGATATATAACTTAAAATTCGTAGGTTCACACGATATCACGTGACAAATGTTAATGAAACAAGTAAATAAAATAAATCATCTATTATTCCTTGATCGAGACATTCCGGTAGGGAGACCGCCGCCGCGTCGTTCACCCATTTGGTTTTCTTTCTTTCTCCTTCCCATTCACATAGCTTAACCTCTCCATCAGCTCCCCATTCTTGGAGAGCAAGAAGCACTGCAATATCCGCCGCCTCAGAGAGAGAGAGAGAGAGAGAGAGAGATCAAGAATCCCCGCCCCATCTCCTCCTCCTGTCCCCCGCCTAGATCTTGCGAGCGATGGTTATGGGCGGTGAGCAGCTGCTGCAGCCTGAGGGGGAGCACGGCGCCGCGGTGATGCGGCGGCGGCCCAAGACCAAGATCGTGTGCACGCTGGGGCCTGCGTCGCGGTCAGTAGAGATGATCGAGCGGCTGCTGCGGGCCGGGATGTGCGTCGCCCGCTTCAACTTCTCCCACGGCTCCCACGAGTACCATCAGGAGACCCTCGACAACCTCCGCGCCGCCATGGACCGCACCGGCATCCTCTGCGCCGTCATGCTCGACACAAAGGTACTAGACCTTCTCTTTCTTTCTTTCTTCCTTGTTCCTTGTTGATCTTGATGATTCCGTGCCTCTCGATGTAGTTCTTGATCTCTACTGTCCTAATTTGTCGCCTGCTCGGGTTATACTTATTCTGTTCTAATCTTGGGCGTCTTTTCAGCGCTAATTTCTTCTTATATTTCTCCCCGATTAACATTTGTAGCTGGGTTTCGCTACGATTGGCCTTGTGGTTTTTGCATTTACGGTCACTGAGAGCGCGGCGTTCTTTTTCGGGGGGTTTGGTTGGGGTTCGACCCTGCGATTTTTGTGTGTTTTTAGGCGAATATTTATGGCTATTATTAGCAGCTTCCATCGCGTAATTGTCCATGTTTCTTGATCTTGTTTTTGGATGTGATCTCCGGTTTCTTTGCCCCCTTTCTCTGTGAACTGTTGCTTGTTATTGATTCCTCGAAATGTGTTTGGCTGTTTGTTAGTACTTCCGTACTATCGGTCAATTTGCCCGCGATCGAAGCGGCAGTGTGTGGACGACCAATAGGCGTCACATGCATAATCCTGAAGATCTAGCCATTAAATTGTCGCCATTTGGCATTTAGCTGGATTTCGCAATTGGATTTTGCGACTGGATGGAGCAAACCACTGTCCTAATCCCCCTGAATTGGCTGCTGCCGTCTTCCTTTCTCTGTTGGCTGTGGTCCTCATTCTACAGCCGTTCTTCCTGTCTGTGTTTCACTGTTAATGAAATCTGTTTTGTTCTGGTCTGTTTTCGACTTGGGTGCTAATGGGGAATGCTTGTTGTTCTCCCCATTTCTTTGTTTGAACCTATGCAGTGATTTTACACTGTTATTGCTCCGACTTCCTTGGTGAGCATCTAGAGACTGAATGCTCAATGCTGTTACAACGAACTTTATGATTTATTAGAACAATGTGTAAAATTTTCTGTAATCTTATATATCACCATCAAAATGATGTATAGATGGTATTTTACTAGCTCTTTGCACAAGAGGATTATGAGTTGAAGCAATGTTGCATAATTACTTTTTATTTGATGCACAACGTTTGTTAAGTTATTAAGTGCACATTTCCAAATAGGCTATTACCCCTTTGGACCAGTTGCCTTCAGACACGACACCCTTTAAAATGTTGGTAATGCATATGCCTATGCTGTGGATGAACACAACTAGCACAAATATTAATGAGACCAGCCTTATTAAATCACAAAATTAATTCCAGGCAATTTACGATCTGCTGGTTTACTGATTACTTGGGATTAAGTTACCATAGTCATGACCCTCATAGATATGGTTAATGCTGGGACCAACCTTCATCACTTCTATTGTCACCATCTAAATCTGGCTGGCCTATGTGTCTATGCTTTCTGTAATGGGGAAGTTCATGGTATGAACCATATGACTTCACCTGTTGGGACTCTGAAAGATAGAAATATAGAATATCTTCTAAAACAGGATCCTGTGGACTGCTGTGTATTTGAGACATGATGAATTGCTTGTAAACAAAGGGAAAGTGTATTGAAGTTTGATTATTTTGGTAATAGTTCCAAGTTATGTGTAATAAAGGAAAATTGGTATTATGGTTAAAACAAAAAGGATATCGAGGTGTAGTTTATATGATAAAGCTTGCCTTGACTCCTCGATCGAAAATCCCGACATCAAACATTGAGACAGGACTAGTGAATTTGTGCTTATAATTTTGTGCAAGACAAAAAATGTTTCTGGAAGCAATTAGCGCATGAGGGAGCTTAAGCTTCCGATGGATTTAAGTTGAGATACTGAAGCTTCCATGACAAACTCACAGCAGCCCCACTGGTCCAGCCTGGAAGCCCTGGGATCTTGCTTATTGGTTGTTATTAAATTGTCAAAAAAAATGATGAAATATTAGTATATTATTACATGTTTGTGGGAATTGAACTGATGATCTCCATTTATCCACAACAGGGTACCAACCAGGCAGGCCTTGGTTATGTTTAGGAACAGAGATTATATGCTATACAATATCTGTATTCTGGCATGTTCAGGTACGAGCGTACACAACCACAATAGCCACCCACAGTTGGGATGGGCAGAAATGGTTTATGGTTTTAATTAGCAGTATCTCTATTCAGCTGACATTACCCTTATACGACCAACCAGAGAACCCCTTCTTACATCCTGTCATCCTTCCCCAACTAAACAAGCTCGTCCCATTGGCTCACACTAACAATCAACCTGCTGATAATTGGATTTTTATTTGCATTGGAGGGGTGCATGTAGTTTTTGAGGTTTATGTCATTACCTTATTTAAGTTAAAGCAGTTAAAATCAATCTTGTGCTTGTGCCCCCCCACCCCACCCCGGTGCCCCTCTTCCACTCATTAAATCTGAAGTTAAGATGGGATAATTCTTTCTCCCTCTCTCTCTCTCTCTCTCTCTCTCTCTCGCTAGTTGGTGACAGGTGGGCCAGTGTTGGCCCAAAAATAGGAAGGTGGTTGAGTGTGGTGCAGTAAATGAATAATTTGTATTTTCCCTGCAACTAGCATAGTATTGTAGAAAAATTTCTTCATCTTCCACCCAATACGAGATTTTCTGCCATTTTGTTTTGTTTTCTAATTAATATGGGGTTTTTTGTCAACTTTGGAGTGCCTGTTTATGTTTAGCATTTGCATACATTTTTTGTGCATTGCAGTGCAGGTTAGTCAATTTTTCTTAATGTACAAAGTTCTATAAGAATTTACAACTTGGGTCAAAATTCAAGTTGCGTGAGTTGCTTTTGGTAAATAAAAACTTACTATTGTTTTTTTTTTTTGGATTTTAGCTTATTTTTATTTATTTGAGCAAATCTTCTCTTGATATATTTTCAAGTATGGTGCAGAGCCCTTGAAAAGTGTGTATCACTTTCTTGTGGTGATCCTTGTGAATTCAATTTATTTATTTTTTAGGACTAATGTTAATGGCTAGTTATGTGCTCACATTTTCTTTTTGGTGGCTTCCTGCCTTCCCGGTTTATGTACATTCTTAGTCTATGAAAAGAATATGAGTAAATTTCACAAAACCACACTTGCTCTTGCCAATCGTTTCAAAAAACCGCACTTCTGTCACCTGCCACTGTCGTGGGCCTGCATGTCATTGAGATGGAAGTGCTGGAATCACTTGCTACCACAAACTTACTACTGCGCTTCTCCATATGGACACATAACGGGGCTAGGTGTTGGAGGCTCAATGACATGTGGGCCCACCATGTCATAACAGTTGCAGGTGACGGAAGTGCGGTTCTTTGAAACGATTGGCAAGAATAAGTGTGGCTTTGTGAAACTAGTTCTAAAAAACGATATGCATTGGTTGAGCATATTTCAATGCTATGGTGTTTTACTTTTAGCAATGATATGCCTTTGTTTTTTTTCCCTTCTAGCATTTAGCAGAATATCTGGGGTGATCATAGAAGCATTTGTGTTTGAATAAAGAAATTTTCAATACACATGGCTGCACAGACTTGTACTTGGTGGTGACGGTGATACTGTATTAGGTGCTTGTTGGAAACACAAACCTAGAACATAAGTCCCTGTGAATGTTTTGAGACATATTATGATACAACATACAGTCATACACCCAAGAATGATTTTTCTATCTGCATGCATCTTAGCATCAGCTGCTTGATAATTTCAAGAGTGTAACGGAAATTATCTCTTGTCTGTAGAAGCATAAATGAAATACTCGTCTTGTTTTGTTCACCATTGTCATTCTATATAATGTTTTCTGATCATATGTTCATTGGATTTGCTGACATATAATCCAGGGTCCAGAGATCCGAACTGGTTTTTTGAAAGATGGAAAGCCTATACAGTTGAAAAAAGGTCAAGAAATCACAATTTCCACTGATTATACTATAAAGGGTGATGAGAACATGATTTCAATGAGCTACAAGAAGCTAGCAGTTGATCTGAAGCCAGGCAGTGTCATACTATGTGCTGATGGTACCATCACCCTTACTGTGCTTCACTGTGATAAAGAGCAATGCTTGGTTCGCTGCCGTTGTGAAAACACTTCTATGCTTGGTGAGAGGAAGAATGTTAATCTTCCCGGGGTCATTGTTGACCTCCCAACACTCACTGAAAAGGACAAGGAGGATATTCTTAAATGGGGTGTCCCAAACAAGATTGACATGATTGCATTGTCGTTTGTTCGCAAAGGTTCAGATCTTGTAGAGGTCAGGAAGGTGCTTGGGGAGCACGCCAAGTCAATAATGCTGATGTCAAAGGTATGGCATTCTCTTTTTGAGTATCAGTACACTTGTACACTGAGCAAGATCATAATTGATTTGCATGTGCAGGTGGAGAATCAGGAGGGAGTAGCTAACTTTGATGATATTCTGGCAAATTCTGATGCCTTTATGGTGGCAAGAGGTGACTTGGGGATGGAAATTCCTATTGAGAAGATCTTTTATGCACAGAAGGTGATGATTTTCAAGTGCAACATTCAGGGCAAGCCAGTTGTGACTGCAACCCAGATGTTGGAATCTATGATCAAGTCTCCTCGCCCAACTAGAGCAGAAGCAACTGATGTTGCCAACGCAGTTCTTGATGGCACTGACTGTGTCATGCTCAGTGGCGAGACTGCTGCTGGGGCTTATCCAGAGCTCGCAGTACAAACTATGGCCAAGATCTGCTTGCAAGCAGAGTCATGCGTGGACTATGCTGCTGTTTTCAAATCAATAATGGCATCTGCTCCAATTCCCATGAGCCCATTGGAGAGCCTTGCATCATCAGCTGTCCGCACAGCGAACTCTGCTAAGGCAGCACTGATCTTGGTCCTGACTAGGGGAGGAACAACTGCAAGACTTGTGGCCAAGTATAGGCCATCCATGCCAATACTGTCTGTCGTGGTTCCTGAGTTGAAGACTGATTCCTTTGACTGGACCTGCAGCGACGAGGGTCCTGCGAGGCATAGCCTTATTGTGAGGGGCGTGATCCCAATGCTGAGTGCTGCCACTGCGAAGGCCTTCGATAGCGAAGCCACTGAAGAAGCACTCGGGTTTGCCATCCAGAACGCCAAGGAGATGGGGCTTTGCAACACCGGCGAGTCTGTCGTGGCCCTGCACCGGATCGGGACTGCATCGGTCATCAAGCTATTGACTGTGAACTAGTGGCATACAACAGTACGACACCATTTTGCTTGGGGAAATTTTTGTCGAGGCTGCTTATGCATATCCATAGTTTTTGTTGCCAAGATTGCGACTTGGCATCCTGGTACAACCCATGTTATGAATTTGTGGCTGTTTACCATTCACAGGTTAGCCATATTGAAACAATTAAACTACTATAGGAGCTTTGTTTTGCTACTGCTGCTACTACTACCACTATTGAACTTGATAGTTGTTTCACCTGTTTGCTGGTTATTTGTTCGGTTTTCTTGGCTAGAATTTGGTAGCAACTCGTGGGTTTGTCAAGATATGGTGTACAATTATAGTCCACTGTACCCAGGGATCTATATTTTGGTACCGGGTTGGTTACCAACGTTAGGTTTATCATTTCATATCCCCGCCACTGAAAATGGAACCCTGATTTGATTATTCCTATGGGGCATGGAATAGAGATGAACCGCTTGGGTCCTCGACAAGATGAGTCAAAAACGTCAGCCAAACAAAATTCTGCATAAGAAATTAGGAATGTGTCATGGTGTGGTGTAACCTATGAAGAGCTGGTTGTAGATAATGTGGCGGTAGTATAGTTCTAGAAAATGAAATTACGGAGACTCCGGATTACCATGCAATGCATATAAAGTTTCTCCAGCTCAAATTACTTATGAGAATTCTGCATTCCAGATGGGGCAAAGAAGGACAAAGAAGTTAAGAGCTGATTATAATATTTCTATTTTTTTCAACCCTGATTAGCACCCTTTGGAAAACTAGAAATCAAACATGAACTGTAGTAAATCCCTGATTTTCACCCAATCCACGCAAGAGGCCAGTCAATACACATCCAACATCTGTTTTTTCTCCAACCATAAATGTATTACAGAAAAATATAACAAGAGCAAAACTAAGGGGAAAAGGAAAGAACAAGAATACACTTTTATGGGTAACTTTTTGAAAATTGCATAAATATTAAAGCATGAATAAAGAGTAGATAGTGATTAAATACCCCTTCACTTGTTTCAAGATTCATACAACTTATACTGAGAGGTGATGCATATAAGCACCGCTCGAAGAAGAGCTCCAAATTTACGTGGCACCAACCAGTGACACACTCACTTTCCTCATGTGCATTGAGGAACCAGGAGCTCAACCGGAGCAGCCGGCAAAACAGCAGCCATCATCCTCAGTCCTCAGTCCTGCCGGAAGTCGACGCCGACATCGACGATGGTGATGACCCCAGCTGGGAGAACAGGCTGTTGAGCCACTGTATCGACACTGGCAACCGGCTCACGTTCCCTTCACCTTCGACACCGCCGTCGCGCTCCGCGGCAGCATTGCCCGCTGCGTCTGCTCCAGCATTGCCATGGCCGTCACCATTGTCGTTGACGTTGACATCACCATTGCTGTTGCTGTAAGTGCCACTGCCGCTGCCACACGAGGTCTTCGAGTCGTCGTCGGCCGGCAGCTGGAACCGGCAGACGGGACACGAGCTGTGCATCTCCAGCCACGGCAGGATGCACTTGGAGTGGAATCTGTGCCTGCAGGGCATCTCCCGGGCGCACTCGCCGGCCGCGTAGTCCTCCAGGCAGACCGCGCAGCTGGCCGCGTCTTCGTTGCCGCCGCCGCCGCTCACCTCGACGGTCGGCATCGCCTCGACGGACTCCTTCTTGGCCGGCGGCGTGCCCTGATGGCCTATGTCGCTTTCGGCCAGCTGCTGTATCAGGGCGTCCAAGCCGGGGCCAAGGAAGTAGTCCCCCAGCGCCATGCCCTGTTCGCCGCCGGGGCCGGCAGCAAAGAGGCTCCGGCCAAAAGGGCTGTAGTGCTCAGCAGCATCTCCGCCCGCGGTGGCGGACTCCAGGCGCTGGAGCTGGCGCTCCCGGATCGCCTGCAGGAGCCGTAGGAACGCGGTGGCCCGCCGCCGGCGCCGCGAAAACTCGACGGGGTCCAGATTGTGGTCATCGTCAGCGCCGGCGCTGGCGTCCGCGGGCCGCCGGTTGCGCCGGCGCCGTACGGGATCGCGGACTATGCTGTCGATGATGGGGGCCCAGATGGAGATCGGGCTGTCGGCGCCGGCATACGTACCGCCCCCGCCGCCATGGGCGGTGACGCCGCCGGCGGTCTCCATCTCCTCGAGGAAGCCGCTGCGGCAATAGGGGCACTCCATCTCCACCCCGGCCTCCGCCCCCACGGGGCTCACCGCCGTGGTGCACATGTGGCACCAGTACCTCCCGGCGACCACTGGCTCCGCCATTGCTTCCGATCTTATTGAACTTTCCCCGTCAATGGAGCAGCTCTATTTCTTCGATTTCGCTGTGAGGAATCAATCAAGGAGGAGATTGACACTGCAATGGCGAAGAAACCGAAAAGAATTGGAAGTCAATGCAAGCATGCACCATCTCTTGATGGGATAAAATCATGTTCTTTAATTCTGAATCTTTAGAAAATCTTGCCAAGATACAAGTTCGAGTATCAAATACTCAAATCCAATTAGCGAAAGAAGAAAATAACAGTAAGAATCCAAGATTTTGCAAGATACCCTTCAATGCCAAGATAGGCTCAACCATTAAAAAGAAACCAACACAACAATCGCAAATCTTTGAATAATGAAGGGGGAGAAACCCCAAACTCTTCTGCAAGATGAACAGAAGAAACACAGAGATCGGGACCAACCAACACAAACCCAATCAAGGGAAGAACAGGGGAGGTATCAATTCACAGCCTGAATCTTCTGTTCTTCTTGCATGGTTAAAGGAAGCAAACCAAGGGGAACGGATCAATCAATCAGTCACCAAGGGCAGGGCATGTGGGGGAGAGGAGAACAAGGCCGGAGGGGCCTGTCCACCTCCTCTATATTACTGTAAACACATTTTTTAGGTATCGATTAAAAGGCTTTGTCTCTTCAATTATTGCCTGCGGATGATCTGTCATTCTAATTTTAAACTCCCAAATCTTTTTTCCCCTTAATTTATCTCTCCTTTTTTTCTCCCTCTAAATGTTCAGTGGTGGTGGCATTTCGCTTTCCATACAACCCAGATATAGATCATCCAGGAAAAGGGGGAAATGAAAAATGTGTTTTTAGAAAGAGAAAAACATTTAAACATCCTCCGTTCTGTAATCATTGATCATGTGCTGATGACACCGTGATTCCTTAAAGTAGTCGGTGCCATCTCAGCTAAAGATTAAGAATGAGAATATTTCTTGATTTAAAAACACGTAGAGAGAATTTCAAAAGGCATATTTATTTCTTCTGTTTTCAAAATATTAACGATATGAGCTCTTACTTGTGTGGCCTATCGTATTGCTATTTGCTGATTTGCCACCTTGATAAACCACCTAGAGCTTAGTCTAGTAGGTTTATTGAAAACAGGAAGAGATATGGTATATTGAATTCCATGTTCGCTCCATCAGTGGAATAGAGGTGGATAATGCACTCATAATTCAACACTTTAGTATGTCCTTTTTTTCTTTGCGAGAAACACTTTAATGTATCATCTCTATTACTACATTTGCTAACAGTTGGTTAAGTAACTTTGACTTTGCACAAAGACTAGGTTACGGTGAAATTAAGAAAGCTATGAGAAAAAATGACTTAGATGCCTTCACTTAATTATTTTGGAGATGAAAGATATATTTTGTGTGGGTGATAATGAATAAATGCATATAGTTGAGAGAGAATAAATAAGGGTATAAAAGGAAATACCTCATTAAATCTACATACAAACCTTATATTTGTGCACAAGACCATTCAAAAAATAAGCCTTATAAAAGTGAACGGAGGGAGTATTCCAAAAGTACTCATAATAAATCTAGTGGTAATTATATACGGCTGATTTCATACCATTGTATATGCTCTAGCTGTTTGCATAGAAAAAAAAAACCATTCCCCTTTGCAAGCAAACTCCGTCGTTTACTAGTTTTCTATCAAGCTACTAAATGATGGAGTTTGTGCAAAGAGGAATGATTTTTTTTTCTACAAATAGCTAGGGTATGTACAATGGTGTGAATTTAGTCGTCTATAAAGTTGTCACATAGGATTTTTGCTGGTATGAATGAGAGAGGAGAGAGTAGTTATCTTTTTGTAAAGAGAAAACTATATAAACAACACAAAATATCATTGTATTAGTTATTATCTATAATAAATATTTTTTCTATGTCACCATTAAAAGATTGTAGGATCCTATAGAAACAATATTTAAAGATAATTCATTGTAGAAGTTGTCTTTAGTTTTGTCTCTAGATAATGTAGAAGTGTATATAGAAATCAGTTGTCACTATTAGTGTACATGCTTTTACAATGGTCATCTATGAGTTAGACGTCCCATTTATTTATTACAATATGTTCATGTTTAGTTCATCTCTAAATATTACTATAATTCAATCTCCTTTCTTACAGCTTCAAATGACAACCATCGGAAACTATATGTGGCGTGGTCTATAATTTAAAAGAGGCGTGGTCTGAACATTTTACAGTGGTACTGAACATTGCGGCTCAAATGTTTCTGAACATCTTGCAAACTTTGAAAATGTATAAATTTATGATCATTTAACAATCTCTGAACATTAACACGTTTATGAGATATTGCAGCTCAAATGTTGTAAACATGTGTTTTGCGGAGGTTCGAAATCAGGGCAGCAAACAGAACTGTCAAACTTCACATGATAAATCATGAATTGCAAGGTAGTATCATCAATCTAGTTCATATCTGGAAAAAAAAACTATCAGACATCATGAACAAGGGCATGCCATGAACGGGAACCAATTTTCCTCAACACCAATTCCACGAAAACAATTTCCATCTAGCAGTTCTTCCCCAGAGAAGAACAAATCTACAGGATTGGAAGGCAAAACAAAGAAAAGGTGGAAAACTGGGCCGGGGAGGTGGCCTAGGTCGCCGCGGGGGTCACCGTGGTCGCTGCTCGGGGTCGTTGTGGCCGCCGTGGGCAGCTGCAAACGAGACTCCAGGTCGACCTCAACGGGATCGGGGGCAAGGGAGTCTACAACCGGCAGCGAGGTCGAGCGGGAACGCTGAGGTGCTCCAGAGCCGGCGGCGCTAGGGATGCATGCAGGCCAGAGAGAGGCGAGTGCAACAAGGAGAGGGTAGAGAAATGAGGGGGCGAGGGCGATGACGCCGATGAGATGGACTGAAACGGGGTTTATATGCAGTGGTAAATGGTAGGTAAATACACCTCAACTTAAGAGGTACTCCCTCCGTCCCTCGAAGGTAGTCGTTTTAGATTCAAACTCCAGTATTAGAAAGGCAAAGAAATGACGCATGTACCCCTGTCTCATTAAGTGTTGCGCCAAAAAAAGAGGAACGCATGCAAAGAAACTCTATTAGGAAGGCAAAGAAGTGGCGCTAATTTTTCTCAGCGTCAATTTTTTGTCACCTTTGTTTTGTCAGCGCCAAAACAGATAAAAAAATAGCGCCAAATTACATGCATCAAAATTACAGGGCGCCAAAAATTAGAGATCGCCAAGAGAAATTACAGAGTGCCAACAGAGCGGCCAGAAAATTTGAATTCCCGGCAAAGATGCCAATGGGTGTGATTATAAATTTACCACAACCCATTGTTACTAGTATCAATCTTCCTGTCATTCACAAATAGGGAAGCAATTAGCCATGATCAACCTAGACCTAAACCAGCCAATATTAGATGAACAGGAGTACCTTGATCTAAACGTAGCCTTTGAAGATGAACAGGCTGGTGCACCCAATCAAGCACACAATGGCAATCCTATAGAAGAGCAAGTATTTGCGAAGGCAACATCAACCACCGGTCAACAACCATCGACCATTCTACATCATTTTACTAGTACTCCATGCAATGAACTTCTTGATCTCAACCATGATCATGATGATGAAGAATCAGTAACTTACTAATTGAATGTTGTCTTTCCACAGGCATGGATGAAGATATGCATGACTATGGCGTCTTCGCAGACCATGTCAATGTTGAGTTCGACGAGGAGGAGTTGCATGGCTCAAATCATCAAGCACCACATGAAAATGAAGAAGGGAGCAGGTTAAAAGATTTGACTGACCGTGAAAGGCAAGATATTTATGAAGCTTTACTACAGCGAACCAACCCTCATGGGGAACTAAATAGAAACAGCACCACCATTGTTGCTCACATGTTTCAAGTTCATCATCGTACAGTGCAGCGAGTTTGGCATAGAGCAAAGAAGTGTCGACAGCAAGGAATCCCTGTAGATGTGGGTTCTAAAAAACCTAAGAACTGTGGTAAAAAAAAAGTCCAGGTTGACTTGACACAGGTTCCAAACATTCCCTTGCCTCTAAGGAGCACTATCGTTCCCTAGCAAAGGAGATTGGGGTGAACAAAGCACATTGCAGTGCTTCAAACAGGATGCTACGTCGCCACTCTAACTCTCTTAAACCTTCACTAAGAGAGGGAAACAAAAGCGCAGAGGCTAGAGTGGTGTCTTTCAATGTTAGATGTTGATTCCTTGGCGATCAACCAAAATTTATTCAAATGGACAACATTGTCCATGTTGACGAGAAGTGGTTTAATGCAACCAAGAAGGATAGATCTTTCTACTTGCTTCTGAAGAGATGGACCCACATAGAACTGTCCAAAACAAAAATGCAATTGACAAAGTAATGTTCTTGGCTGCTGTTGCAAAACCAAGGTTCGACGATGAAGGTAATTGTACTTTTGATGGCAAGATAGGCTTGTGGCCTTTTATCAGAAAGGTACCACAATTGTTACTGTTTTAATCTTTGTTATGCACATTGTGCCTATGATGTTGCTAATTTCGATTTATTTCTAACAGGAACCAGCTCAAAGGACAAGTCGCAATCGAGAAAGGGGCACCCTAGTAACCAAAACAGTCAAGGTTGACAGACAGACTGTCAGGTCTTACATAATTGCTAAATTGCTTCCCGCCATCGTATCACATTGGCCACAAGGAGACCGGGCGAGAACTATATGGATTCAGCAAGATAATGCACCATCCCATGTACCAGTTGATGATCCCCAATTTGCATTTGCTGTTTCACAAACTGGGCTTGACATTCGTCTAATCTCTCAGCCACCAAACTCCCCTGACATGAATGCATTAGATCTTGGTTTTTTTGCGTCTCTCCAATCTTTGACTAGTACCAAGACCTCTAGAAATATGGATGAACTCATAGAAAATGTTTGCAAAGAATACGAAGAATACAACCCAAGTACACTTAGTAGGGTGTTCCTCACACTCTGAGTTGCTTGCTTGAGGTCATGAAAGATGGTGGAGGCAATAGGTACAAGATCCTCACATGAACAAGGAGAGGATGCGACACTTGGATCATGCCCAATCAGCTAGAATGTGATCGTCAGCTCTATGAGTCTGTCCTACAATCGTTAGCGAACTAGGGCTTTCTACCCATTGTATTTGAACTAATGACATCATTGGAATGAAAAGTGGATGGAGAAATGCTCACAGATTGCAATTAACAGGTTGCTAATAGTACTTAGCTGTCCAACGCTTAAATCTGCTAATAATCGTCCTTCTCGCCGGACACCTTCACATCCACGACGTTGGGCGCCACCTCCACGCTAGTCACCTCCACCTCCAAGCCGGTAGCCGCCACCTCCACTCCCCCTTCTTCTTCGTCATCAGTCGCGATGACCGCCCCGCGCTGCATCCACCTCCTGGCAGGTGGCCTGCGAAGGATCTGGATCGGCGGTGCCCGGCGTTTCCCAGGGCCCCTCTTCCGGATCCAATCGACAGCGCCCTTATCCATCACATCGCCGCCTCTCCCATCGCCGGCGTGCTTGACCTTCTTCTCGTCGGACGCCTCCACCTCCACGACGGTGGGCGCCACCTCCACGCTGGTCACCTCCACCTCCAGTCCAGCAGCCGTCACCTCCACTCCCCCTTCGTCTTCGTCATCAGTCGCGATGACCGCCCCGCGCTGCCTCCACCTCCTGGCAGGTGGCCTGCGAAGGATCTGGATCGGCGATGCCCGGCGTTTCCGGTGGCCCCTCTTCCGGATCCCATCGCCGGAGCTCTCTGCCATCACATCGCCGCCGCACCCCTCGATGTCGCGCTTCTTCTTCCTCTCGCCGGCGCGTTGAAGCGCTGCGACGATGCGCGCCAGTTCACGGTCCTCCTCGCTCATCTTCACAGCGGAAGATTTGGGGATTTGGGCGGGGGCGAGGGATTTTTCCTGTGGCCTTTGGGGAGAAACGGACGAGGCGAGAGATTTTTCTCCGTGCGATTCGAGAAGTCAAGTTAAATGATCGTGTCTTCTGCGTCCTCTATTTACTCGCCGTGTGGGACCCAAGGGGCCCAAAACGACTTGCTTCCAAGGACAAAAATTGAAGCTTAAAACGACTTCCTTCGAGGGACGGAGGGAGTATTTTGATAACCGGTGTACTACTCCTCGCGGAAGGAGTCCCAAGCTCGCTCCGCGATATACGAGGTAAGGGTTAAGTAATCACTATATAATTTTATTCATATTTTAATATTTGTGTAATTTTTAAAAAGTGACGTAGAGAAGCATCTTATAGAGCAGAAGTGATTTTCGGGGCTGCCGGGTATACCCGGCACTTCAAAAAATGTGAGAAATGCCACAAGATCACCTCTTCCATAGACCTAATTTGTTGATTGAATTGGTTCCGATTTAGGTGGTTTGAGATTTGTAAGACCTTAGAACTATTTGTATTGTACTTTTAGCAAATTTCATATATATATATATATATGTTGGATTTATGATGGTACGACATAATTATATAAAACTATAAAGTTGTACGTGTGAAGTGTGCATCTCATATAAATTTTTCTATTTCTGCCACTGTTTAGAGCTCTATTAAGTAGGCTCTAATGCTCAATTTGATTTATTTTTCATAGGATGGTATCATAGTACACATTTTGTCATCATCTAATGTTAACCACTTTGCCGTAAAATTCATAAACTTTTTTTAAAAAAGATGTACTGAAGCAAACCCAGGTAGGGTTAACTAACTATTTTTGGCATGCAGATGCATCAGGAATGATTACGAGTTTATACCCTTCTTCGATGAGTACTGCTACCTCGTGGAGTGCAAAGGGGAGTCAGTCGCCGTCTTCAGACAAGAGGAGGCAATCCGGGTATACAAGCTAGACCGGTGCAAGATGGAATGGAACAAGTTGGACGAAGGATGGGATGACGACGTGGTGCTCTTTTGGGACAGGAGAGCCGTGGGGCGGTTGCTCGGCACGGCAGCGCGTGTAGCCGGCGAGTATATCTGCCGGCCCTTTCCAAAACCGACGGTGCAATCTCGTTCTACTCCGTGCAGGAGCGAGGGTATCATCCTGGGTTTTACGGTGTGAACGAACAGATGAATGCTATCTGGTACCAGCCGAATCTAGACAGTGATTAGAAAGCTTTGCCTGCTCAATTGTTGCCTGGGGATGCTCTGTCATTCTAATAATCTAATCTTAATTAAAACTCCCAAATTTCCTCTGCTTAATTTAGCTCTGTCGTTTTCTCCCTTCAGTTATGGTGGCATTTCCTTTCCGTACAACCCAGATATAGACCATATATCCTGGCAAAAAAAGGGCAACTGTTAAATGTGATTTTAGAAAGAAAAATACCCTCCTTTTTTATGTAATCGTTAATCATGCGCTGATGACACTTTGATTCCTTGAAGTAGTGGATGCCATCTCAGCAAAAGATTAAGAATAAGAATATTTCTTGATTTAAAACAGTTCTTCAAGAGAATTTCAAAAGGCCTATTTGTTCTCCCGGTTTCAAAATGTTAAATGACACCATCTTTTACTTGTGGTCTATCACATTGCGATTTGCCACGCCACGATAAACCACCTAGAGTTTCATCTAGCAGCTTTACTGAAAAACCAAGAGAAACATGGTTATATCTAGCTGCATATCTCAACTAGTTTGACCAATCTATCGAGGAAAGGTGCTCCTCATACTACAACAATCTATAAGTCCTCATACTTCAACAATCTGTAAGTCTTTACAAGGGGAAACAAGATGAATGATTAAAATGTGTAAATAAATGAAATAAAAGAGGTGCTATCCAGAGACTCACTATGATGATGGGGATAATTAGACGCGCGGAAATGATGACATTGGAGAGCTCCCAAAGGTGCACCCGGTGATGGAGAAGGCCTCCTTCTTCCTACTCGGTGGTGTTGTAGATGAGTTCTTTGGAGACGGTGTCGTGGGCTTGTGGCTGTCCTTCCATACGATGGGCGCAAGCTAGGGCCGGGCAGAGGCGTGGCGGCGGGCCGTCTGACAAGCCAAACATGATAGAAGAGAGAGGCGAAGACGACGACAACAAAGATGAACGTGATTATACTGTTTTACGAGGAGTACTAGAATTTCTAGTGGAACCTGTTAAGGAACCTCGCTATCGAATAGTCCGGGGTTCCCGAACAGATCTAAAGTGGAGAATAGAAAGAGAGAGAGACACGTGTTTAGGGAGAGCAACAGCGGAAATACTTTATTGCTATTGAATTCTGTGTACATGGGGGGGACCCCCCTCCTCCTTTTATAGCGCTCTCTAGGGTTTCGGCATTAGGGGCCACATGGGTCTTCGATGGGCTTCAGGGTTTCTCAACACTCCCCCTTGGGCCCTTTGCCGAGATGCATATGCCTCATTAAAACTCCGAAAAACCCGATGGGAAAAATACTTGGAGAAAGAGTACATAGCATACGCTTACTATGTTGCACTAATTGCCTCACAAAAACCTTATACAAGAAAACTTCATGAAAAACTTGCTAAGGAAAAAGAGTACAATTCTCCCAACTTCAAATGCTAATCTTGAGATTCATGTTGGGTATTCATAATTCATGCTCGAGATTTATGTGGGGTATGTGAAATATCTCCCCGAAATCTGCACTTCTCTAAGTCTCATCATCCCAATTCCTTTCACGCACCTTTCAAAGGTAGATCTTGGGAGTGATTTAGTGAACAAATCTGCAAGATTTTCACATGACTTAGTATGCAATATCTTGATCTCGTTCATCTTATGCAATTCATGAGCATAGAAGAACTTGGGGTTGATATGCTTCGTGAGATTGCTCTTCACATAACCCATCCGTGCTTGGGCAACACAAGTCGCATTATCTTCATAAATTATCGTGGGAGTTTGCTCAATGTTCAAACCACATGACTTACGGATGTGGTGAACCATTCTTCCGAGCCATGCACATTCACGCGATGCTTCATACAAAGCGATGATTTCGAGTGGTTTGTCGACGTCGAGACAAGAGTCCGCTAGACGACTTCCAAGAAATTGCTGTTCCTCCACATAGGAAAACATAGCGGTTTGGGACTTGCCGAGATGCGGTCCGATAAATACCCGAAGATCGGCATAGCCAACCAAATTCAATTCATTATTTCTTCAAAAATGCATCGAGGTCTTTGCTTCTTTGGAGGTAGCTAAGATGTCCTTGATCCCTTTCCAATGCCTTTTGGTGGGTTCTGCCTTGCATCGAGCTAGCAAATTCACAAATAACGCAATGTCCTGGTCTAGTGCTATTCGCAAGGTACATGAGCGCTCCAACTGCACTCAAATATGGGAATTCTGCTCCCGTGACTTCCTCCCCTCTTCTCTGGTCTCAGATGGATCTAGGTCTGCTTGGAGTAACCTTCCAACCATTGGAGTCTTTGCAGGATATGATTTTTCAAAGCTAAATCTTTCCAACACTTTCTGCGTGTAGGTTGATTGATGTACCAAGATTCCTCCTTGGACATGTTCAAGTCGCAAGCCTAAACAAAACTTGGTTTTACCCAAATCTTTCATTTCAAACTCGGACTTCAAGTATGAGCATGCCTCTTCAATTTCTTCATCCGTCCCAATGATGTTCAAGTCATCTACATAGACGGAGATTATACGAGAATCCATTCGGGATCATTGTATAAACACACATGGACAATCTTCATTGTTTGTGTAGCCTTTCTTGCAGAGGAAATCACTCAGCGATTGTACCACATTCTTCCCGATCGCTTCACCCATACAATGATTTTTCCAATTTCACATCTGCATGTGTTTCTATTTGCTCCATCTTGGTTCGGGATAGGAATTCCTTCCAGTACTTTCATGTATATCTCCGAATCCAAGTTTCCATACAAATAGGTGTGACAACATCCATTAGCTTCATTCTCAACTTCAAGTTGATCGCCATTGAGATCAAATATCTAAAGGTAATTCCTCCCATGACCGGAGAATAGGTTTCTTCATAATCAACTCCGGGACGTTGAGTGAAACCTTGAGCTACAAGCCTTGCTTTGTACCTTACAACCGTTGTTTTCATTTCTCTTCGAACAAAGACCCATTTATGACCTACGGGGCTTATATGGGGAGGTGTGCGATATCTGAGCAAACACTTCTCTCTTGTTCGAGAGAGACTAACTCTGCAGATGATTGCCTTTTCCATTCTTCCCAATCTAGCCTTTTCTTGCACTCTGCGAGATGCGTGCTCGGGATCATGATCAATGATCGAGGCAATCTTCTTTATGAAGTAGGCATCAACGTTGGTTGTTGCTCTATTCGGATTCTCCTGTTATTACAAAGTTTATGGCCATTTCTTCATGGGATGCTTCTTGCACTTCTACTTGCTCTTCGCTGTTTTCCCTATCGCAGAGCAAGTTCCTTTAGCTTTCATCGCCTATGTGTGCGCACACATTATTTCCGCGGCTTCTGCGATGGAAGATTCAAGTCCGAATTGCCTTTCTGTTGGCTTCTTTCCAGGTGCAGTCTCAACTGCTCCCTTCTTTCCTTGGGGCATTTTCGTGATTGGTTGTGGTAAGTCCTCTCGCCCGCTTTTCTCGGACGCCTCCGGTACTTTGGGTTTGAGGAGCCGATTGCTGTTCTTTTCTTTGAGGCCTCTGAACAGGTTGAGGATACCTTCTATTTTCTTTGGTATTTTCACCTCTCTGGTGCATTTCTTGCTGGTACATGCGACTTAACCACGCCCTTCGGATCACAAAATGATCAGCGGTTCATTTGCTAAATTCGCAAATCGATTATCTTCTAGACTTCTTGATTTGCTTCATTAGTGCGGGGTCATATGCGGGGATCCCGTGGAATGCCATATGATTTCTCGGCATTTCTCATCCAAAGGTTGATTTCTCCCTAATGACGGAAACGATCCTCGTCAAAATGCAATCAATGACAAGGTCAGTATGCAAATCTCGATCATGGGTTCCAAATACCGATTATGGATGCACTCTCATAACCAACGATATCCCGGACTTGCGGAGAGAGCCCATTGCAATCACGAGGGGTGGTATAGGTACATATACCATACACCCAAATTTTCTAAGATGGGAGATCTTGGGATGATCCCGTGCACAAGTGCATAGGAGAATGGATGTTGTAGGCCGACGGTCTAAAATTGATAAGAGCTGCTGCGTGCGGATGCGTGTCCCCAACAAGTGTTGGGCAAGTTACAACTCGCAAAGCGGTCCGCAATGAACTTAATCCTCTTTATTAGTGCTTCGCTAGTCCATTCTGCGTATGGACGTGCGGATCGAGTGCTCAATCTGCTATCCTCGCTGCGAAGGCAATAATCATCAAATGCCTTTGAAGTAAATTCTCCGGCATTGTCCATTCGATGGACTTCACGCGATGATCGTGGAAAGCATTCTTAATTCTTATGATCTGCGAGATCGACTTTGCAAAAGCATGGTTTCTTGTTGACAACAAGCATACATGCGACCATTTCGAGGAAGCATCAATGAGCACCATAAAGTATCGAAACGGCCTCGACAGGGCTGAATCGGACCGCAAATATCCCCGGATGCGTTCCAGAATGCAGGATTTCACTTTGCACTTTCATGACAGAGGGTCTAGTTATTAATTTCCGGTGGCACATGCAGGTACACAAAATCTTCATGATTCGGAAATTCTTAACGTTAATGCCATGACCTTGTGAGTTGTTCACTATATTTCTCATCATTCTAAGACCAGGATGACCTAATCTACCATGCCATAAAGAAAATAATTGAGCTTCTAAAAAGTCTTCAAGGAAGTATACACTTGGTGCATGAATATTCGTGTAGTACAACCCGGATTCATATGAGGGATATTTTTCTAATACCATTTTTCCACATACCGCGTGCTTCACAATGCACAAGTATTCTTTGCCATTTTCTTCATTAGTTTCTACGTGAAAACTGTTGGCGCGGATGTCTTTAAAGCTTAAGAGAGTGCGAGTTGATTCAGGGTACAAAAGGGCTTCTTCAATTACCAAAGTTGTACCCATAGGCAATATAATAGTGGCTCTTCCTGAGCCGATTACATATGAGTCGCTTCCTGCGATCGTAGTAATCTTTCCAGCGTTCTTCGTGATCGACTGGAAATACTTAGACTCTCTTAAGATGGTATTTGTTGTGCCACTATCAACAATGCATATCTCTTCCATTTGGGCGCTACACGATTTCTTTTCAATTCTGATCTCCAGTAGAGCTTCGTGCTGATAACGTGTTAAGGAACCTCGCTATCGAATAGTCCGGGGTTCCCGAACAGATCTAAAGTGGAGAACAGAAAGAGAGAGAGACACGTGTTTAGGGAGAGCAACAACGGAAATACTTTATTGCTATTGAATTCTGTACATAAAGGGGACCCCCCTCCTCCTTTTATAGCGCTCTCTAGGGTTTCGGCATTAGGGGCCACATGGGCCTTCGATGGGCTTCAGGGTTTCTCAACAGAACCAAGGGTGTTGGTCATCATCTTGTGCCACCATCGTATACTATGCACGGACAATCACGATTGGTCATGGAGGTAACCGAATGTATGGAGAGTCGCTAGGAAGTTAAAATTCTTTCCTACACTAGTATAGTATCTTTGCTAACGCTACAACGGCAGTACACCCGCTTATCAAATTAAATGAGAAGATAAGTATGAATACAACACTTAATAATAAAAGAGAAATTTAGGATTTTAAATGAATTTAGAAAGAAAAACGGAACTAAATGGAGGTCGAATAGGCGAAAACGGGCTCCTAAAAGATTTTAAATCAAGAAAGAGAAAGAAAAAAGAATTTTCTGATCTTAGATTATTTTTTTTGTAGCTTTCACAGAGACAACAGTGCGTGCTCTGGCTTGGCGAGGGCAAGGGAGGAAGGCCAGGGTGGCCACCGGTCGCAGATGGAGTCGGCTTCGGTGTGGCGAGATCGTCGGCACCGACGCCTGCGGGGGAGGAGTCACGGTTGCGGTGAATTTTACCGGGAAAGATGACGGTGATGGCTTGGGATACCTCTAAAATCCGACGATCTTTACAAGAGGGAGCACTTGGGGATTTACGCAATGCGATGGGGTGGAGGAGAGCTCGTCGGCTTTTATAGCACCGAAACAAGCATATTTATGGAAACCATAATTTGAGATCAAATCAGATTGGGAGGAAATTTTGGCAATAGAGCACAAAATTTGGGGAATTAACACCATAGATGGAAAGAGGAGATTTGGTGCGGGATTGATGGAGTTTTGAAGCTTCTTTCTTGCTTTAATGGGGGAGGAAGAGAAGAAGCTTCTGCAGTCCAGGCTGCACTAAAAGAAGCTACAGTGAGTTGCCTTCATTTTTTAAAATATAGAAGGATTTTGAAAAGATAGCACATTAGGTTAAAAATTCTAGAAAAATTCTCAAAAACTTTTGATTATTTTGTACTTAATAAAATTATTTAAAAATTAAATTATAAATTTGCGAGGCACGACGGCCATGAGGTCGCCGACAAAGAACCTCGCCGCGTCGCTTAAAAGCCACCGATGGCGACTGTGGAGCCATTACAGACTGCGTTCTCCGGTCGCTGCCCCCATCTCCCGTTTCCTTTTCCCAAAGACGTAATGTATGGTCCTTTCCTTTTCCAGACGTTTGTTTTCTTTTCCTTGATTCCGTGACGTTTGTTTCCTTTTCCTTGTTGATCTTGGAGGTGAGGAAGGCTGTTGTAGGCTACTGAGGATGATTTCGGAAAAATATAGAAAAATAAATCGCGCTCGCACACCGGATCCGTAAGGAAAAAAGATAAAATTAAATGGTGCTCGCCACACCGTTCCGCGAGAAAAATTGAAAAAATTAAGCAAAGACTCATAGACAGTTGGTTCCTTAGATAAAAATGAAAACAAAAATTCAGCGCTCTGCATGCTGAAATTAGGCTCTATGGGGCTAGATCCGTAAAAAGTCTCGAGAAGAGTCATATTCTAAAAAATACGATCACAATGCCGGGACAATAAAAATTCAAGTCTTATTTCCTTGCATGCGGATCCTCCCTGTTTATTTCCTTGTTTGATTCACCCTCCTTCCAAATATGTAGTACGTACAATTTTGGCCAGTAAAAAATTCAAATCTGGTTTCCTTGTATGCGGATCCTCCTTATTTATTTCCTTGTTTGATTCGCTCTCCTTTTAAATATGTAGGTGGGGGAGGTCTGTTGTGGGCTACAGGGATGATTAGACACACTAAATAATGACCATCGGATGTGGGTGAGTAAAACTGAGGAAAAATCTGAGACGTTCATTTTGATGAATGCAAGTTTCTGGGGACGTTTTGCTGGGTGCACGAACATTGGGCCATCTCTAATGAGGTGCATTATTTAGGGTGGACGTAGGAAAATTTGCTTAGGTGCATTATAAAAGGGTATAGATAAGACGGTTAATAAAGGGTGTTGATCGTCGTCTTGTGCCACCATAGTATACTACTAGTATAGTGTTCTGTTTTTCGGTTTCCTTTTCCTAGCACGTAATATATAGTCTTTTCCTTTTTTTAGAATATTTGTTTCCTTTTCCTTAATTCCAGGATATTTGTTTCCTTTTCCTTGAGATGATGCTGGAGGTGGGGGGAGATCTGTTGTGGGCCACAGGGATGAGTTAGACACATTAAACAATGGCCATGGTTGTGGGCGAGTAAAGCTGAGGAAAGATCTGAGAGGTTAATTTTGATGGAGGCAAGTTTCTGAGGACGTTTCGCTGGGTGCATGAAGGTTAGACCATCTCTAGTGGGGTGCATTATTTGGAGTGGACGTAGAAAAGAATGCTTAGGTGCATTATAAAGGGGTATAGATGCACGGACATCCACGATTGATCGCAGAGACGATCGAATGTACGGAGAGTCGCTAGGGAATAGTATACTATGCACGGACAGCCACGATTGGTCGTAGAGACGATCGAATGTACGGAGAGTCGCTAGGGAAGTCAGAATTCTTTCTCACATAAGAAGGCTATAATATACCTAGACAAGTCCACGGTGATGTGGACGTGGACGAGGTATTTGTACAGTGAATTTCGCCACCGTTCTATCTGTTTTTTCCTGGAACGATTTTCTACTTAAAAATGTTCTCCCCCATCTCCGTGTTATCTTCAACTTCCTCAACGGTGGGCTGGGCTATGATTACGCGGGCTTCAATCTCGAGGCCCGACCCGATCGAGGCCGCCTGAGGAAACAGTATGCTTAGCTCAGTCGAGTTGGGTCCTGGACGGGACGGACCCCGACGACCCCACCATTCGCCGCGTCGCGCAGCGCTGTCCTCGCCGACGGACTCCGATGGCGGCGGCTACACTGCCTCGCGCCCCCGTCTCCTCCTCCTCCGCGAGCCTCGTATTCTTTTGCTGCGGCGGCCAAGCTCGCCCTAACAGCCGCGCTGGCGCGGCGGGGTGGCGGCGCACGGAGCCGTATCCGGCTGTCTCCGTCGCGGCGGGCCCCGCCCGGTCGTCGCCCGGGGCGCTCGCCATCGACCCCAAGGTCTGTTGATTCCTGCGCGGAATGTATACACCCCCTCTCTTTTCGGTGAAAGCAGCTGGGAATTGGGATGAGCTGCAAACCCGCGTGTACTCCATTCCCATCCATTTTAGTCGCCTTGAATCTTGATGAGCGTGAAGAGAGCCGCATGTTCGGTAAAAGCCCTAGATGAGGATCAACCACCAGTTTTGTGCAGAGTTAGTCTTCCTTCCATTTAGTTAAAGAGGTAGAGGACTATGGGAATTCTTGCATTTTGTTTTTTTGAGCTATCGCTATTTATTTGTTCATGGTTGACTCTCGGCTTGCTAGCTTACTCTGTTGATGCAAATAATACCACACATCAAAGTAGTAAATACTCCATCCGATCACAAACAAATATCGTTTTGGATGTCAACACGGTCCCTAAAACGCAACTTTGAGTACTAATTTATATTGTAATATTTTTATAAAACCCAATATAATTATAATATTATGAAAGTACTTATGGAGATAAATCTATACATATGATTTTTATGTATCCAATCTAAATATTTAAAAAGATATCGATAGCCAAAGTTTTAAAAGTTTGACTACACACATTCCAAAACAACATATATTTATGACTGGAGGGAGTATTAAAAGAGGACTGCAAAACGTCTTCCCTTCAAAGCTGATGATTTACTGGTGTGTTTCTATGGTGGAAACTGTGTTACGCGTTACTTATATTATGCTTCAGTTGTTTGTTATGCATAATTTACTTGCAATATACAAAGAATGGATTAATATTGCCTGATGATGACTACAAGTATGTTGATATGCATTAGCAAGCATTAAGCCAGGGAAAGGAATTCATCATTATTAACTTTTTGAAGGAATGTAGGAAGCAATACAAATCAATTAAGCATATAGATGAAAATGGTCCTGTTATGTTGCCAAGCGCCCTATCCTGTCGATTGGTGCCTACAACGTTTCAGGCAACAATTGGATGTAATAACCTTCAATTGCACGAATCTTGAACTACATATCATTGCAAAAGGCACAGTTATCAGCTGGATTCATTAATAGTGACTATTTTACTTCTCTTTCTATATGAAATAGATTTTTTTGAAACATGTCATTGCAATATTTTTCATTATCTCATGGATTTAAAATACCTTCTAAATACCTTGAGAATCACATTCCATCCTGCATTATATCGCATACACATTCACCCTTCTGAAACTCTGACACGGAAACTTTGGAGTGGCATATGTGCTGACCAGCAGAATTGTTGATCAATAGTTAAGTGCTTATTCTCATAGTTCATATTTGATCCTACCTTTTTCCTTGCTCAACATTTGCATCTATTATCACCATTATTGTTTATTAGTGTATATATGCAGCCCTAGAATTGGTACATTGTTGGAGACTTGGTGTGTTAATTGGGTGTTGCATAATGCATTGATACAGATGCAGCTGTTGTTATTGTGTCATCGTTTGATTGATTAGTGAACAATTTTTTTTTAGTTTTTGGGAGATTTGCCTCCATAGCTGGTGTTATTTCACTGAACTAAGACTTTTCCAGTGATATGGAGCTAATTTTTCCAATAATTTATAGAGGAGCTAAGACAAGCAGGATAGGAGACCTGCCAGTTTGTACCCATCTTTTGCAGATCTGAGGAGGCATTTTCTTACAAAATAAAAACTTTCTTAAGATGTACTTTATTACAAATATAAACACTGTGAATTGTATATGATTGGTTTGCTTAGTTATATCTTTATTTGTTTGATGGGTTTTTGTTTCATCTATGTTTTTGTATGTGCAGATATATCTCTTTAATTTAGACTCTGTTGTAGTACAAATATAACTACTTCTCACTTTCTCAGTCGCATTGCTGTGATTTTGCATCTTGCAGTTGTGCATGGAAGGCGAACCTTTGTTTGTAATAGTATTCTCCTTAGAGAAAGAGATACAAAAAAATACAAAAGTATCTAACATAAGCTTATTGTCGTCCTGGAACACATTTTAGGTCGAAACATTACTGGACAGTGTGAAGTGGGACAGCAAAGGGTTGGCAGTTGCTATTGCCCAAAATGTGGATACTGGAGCCATTCTTATGCAGGGTTTTGCTAACAAAGAAGCCCTTGCAACAACTATATCAACCAGAAAAGCTACATTCTATAGCCGTTCACGGTCTTCATTGTGGACTAAAGGGGAGACATCCATGAACTTCATCAACGTGCACGACATTTTCCTGGACTGTGACCGTGATTCAGTAAGCATCTTCTGCTCATCAAAACTTTCAGTTTGGCTTTAGTGGATACTAACTTGGGTGGTTTGGTGTTTCTTAAAACTTAGATAATATACCTTGGCAAGCCAGATGGGCCTACTTGCCATACAGGGGCAGAAACATGTTACTATTCTTCAGTCTATGGTGCCCTGCAAGGTTCGAAGGTATTCATTCTTGAGTGACCCTTGCTGTAAATAGATCCATTATTGAGAGACCCTTCCTATAAATTGACTTCTACTTGTAATTTAATATGATTTTCCTTCATAGGAAAATCCAGATAGGCAGGTTGCCACAACTCTATACTCACTTGAAGATACGATTAGTAGACGGAAGGAGGAGATAGTTACTGAAGGAAGTGGCAAGCTATCATGGACGAGAAAGCTACTGCTTGATAACCAGCTGCTTTGCTCGAAAATACGGTATGTGATGCTATGCTTATTTCTAATAATATATTATAAAAGCTGTCTATAAATTTAATGGTCAAGACATCAAATTGATAAGCATAGCATTGCTTTACTTTTTGTAGGCTGGTTTGCCAATGTAACACCCTAATTTTCACGCCTTTTGAAAGTTTTCAAAATAAAAGGAACCGTTTGGATTTTTTTTGAATTAAATAAAGCTTAATTGAAATAAAAAAAGATTTAATTTGACTAATCTAAATGTCAATTAAAAGAAAAACAATTTTAGTTGGGTTCCTTGTATTGCAAGAAATTTTTCTGCATTTTCTTGGAATTTTTGGAGATCGTTTGCTATTTATTTGAATTTCCAGCATTTTTCCTAATTTGGAAATCCTTTGCTAATTCTCAAATCTCCTCGAGCCAAACGGTCAGCCCAACTTCTTTTCTGCCGCCCGTTGCCATAGCCTGCTTCATCGGCCCGCCAGCCCAACCCATCCCGCGCCGAAACCCTAGCCGCATTGTTCTTCCCCGTCGAAACCACTCGTCGCCGTCGACTCGGACTCCAAGACTCGCATGCCAACGAACATCGTCTGTGCATAAATACCCGAGCCTATCCGCGTCACAAGGATCGCCTTGTCGCCCTCTTCCAAAACCCTAAGGTTTTACTTCGGATTGCGTTGTCTCTGTTGAAGGTTAGAGATCGACAATAAAATTTATACTTCGAGTACCTTCGGGTGAGCAGAGTCAAGCACGAAATCAGGGACACCAGATGTAGACAGGTTCAGGCCCCCTGAATGGGTAATACCCTACTCCTGTATGGATGATGTATGGAGTTGATGAACAAAGTACAGAGCAATCTTGTCTAGTCTAGTTACAATGCGGATTGCACCTAGGCTAAGGCTGTGCTATGCTAGAAGATGACGAAACAGGCTTCGTCAGCTCTAGGTTCTCTATGCTAACAAGCTTCTTGCTTGGTGGCTAATTGCTTGAGAGTCGCTCTTTTTCTCCTGGATCCCCCTTTTGAGGATCCCTACCTCTGGCCTTATATAGTCGAGGTAGCTCGGCCTCAAGTCGAGTTGTAGTCGGTTTGGAGTACCAGATCGTAGCCGATGTGAAGTCCATCGTCGCGTGATCTTCGCAGCGTATCCAAACTTCCTTAGATATCAGGTGTACTCGAGTCGGTTTCCTCGTAACGAGAATATGATCGAGTCCTTCCTAATATGGAGTTATCCTTTCCGCGCATATCTTATCTCTCAGAATTGGGCTCATGATATCCGGAATCTCTTCATGCCGTTAGGACATATCCTTCACGTATCCTCTGTGGACACGTACCCCATGCTTAGATATTCGACAGTAGCACCCGACCTCTGTTCAGCGGAGGGTCTGCTTAAGCGCTTGGTCGAGTAATGCCTTGCCTGCTTGTAGCCGAACGATTCGAGTAAATTGGGAATCACTGAGTATCGAGTAGGGATGTGCTAGGTCGAGCGCTCTACCATCAACCCGTATCGAGTCCTCAGGGCAACTGCAAGTTACTCGATGTCGACTTATCGACTCGACTCTGATCAGAGTTAGAAATTCAAAAAATCTAAATGTCGGGCAGTTGAGCATTTATTGCTCTCGTCTGTAGCGCCAAGATTAGTGCAGACGCCATCATTTCGCCTTTTGCGCCGATCGAGATGCCATGCCAGGGGGAATGAACCGTTTGCTTGGAGAGAGGATTTCGGTCTATAAATTTCCATACCTGGAACTGTAGCCATTCCCCTCCTTTTTCGCCTCTAGCCTTACTCTCGAAGCCTCCGTCGCGCTCTTGAAGCTCTAGCGCCGCCACCTTTAGGGAATTCATCCCACATCCCTCTCAATGGCCTTTGCCCCTTCAACCAGCGTCGGTGTTGCTACGCTGCCGGAGAAGAAAACCGAGAATACCGAGGCAGCCTTCGAGGACGAGGCCCTCGAAAAGGTGTGGCAGAGGTCGATCATGACGGAGAAGCGTCTCGCTGACCTGGAGAAGGACGGCTTCGTCCCTCCACGGGAGTTTTTCCACTGGAGGCCGTCTCAAGGTGAACTCTATCCCACCCCTGCGAATGAGGATGAGACCGTCGTTTTCGAGGCCTTCTTCCGCTGCGGGCTAAGCTTGCCTCCTCTATTTTTGCTATCGGTTCTTGAGCTTTATCAGATTCAGCTTTTCCACCTGGCCCCAATTCTATCACAATGCTTAGTGTTTTTGTCCACCTTTGTGAGGCTTTCCTGGGCATCAGTCCAAGTCTCAACCTGTTCCGCCACTTCTATATTCTGAAAAGGGCGATGAAGAACACAGTTGTTGGGGGTGTCGGATTTTACCTTTGTAGCAGCATGTAGAGCTCCTATATTTCTGTTCCTGTTACCTCCTCCTGGCAGTCAGACTAGAAGAAACAGTGGTTCTACATCACCTCTCCGGACACTATGAATTACCCCATAGCTTATCGACCACTCTTGCTTCATCCGATTGACCTCTGGACGAAAGTCCCTCCCGCGACTGCTCGATCTTCTTGTTATGTTCGGATGATCTAGGAGCTAAGGAAAATCGGGTTGACCGGGTGGCACGTTGCTAGGGACTTCCTTACGCGTCGGTCAAGTCCGCTGAAGTGCAGGAATCACCTTGCTTGGGGCTACTCCGGAGTCGATAACGCTACCAGGGACAATCCTGAAAGTAAGCACTTGTAATACTTTTGTTTTCCTTACCTTAGTCGATGAGTAGCGAACTGAATTGCTTTTTGCCAGATCTGCCGGACTCGGACATCTCCTGTAGGCTGAGCAAGATGTTTCAAGGCTTAGAACCTGACACTTGCGGCATTGAAGCATACTCGCTCGCCAATCCTCGGCCAGAGGTGAGTACTGTTCCGTGGTTCACAATTTATCGTTCGAACATCTGTTTTCCACTTTAACCTATCATTTCCTCAGGAGGCCGAGTTCGATGATGAAGGCGGGCCGATCACAGGAGCCATCGACCTAGAGGACGACGAGCCAACCCAAGACGATGATCAAGCATTGGGCTCTGTCCCCGCTGGTGCCGTCTCCCCTTTGAACGATCCGACGCCTACCATCATTCCGAGTGACGGTGGAGCAACCCCCGAGCAAGAAGCGGCCGAGTCTCCTCGAGCAGTGAGGTCGATGTCTCCAGTGCCCCATCGTCCAGCCAAGCGTCTACGCACCTTGCCGTCGAGACCATCCAGTCAGGTGACCTTCAATCGCTCACTTGGCTGCTATGAAGTCCCTTCTGACGTGATCCAACAGATCCTGGATGACCAGCAGGCTGCTTGGAGGGCTGATGCGCTGATGAGAAGCCAACTACCGGGACTAGACCAGTCCTGGTAAAACCAACTGCCAGACAACCAAAGTACAAGCAAGGATTCGTCTGGCAAAGTAGGTTACCTCTTCTTGCTCATGATTCCTTTTTCTTGCAGGAAGAGTGCGTCTGGCGGTGCTGTCGATGACATTGCCGTAGCTACCTTGTCATCGCCCAGCCTGGCCACCATGGCCGCAGTTCCCTCTCCAGCCGCTCATGTTGAGTGTGCCGACGATTCTGCTACGGCAACAGTTTTGCCTCCTCTAGCTTCATATGCGCCTGGGGTGTTCTGGTTCATTCTGAAACCCAAAATCGAGGTATGTGAACACGAAACCCCCTGTCCTGCCAATCTTCCCCTCGCTCTGTTTTTGACGCCTTTGGCTTCATATCGCAGCATGCGGCCAACGCCTTGCATGAGGCCAAAATCTTCTGCGAACAAGCCCACCAGCAGACCGAGCGGCTCATGGCTTCCCACGATCAAATACTCAAAATGAAGAATGCCAAATTGGAAGCGCTTAGGGCCCACCTGAAGGCTACTCAGGCTGACAAAACTGCTGCAGAGGCTGCACTGGCTGAAGCCACAACCAATCGGGACAAGGCGGAGGCGGACAAGAAGGTAGTCGAGGTCGAAAAGGCTGCAACAGATGCAGCACTTGCCACTCTGCAGTCGAAGACACTCGAGCACTTGCCACTCTACAGTCGAAGACACTCGAACTAGGAGCGCATTTCCCCATACGATTGCCAGTGGTATGTCGAATGGTCTCAAGTTATTTTATTTCCGCTGCAAGTGTTTATTTGTTTCTTACGTCCTGTGGGGCATAGCTGTGTAAACCTTGACAACAAGGTCCGTTGCTATTATTTAATAATAATTTGCTACCTTCTTAATTCATTGAATGAAATGATATTTCATCTAAGTTGTCACTGTGTGCACTAGCGTGATCCTGGACTAGTGCAGTACGCAGAGGGTTTCGGATTGGTAATCTGGTCCCGATAGCCAAATTGTGCATTATTAGGGATAAAATTTTGCATTTGATCCTATCCTTAATTCTCTTATGTTAGTTCCGTCATCTCTACTGCCCATGTAGGCATGTACTGGTGATTGGTGTGGTAATTGATCTGCGCTTGAGAATGCTAGTTATCAAGCTCCAAAAGAGTTCTCTTTTCTTTTCTTTTTTGTCTCATGGATTTTGGTTGACATGGTGGGCTAGAATAGCGCTCTATACTGCTATATACTCCCTTAGGTCAGAAACTCTCGATGTCTAGCTTTATCATGGCTTATGAGATGCAATCATGACCAGTAGTTTTTGTCACAATAATTCTAAGTTATAAAAGCTCAACATTATGGAGGTAGTTCGTATGACAAATATGCCTGAATGCGACCAAATGAGATATTCAAAAAGACATTGTTGGTCAAGGATCAAAAAGCTTGACAGCGCTCCTCCAACTATAAGTTTTTATGATAGGAGGAAGTAGTCCGCTTGAGAAATCTAATTTTGCAACACACTATATGTACTACATTTATTTCTTAGATTTTGACCTTCTGCATTTAACAACTGTTGAATGGGAGTCCAATACCCATTTTTTGTTAATTGAAGCCTTACACCTCAGTTTGGTTGATCTTGGCTTTCACAGTGCTGCATTTGATATCCATCAAAGAATTGATTACTGGACTTGGCCCAGTAAGATTTTTAAAGTACTGTAGGCCTATATAGCAGACCCGATTCAACATTTTATTATTGTAGAGGACTCCTATTAACACAATTAGGGCAGCGTGTGATAATTGTTTTGATAAACAAACATATAACAAACGAGGGTAATGATGATGCTGTACTCCTAGTTTTAACAGAAACTAGTCTTTCCTGGTCCGCAGTATGCTTTTTACATGATATATTTGACAAGACTGTTCTTTAGACCTAGGATGCCCGGATACGCCGATACCGTGGTACGCCATTTCCCCAAAAACACCGATACTGCGATATGTGTATATATATAATAAAAATTCAATAATAAAGAAACATACATGAGATATAGTATATCATACATAAAATCGATATAAAAGAGACAATAACAAAGAAAAATGAAGAAGCAAATAGGCTAGACCATTTTGAAAGCCCATTAGCCTATAGCAAGTGGCTTACAGCATCTAGTCTACTGCTGCCTCAAGCATCTCCCCAATTGTGCGCTTCTATTCGTGCCAACCGCAACTATATGTTTTGCCTCCTAGCCGCCGCTGCCCTCACCAGCTTCTGGCTGTCGCTGGCTACCTGGGACTATACCACACTACTACAGACAAGAGGGAAGACAAGTACTAGTGGGAGGACTCATCGTGCGTGAGGACTAGAGGCGGCGTCACACCAGCAGGGGGAGGGGTGCCGCGCTCCACTGTCTACAGTGGAGAGGATTGTTGGCGTGGGAGCCCGAGATAAGAGAGGAGTAAGGACGGTGGTGTAGGGAGTGAGATGAGAGTGAGAGGGGACTGTGAGATGGGAATAAAGGAATATAATGTCTCCTGAGTTTTTAGAGGCACTATGATTGAGAGGTATTGAGGAAGTATTAAGCATACCAGAGAAGTATCAGGAATTATTTTCTTTTTTAAAAAAATAGAAAATTCACCGATACGGGCAGGATATGTATCCGATCGTATTTGATACCGATATGCCAGTTTTCTGAAGCATCCGAGTAACATAGCTTTAGACAATCAAACTTGGTGATTTGCGTATATGTAGTATTACAGTGTGGTTGTCATACACTATCATGTCTGCGTTGTTCTCACTGAAAATGTCCAGTATCACAATGTATTTCTTTGGATTTGTTGTGTGCATGTTTCTTACAACTTTGTTCTCGCATTTAGCAGCTCCTTTGGACAATTTGATATGGCAGGGTGCATGTGTAGAATAAAAATTCCATGCTCCGTGCATTCAACCTGGTGTCCAGTTTGCCTTAATACTTGATCTTTCTCAGTGAACTTTGGATATGCTCGTTACAAGCTTTTCTTATACCTTGTAAATTTTGCACCACGAGAGCAGGGAAAACCACTATCAGAGGCAAACCTAAGAAAATTTCAGTAAATTTCTCTAGTTGATACGAGATGCAACAATGACATTTTGTATGGGAGTACTGTCACCTATTTAAGCAACGATTTTAAGATGGATTTGAGTCAACTAACAAGGTATTGCAAGCATAGCAGGAAAATGTTGTAAGATGGGTAAATGACACATTCATTATCTTTCTTACACTTCACCTTTTGAATTATTTAACCTCAATGTAAGGGATTGTTTTTGAATACATGTCTTGTCAATCGGTGGCTTGGTGTAACTGCTGACAATTGTGTGTAATTTATGCATTTTTCATACCTCTTCTTTTGTTATTGTTATTCTTTGTTTGACTCTTATTACTCTCTTAATGTTGATATATCTCTCTTTTGCCGGTGCTGATTTGTTTTCATATCATTCAGTGAAGAAGCGGGTGAACTGATTCAAACGCTGCTTGAGAACGAGGACAAATCCCGTACAGCCTCAGAGATGGCTGATCTGCTATACCATGCAATGGTGCTGCTTAGAGTCAAGGATGTGAATATGCACGAGGTCCTGGAGGTCCTCAGGAAGCGATTTTCGCAGTCTGGCATCGAGGAAAAGGCCAGTCGTTAGCATGCCCGCTCAGATATAGGTGGATGAATTTGCCATCTCGTACCAGCGTTGCTGCCAAATGTGTACTATGGAATAGTTTGGTCCTCTTGGACCGTCGGTTGCGTTTATGTTTTTCGTTACTCTCCAAGAAGACGACTCTGAATTTGTCTGCAGTTTTCTTGATGACCGCAGTGTGTGTAATTTGCAGTCTGTTCGTGCTTCCGCCAATAAAGTTAGCTCATTAGCTTGGTGTTTCTTTGAGGTAACTGGTTTTCTCTTCTTTTCCCCTCTGAAAAATGGCTGGTAGAGTTCTGCTTCGCGTGCGATCTGTACCATACGGTTTATACCTCATGATCTCCCTTCCCATACAGTTTTAGGCCTCTCGGCCGAAATTTTAGTTTAAATTCTCAGACTATGCATGTAGATCTCGGCTAAGAATGGGTTTCCTAAACAAGGCTTTAGTGGACTATCACACATCCTTAAAGCATAAATTGTGTCATGAGTTGTCGTGGCATTTGCTGTTTAGAACAGCAAAAGTTGTGACCTTCTATCAGTATCTTAAATAGCTAGCTATAGCTGCGTTATAGCTTTTTTGGATCCCAAACACGAAGCTACAGGTCAATGTTTCGTTATATTAGCTATAAGCGTTATAGATAGCAATAGTTTCGCTATTTGACATAGCTTGTAACTAGTGATAGCTCTACTATCTTACATAGAAATCTATGGGTCAAAATATTGGACATATTTTAAAATCCAACATTACTAAAATATCTAAATGCATCTCTTATAAGCCTGAACCACGAGAAAACCTAGTAAAAGACATCATCTCACCCTTTTTCAATAATCTAACATCTATATTTCTCAGTGATTAAGTACTTATTGTTAAAAACATTATGATATAGTTATCATTTATAGTCTTTTGGATATGTATTAGTATGTTTGTACATTCCATAATTGACTCATATTCTTACTATAAAAATACTAGTACCTTCTAAATACCTTGTTTTAAAGATTTGTTTAGAGGTGACTTATGTTATGTACATATTTATTTATTTTAAATCTTTTAGTAGTGAAAAGTCTACGAATGATAGCTTCCGCGATAGCTGCTGCAGTTTTTTTTGGACCTTATCATGAAGCCGCGAAAATCGCGATTTATAACCTTGCCTAAGGGTGAAAACGAGCCAGATATTTCCCGTCCGATCTAGGACCGGATCCGGTCGAAACCGGATTTGGATATCCGACCGAATCCGAGAAGGATCTAGATAATTAAATCTGGATTCGAGATCAAATTTAGAGCTAGCAATATTCGAAAAATTTTGGTCAAGAACCGGATATCAGATAATAATCCTATCCAGATATCCGGAACTAATTAGCCCGTTAGCCCACACAAGTAGGGATGACAACGGGGAAAATCCCCGCGGGGAGCGCCCTCCCATGCCCGATCCCCGATAAGCAAAATTTCCCTGCCCCCGTCCCCGTCCCCGTACATGGGGCTTAATTCTTCCCCGTCCCCGATCCCCGACGTGTTTGCGGGGCCCCGACGGGTTTGCTTGGCCAAAGGACTCTCTATGGGCTGGCCACTGTAGGAACCGGTTATTCGAGATTTGCCATCGTTCCTTTGCTTGTTTGAACGATGCCATTACGAAACCGTGCTTATTCGAAATATGCCACCGCTCGCGACACGTGTCCCGTCCGGTCAAACCGAGCGCAGGACGCAGCCCATTCGGACGATTTTGCCCCTCCGCACCTGACCTGGCTGGGACCAAGAGCCACGCAAGATCAGTGCCTCCCCCATTCTCTCCCGTGCCACCCAAGAGCCAAGAACCCTATATAGATTCCCCACCCAGCGACCGCGACGAGCCCTAGCAATCCAGCGCCGTCAGCGATTGCTTCCATGGCGGTGGCCTAAAGGCGCGTCATTCCCACTCCGCTTCGGCTAATCGGATGTACGTGACGGCAATGGATGCGGCTGTCGAACTTGGTATGGCCACCGCGCCGTGTGCTTCAGAGAAGTAAGTGCTGAGATTGTTGGCATGGTAGTTTTGATTGTTTGTTTGCATAGTAATTTAGCTTGGTAAATTAGATGTAGTTTTGACTCTTTCGGGATTTCTATAGGAGCGATGATTCACCGGAAAAGTTTAGGTAGTTATTCGGTGGAGGCCTTCTCCACAATAGAAGAAAGCGGTAGGAAGGTGTACACTAGGTCAAGGAAGCTGACATGGTTAACCGATGAGAAGGATATTAGCTTGCGGTCACTGAAACAAGGTTTGCATAGGCATGGGGACCCAACCAAATGTGTTATTTGTACTACTATGATAGGCAGTGCGGTGAGGATGCTGAATTCACTAAGGATACTGATGTCAGGAGCTTGATTGAGATGTACAACATTGAGAAGGAAATCACTTTTATATGTTTTGATCTTGATGATGGAGGACCAAATCCATTTGATAATGCAGAGGAGTATGTTGGTGTAGATGATGAAGACTTGTACAGGGATGCTAGAGGCACTGACAACTTTGCGGAGGAACCCTCTTACATGGGTGAACCTAGTAGCTTTGAGCCTGGTGAAGCAGAGATGGCAGATGACGATCTCAAGAGTCGATTACACATGATCTTAGCAACCCAACTATTGTCAAAAGGGCTATGTTCCCTGATATAGTTGCTTTCAGAAAGGCTATTAGGCATTATGCAATCCTGAATGACTTTGAAATAAATACAATCAAGTCTGACCAAAGTAGGTTTATTGGTGAATGCAAACATGTGGGTTGTTCTTGGAGAGTTCATGCTTCTAAAATGCAGGATGGATGTGCCATTATGGTAATTCACCTTCCTGTGTGTGTCTCAGATTATATGTGTTGCAATGTGCTAACATCTGTGTTTCTTGTATTTGTAGATTAAAACTCTTAATTCAAAGCACATTTGCCCTAGTACAAAGATGATGGAGGGAAGATGGCTACACAAGATTGGGTGGCGATGATTAGGGGACTGGTTGAGAAAGAACCCAAATAAGGGGCAAGAGAGGCTCGGATGAAGTCGCAGGATGAATACAAGATCAAGTTGGGCTATGGTAAGACATGGGCAGGTATGCAAATAGCACTTAGACAAATACATGGTGCATATGAGGATAGCTTCCAAATGCTTTTCAACTGGAAGGCTGAGATAGAACATAGGAGTCTAGGATCAATTGTAGAAATAGAACTGAAGAAGTATGGCAATAAGATGTGTTTCCACAGAATGTTTGTAGCATTTGAACCTTGCATAGATGGATTCTTGAGAGGTTGCAGGCCATACATTGGTGTGGATTCCACTAGCCTAAATGGTACATATAAGGGACAACTAGCATCAGCAACATCTGTAGATGGTCATAACTGGCTTTTTTATGTTGCTTATGGTGTTTTTTATTCTGAAACTGAGGACAACTGGACATGGTTCATGAACCAATTGAATAAAGCTGTAGGAAGTCCTGATGGTTTAGTGATATCTAGTGATGCATGTAAAGGGTTAGAGTCAGCTGTAAAAAATGTGTTCCCTAATGCTGAGCACAGAGAGTGTATGAGACATTTGTATAGTAATTTCATGAAAAAATTCCATGGCAAGGTGTACACAGATCACTTATATCCTGCTGCTAGGTCCTACACAGATTCTAGATTTCAGTGGCACATGTCCAAAATTTTTCAAAGATCGCCAGATGTCAGTAGATTATTTGCGTAAGCATCACCATGGTTTGTGGTATAGATGTGGTTTCTCAGAGCTTAGCAAAGTAGACTACCTCACAAATAACATATCTGAGAGCTTCAATAACCAAATAAAGGACCTCAAGGGCCTGCACCCTCATGAACTCGTGGATAGAATAAGAAAACTGATAATGAGCAAGTTTGCTGTTAGGAGGAGTATTGGCAGGTCAATGGAAGGAGTGATCCTTCCTAATGTGATGAAGGAGTTGTTTGTGGTAAGCAAGCAAGCTGGACTTGCTCATCCAAAGATCACCAGGTCTGATGATACTGAGGTAGAGGTCACATTTGAGAATGAATTGTTGGACAAAAGGCACTCTGTGAAGTTACATGAGAGGTCCTGTACATGTAGGCAATGGCAAGTGTTGGGGAAGCCTTGTAAACATGCAATGGCATTCATCTGTTCCATTCGTGGAGCAAGCATAGAAGATCATGTGGACAGCTACTACTCAGTTGAGAGGTTCAAAGAAGCTTATCAAGGTATTATCCCCAAAGATGATGACATGACTCAAAGGAAGCATGTTGATGTTGGGCATAAGGTGCATCCACCAAAGCAGAAGAGGGTGGCGAGCGAGCCAAGGAAGCAGAGGTCGAGGAATTTCTGGATCCAACCAAAAGAAGGGTTAGGTGCAAAAGGTGTGGTGCCACCGACACTGGAAAAAACATGCAAATTAGAAGCCCTGCTTGATGATGGCACTTCAACAACCCGAAAGCACCATGAAGAGGTAATGCTATGCATGTCCTTTGGTGCATTACAGATGTCTTTACTGTTTACACATGTCATGCATATGGTTGTTTTTGCAGAAAAGGGCTCCCACAAAAAAGAAGGCTGCACCAATTAAGAAGGCTAAGGGAGCAGAGGATGCATCAAGCAACACACCAAAGAATATGGCATCTTCAAAGAAGAAAGCAACACAGAGCCGCAAGCAAAGACACCAAGGAAAATGGCATCACTAAGGAAGAGGGCATCCAAGATGCCGCAAGGAGCACACCAAGCAAAAGAACATCACAAAGCAAGACATCATCAAAGAAGACCCTATCAAGAACAAGTGGGCGTAATGGCTACATAAAAATGAATTCTCAGTATACGATGCATGCTCACTTTTGTAGTCTGTGTTCCCGATGCATGCCAACTTTTGTAATCTATGGTCACATATTCATACAAGGGCACTTGTTGTCGGTCATTACTGTAGATATGATGAAAAAGACTTTGTAATCTATGGTCACATATGCATGCTCACTTGTTGTCAGTCATTACAGAGATACAATCACATCGCTTGCGATTTCGTGATGAAAAAGACACGAAGTTTCCCATTCCATCACCTTGTTCAATTGGTTATATTTGTTTCCATTTTATCAGGAAGCTTACAGTGCTGCAACAAACTTGAAAGCTTACATTGTTGCAACAAACTAGGCCTACTTCAAAGAAACTGCTACAACTATTGACATTACGAAAAAAGAGAAAAAATCCACATTCCTACAACATTCTTCATCCAGTTTACAGCTGCAATCAATTCTTTACTTTGCTTCTTTAATGCACTGACATCGACACAAAGTTGCTTCAAATGCACACAACCTTCAATCGAGCCACATTGCTCTGCCTGATTTCATATTGTACTCATTCCATGGCCACATGCAACAGATTCATCCTCCCACATGAAAAAGTTGCACACATCACTGCTCTGCAATCCTCAATAGCAACAAAATGCAATCAAAACACTGGAATCAAATCAACAACTCAAAGAAACAATCAAGTTGAAGACTAACAGGCAATTGTTCTTGCACTTCAAGAAGTACCTACCAGATTTCTTTCACTCCTGCTCCTTAGCCTAAGCAATCGGAATCTTGCAACGCGGGCAGTCAAATGTTGCATTTTGAGGAACGTACCTCTCAACCCCGTACGACCCCGAAGAGCACGACCTTGCGGAGTCCATGAGGCAAGCTACTCCAACCACAAAAAGGGCCGGACGGCGCTGGATTGCTAGGGCTCGTCGCGGTCGCTGGGTGGGGAATCTATCTAGGGTTCTTGGCTCTTGGGTGGCGCGGGAGAGAATGGGGGAGGCACTGATCTTGCGTGGCTCTTGGTCCCAGCCAGGTCAGGTGCAGAGGGGCAAAATCGTCCGAATGGGCTGCGTCCTGCGCTAGGTTTGACCGGACAGGACACGTGTCGCGAGCGGTGGCATATTTCGAATAAGCACGGTTTCGTAATGGCATCGTTTGAACAAGCAAAGGAACGATGGCAAATCTCGAATAACCGGTTCCTACAGTGGCATATATCCATGTTTATATGATGATTTGTTACTTTGTCTACATCAGGAAGAACATCGCATCGACATCAAGTGCTAGTGTAAGTATAATTGTAAGTGTATCATTTACAACGCCAAGTCAAACCGTCCTAACCGTGGGTAGTGGGCCTAGTAGCACAGGAGATACAAACACTACTACCATTGTGCCTGTTGAAGGGACAGATGATGAGCCTCAAGTAAAGAGACAGAAGAAGGCCACATCACCTTTCTACACTAAGTATTCAGTGATAGCTATAGAGGAAGGAAATAAGGTTGTTCAACAATAGGCCAAATATAACCATTGTGTGTACACAGCTAGATGCGAAAGTGCCAATGGCACAAAGGTCTTCTGGAACCATTTGAGGAACAAGCATAGCTTGAAGCCATGTCAACAACAGCTCAAACTAGAAAAGAATCATGAGGATGGTACTAGTGTGGTTGAGCCTTACAGGTATGACCAAGAAGCCAGCTTGAGAAAATTTTATTTGGCAGTAATCATACATGAGTACCCTTTCAATATTGTTGAGCATGAATATTTTGTCTAGTTCATCAAATCACTACGTCCCAACTTTCTAATCAAGAGTTGTGTCACTGTTAGGAATGAACTAATGGATATCTTTGTAGAAGAAAAGAATAAATTACTTGAATATTTTAAATCTGTTCAGTACCGCTTTAGAACAACTATGGATATGTGGACATCAAATCATAATAAAGGATATATGTGTGTCACTGTTCATTGGATTGATCAAAATTGGTGCATTCGGAAAAGAATTATCAATTGCATGCATGTACGTAGGAGGTTGGCACACGGATGCTAAGATGTCTGAAGCATTTACTGCTAGCATTATGAGATGGTATATTGAGAAGAAACTATTTTCTCTCACTTTGGACAATGCGTTAGCAAATGAAGTGTGTGTGTTAAAGATGTAATTGATGAACTGAAAACACAAAGTCCCATAGGGATGTTCTTCCATGCGAGATGTGGTAATCACATATTAAATCTTGTTACTAGAGATGGTCTGCAAGAAATTGCAGCTGCAGTTCATCATATTCGGTCATTTGTAGCAGCTGTAAATGGTTCTCTATTGCAGTGGGAGGAGTTCCAGAAATGTGCATCTCAATGTCAGTTGGATACAAAGAGGGGTGTCTCATTAGATGTTGCAACGAGGTGGAATTCCACTTATCTCATGTTGCGGGATGCTCTATATTATAGGAAAACTTTTTAGCGGCTTGTGTGCATGGAACGCTGTAGGTATGATAATATACCTCCATCAGTTGCTGAATGGGAAAAGGCATCGACACTTTGTAAGTTATTAAAAAAATTCTATGATGTCACTAAGCTATTCTCTAGTACTTTACATCCAACAACAAATCTGCTTTATCCAAGTTTTTGTGACATTAAGCTTTTAATTTCTGAGTGGTGTGCTAGCACTGATACCACTATTAGTAAGATGGTATTTTCTATGCACACTAAGTTTGAAGAGTATTAGAAGAAGTCAAACATTGCTCTTGCCGTGGCTTGCTTTCTTGACCCTAGGAGAAGGAGGAGGTGTATAGAATTTTACATGAAAAGTTTTTTGGTCAGGTGTTGTATAAAGTTGAACTTGAAGAATTTACTAAGGTTGTCAAGCAGTTGTATGATGCATATGCTTCTTCTTACTCAAATAGTACTAGTGCACCTAGTGTGACTTCTGAACCAAAAGATTGTAGAGGCTTCTAAATCTGCGTTCAGTGTGGGTGGCCGTGTGATTGATCCATTTCATAGCCGCCTAGACCCTGAGATTGTAGAGGCATTGATTTATACCAAAGATTGGGTAGCCGCATCAAGAAAAAGTGATAATTTACATTGTTGTATCATAATTATGTAAGAAAGTCTATTATTTACTAATGTACATTTCTTTTAAATTTCCAAATTCTAATAATAAGATTGCATCTATCATCAATGATCTGGAGGTTGTCGATACCCTTATTGCTAATATGGTGATTGTGGTATGGCACTCTCTACTTCTTTAGTTAGCATTTGCTTCTAGCTTATGTGTGAATTTCTCATCTTGAAATTACAAAATCGTAGGATGAAGAAGAAATAGGTAATGACGAGGATTGAGGAGTCCAAAACTCCAGGTAAGTGGTACTCCTAGTAAACATATTAGAAGCAAAATAACCCTGTATTTTAATTGTATGAATATGCAAAGGTTCTTGGTAACTCTCGGTATATCCTCTTGCCATTTAGAAACAATAATACCTTCTTTCAAAACGTGGTCAAGAGATGGTTTAAGGCCTACCTCATTGTATGTCTAGACTCTAGATTTCACATCCAAGTACTTGCAACGCCTAGATTAGTTTAGTGTAACCATTTCTGAATGTGAAAGTGTGAATATCCTTGTGATTTAGGAGATCTGCTATGAGGTTGAGCTGACTTCTTAATGCTATATCATTTATGTCACAAGCTGCTATTAGTTTTCAATGCACAACACAATGCATGAATATCTTCTTGACCGATTTAGTGAAGATAAATGATTTTACTTGGGTGATATGTAATAAGCATGTATATACCTTTTGAGTTTTGACAGGTGAGGAGGAAAACAATCTCTCAATTGTGGAGTATGAACTTGTCAATGCTGTTAAAGAGTGAAGATCTTTTTCGTTTCATTGTTAATCAAAAGGATCACTTTTCAAGCCTTTTGGTCAAACTCTACTTGTTGAGTTGTCAAGAATTTGAAAGATGGAGGAGCTTCTGAAGTTACATTGGAGACTTAACTAGTGCTAGTTCCTTCTTATCAAGCATGTTTATGTATGAATGAATATTAGTTGCTACAAGGTTGGGGTTGTAAGAACAAATGTGATATGCTGAGCAGTTAAATTGGTAGTGCATTTTGAGCTTCTAAAAGTATTGATGTGTCTAAGGGGATAGGTTTAATTTTTTTTGTTTAAAATCAGATCTCCTATTAGTATCATCAATCCATATCTGTATATACGTGTATTATCCGTATAACTTAATCCGTATATATGCGTGCATTATCCATATTCATGTGTTTTGATTCAACGTATATTACTCTATGTATGCTTGCATTATCCATATAATTTTATCTGTTTTCGACCTGAATCTGTCATATATCTATCTTTTATCCGTATCCCGAATAACTTGGATTCATATCCGTATCCGACTCCGAATCCAGAAAAAAAATATGGATCAAGATATAAAAAGAACAATATCCACCCATATTCGATCCGTTTTCACCTCTAACCTTGTCTTGGTAATTTACTAACTTATTTATTAGCACTTGACTGGTCAGCTGGTAGCCTGGTAGAGCATCCGGAATTCCGGACTAAATGTTGTCGTGTATCGCGTTGACAACTAGTATTTTAAATGTTGTCGTGGCCTCGTGGGTTTGTGTTCTTGATTGATCAGTGTTGTTTGGAATTTAACTGATTTACTTATGAAAATTATTTGTATAGATTTGTCATAAAAAATACTTTTATAATATTATAACTTTATTATGTTTTATAAATATATTATAATAAAAATTAGTTGATAAAGTTGTGTTTTAAAGAGCATATCGATATTCAAAACGTTATGTATTTGTGATCAGAGAAAGTAATTTACACCGTGTTTTTCTAGTATCAAAAGGTACATTCATGTACAAATCTCCAGCAATGGATAAAATCAGGCACACTAATTGTAGCACTCCACTTCCTTGTTGGGATAAAAAAATCTAAATGGTTTTCTTAAAAAAAAAACAAAACTGAATTGTATGCTTCAAAGAGAAATTTGAGAAACTTCATAAGATTTTAGATAAACGCGTGAGCCAAAAGTGCGAGGGAAAAAGCTTCCGACCTTAGAGCCTATTTGGAGAGTTACAGCTGAATTTTTTTTTGTTTTCTGAGTTTAAAAATAATTGTAGTTTTTTATAAGAGACTGTTTGATAAATAGTTAATTTTTCTCAGCAATAAGTTATAAAAACTGGTCTAGCCCAGCTTTTGGTTTTTGCTAGTTATATGGCTACTAGTTTATACCAAAAACCGCTTAAAAGCTGAGCTATTTACAAGAGCTTATTAACTTTACGGAAGTTGAAGCTGGCATAAAATCCCAAACAGGACAAACTCATTGACAATTTTGCTCCTCCAAATGTTACCAAAATTTAGTCACCAACCAATATTTTGCTCAAAGATTAACAAACAAATAAATTGGACAACTAAGAGAGAAAGAAATCTTGTCGAAGTTTAGGAGCTATTTGGTTTGCTTCCTATTGTTACTTATGCTTGACTTACTAAATTTTGTTAGTGTCGACCAAATTTAGCAAGTATTTAGTTTACTACTAAACTTTAGCAATCTTTGATCAAAATATTAATATCCAGTTTGGTAACCAAATTTTAGTACTGTCAAATTTTGGTAAGGTTTAGTTAGACAAATTTATCATCAAACCAAATATTTAACAAATTTGATTAACACTACAAAGTTTGATAAAGCGCAAACACAACCATTGAAAGAGATACTATCGTATTTTTTAGTTGCATAAATATTAAAACATAAATAAAAGTAAATAATAATTACTTATATATATACGCTGTTTTAATATTTATACAACCTAGACGAGAGGAAAGCGTAAAAGCACGGATCAAGAAAGAGGACCAATTAGGCCCACCAAACCCTCCGCCCGAGACAGGGGGAGCAACGCCGGCGAGCGACCCAACCAAGATCGGCAAAATTTCCCCACCTTCCCCTCAACACCGCCGCATGGATCCCACCGCCGCCTCGCCAGCGCTGCCGGCGGGGCCGGCCTCCACCGCCGCGACCGTCCTCGACACCCTCGGCGCGGAGGTGCTCTCGGTGATGTCCCCGGTCTCCATCTGCATGGTCCTCGTGGTCCTCCTCATCTCCCTCCTCGCGCCGCCCTCCTCCGCGTCCGCGGGCTCGCCTCCCCCCGTCACCGCCGTCACGCTCGTCTACCTCGAGTCTCCCACCGACTCCCCCGCGCAGAAGCTGCTCGGGGCGCTCCTCGACGCCGCCGTCTTCGTCGCGCTCGTCGCCGTCGTCACCTTCGTCCTGGTCGCGCTCTACTACTACCGCTGCACCGGCTTCCTCAAGAACTACATGCGCTTCTCCGCCTTCTTCGTCCTCTTCTCCATGGGCGGCGCCATCGCCGTCGCCGTCCTCGGCCGCCTCGGCGCTCCGCTCGACGCGCCCACCGCGCTCGTGCTTCTCTTCAACGCCTCCGCCCTCGGCGTCCTCTCCGTATTCGCATCCGCCGTTCCCATCCTCGTGCGCCAGGGGTACATGGTCGCCCTGGCCGTCATCGTCGCCGCGTGGCTCTCCAGGCTCCCCGAGTGGACCACCTGGATCATGCTCGTCGCGCTCGCTATGTATGACCTTGTCGCCGTGCTCGCTCCCATGGGCCCGCTCAGGATGCTTGTGGAGCTGGCATCGTCCAGGGACGATGAACTCCCTGCACTCGTCTATGAGTCACGGCCTACTGTTGGCCCGGCCTCAGGTTCTTCCTCTTATGCTTCGGCCATGGGGTCGGTTGAGATGCAGCCGGCAGCCGATTCTGTCCGGTCGGATGGGAATCGGTATGACAGGGTGGGGCAGGAGGATGATTCGAGCCGTGCTGTGGTGGAAATGAGGGATCTTGGTGGAAGCCGATCAAGCATCCACGAGATGAAAAGCTCAAGTGGTTCTGTGTTCCAATTGGGGAACCTCGGAAGGGAGGTGCCGACTGCGGTAACAGGACAGCCATCGAATCAGGGTGCGAGTTCACAGCATGCTGTTGTCCAAATTGAGCAGCCTGAGGAAGAAGAGACAGCTCCCTTGGTACCAGCGGCATCTGCCAACAATGCAGTTCATAATGAGGAGCATAGACAAAGTTCTTCATCAGACTCTTCTGAGGAGTTTGAGATGTTTGAGTCTACCAGGGGCATCAAGCTGGGCCTTGGTGATTTTGTCTTCTACAGTGTGCTTGTGGGGAGGGCTGCGATGTATGATCTGATGACGGTGTATGCGTGCTACCTTGCCATCATTGCTGGGCTTGGCTGCACCCTTATCTTGCTGTCGATATGCAGGCATGCATTGCCTGCACTCCCTATCTCTATTATGCTGGGAGTTGTGTTCTACTTCTTGACGCGGTTACTGATGGAGCCATTCGTGGTTGGTGCTTCAACCAATTTGGTGATGTTCTGACTAATCTGGTGTTGCCATTTTACACATGTGTTAAGTGAAAAAGAAGATGATCAGCAATTTTTTGCGGGAGTGACTAATATTTTGTTGGTCACTTCTCGTAGATGGTCATTTGTACTTGTCAGTAGGAGATTGAGGCCTTAGACTCTAAGGTGGCGCCAGAGATCAACTAGTTCATGCCTTGTAGTTGTATCGACATGACATGACCTAAGAAAAATTTTGCATTTCAGTTTCAATTTATTATTATTAGTCTTCTTCTTGTTGTTGCTCTCCCTAAGATTAGCGATCAAAATAAATATGTAGTTAACTAAACATTCTTTTCACACCTATATTCTAAAGTTAATGAATTGGGAGCAGGGCGTCTTGTTGCAGAAGTTTCTGTTGCTTTTTCTTCAGCATTTGAATATGCGTGTTAAGCAAAATGTGCTATCTTGAAACCATTTATGGACAATTCTTTACGCTACTGCTTCAGAGGTTGTTTAGAAGCATTTGGACTTCTGTAGTACAGGACTTGGTAAAATCTTATTATTTCTTAGTTTCATTTTGGTTCTGGGTTGACCATATTTTGGTGTATATGAACTTGGCAAGCTTGATTTTTTTTTAAAAAAAAGAAAGAAGCGTTAAGCTCGTTATGTTCAAATGATTTGACATATTATTGAGATGTTTTATTTTAATCAACTAGTAGTGTTGACTCTTGAATCCAGGGTAACGAATTTGAGCTTTCCTTAGTTTGTTCAGCGGAGCCTGGAGATGCTTGTTTTACCCTCTGCTTTTTTTTACATGTGTCGAGCTTCTTGAGCAATCATTTTAGCTTTATTTAGATGTGCTGAGCAGAACTGCGCGATATGTTCCAGTCTTCTTGTGCCCTTGCATAGTTTCATCTGAACATTTTGTTTTAGTAATGCTGATTGCTGAACATATTCTTGCATCGCATTGCTTTCGAATGGTCGCCAGATTTGTGTTCACGACATTTTGATATAGAATTTGATAGACATTGTGACTTGTGTTCACAACATTGTGATGGTAGAGATGCAGATAAGCCGGGTGTACTCGTTTAGTTTGGACACGATTTTCGTTTAGTTCGGATACAATTTTGTGTTAGATATGCAACAGTTGCGCAAGACTGGAACTGAAATAATGAGAGAACATATGTCTCCTCGTCCAATGCTGCTGTGGTGCTTGGGCGCCTCCAAGACAGGCAGCTATCTGGTAGATGATCCCTAATTATTATTTTGTAACTTATAAGAAGAATGAGCCTACTCGTACCATCGATTAATATGTACATGCCCAAATTTCACATTATCACAAAATAAATAGTGAACAAGCATATATATAGAACATCCCCTACTAGTATGAAATACCATGCAGATGCAGATTAAATTTGTGCCTCGCTCACATTTACATGCTGGACGAACACAGCAAAGTTGTTCCAACTAAATACATCGGAGAATTAATTTGCTCAAGAAGAACTGGGATGGCATGGTCAGCTATTGTATCAAGGCACAAGGTTATCCCTAGAGAGAACAGGTGAGGGTGAGGAATGAATTACACACTACGGGGATGACAAAACCCAACAACAGTGGGTACTTGGTTCGCACTTCGCACCCTTGTCCTCAAGGGCTACATGTCCGTCATTACTCAAGTACAAGAGCCAGGACCCTACACCTCCTGTGACCCTTGAAGGTGTAAGGTGAATTACAATCGAGAACAGGCCATTCAAGGCAGCATCCCTGCCTAGTAGTCCCCGCATGACAGGTGGGGCCTATGTTAGGATCTGAATATGTAAATTCAGACTCTATGTGTATACTGCACTAGTTTAGGATAACGCTAATGCACACAGGAGTAATATAGATAAAATATCACAATAATATGCAACGAAAACATAAGAAATACTCTATTTATTGAATAAAAGACTGTTGATTAACCTTATGATCGATTTTACATTATTATACCACATAGAGCTTAAACTCTAAGAAATAAAGTAGCAGCAGAATGGAAACTTCGTAGATAACCCATTAATATACCACAAGCAACTGACAAAGTTCGTCTCCTAGTAACTCGCCTCCTCCTGATACTCCTCCAAAGCAGGTATAGACTCCTCTTCAACTAATGATTTTGTTGCGGCAAGGGTGAATACATAAAGCACTAAACAAGTTGTGCACATAATGCAAGTCTAATATAAATATACGCAAGGCTTATTCCAAATGAATGGCTACCATGTTTATTTTGCATTAAAACAATATTTTTAATTAAATACTATAAATAGATTGAAATGACAATAAAATAAATAACAATAATAATAAGCTTTCAAGTATTTCTCAAAATAAACTAGCACATAGCTTAAGCCAATTTCTATCACTTTCATTAGCGCACAACCTCCCTCTCCAAGTATTACTTTATAAAATCTAACCCTTGACTAAAATTCCCTAGCATTGTCCATATTCAGGGACACGGCTATCCAAATAGATTCACACTCTGCAGAGGTTATATACTTTACTTACAAGATATGATCAAGCTTATAATGCCATACAATAACACATACCCATCGACATGTGGTCAAGAAGATCATAACAAAACCTTTCGAAAACTCCATCCGGACATTGACCCTCTCGGTAAGTCTGAACTCACTATTCCTTCCCTCACACCGAGCAGAAGAATAAGATGGGCTTATCATTGGACTAGGAACAATCCTTTTTCAAGATATGTGGCTACATCGACACACCTTCCCCAGATCGCAAACACAGTTTGGTTTTCCACCTGAGGCATCACATGTCAAGATTCGGTAACTTACCGAGTTAGGTCTAACTCATGATAGACATGTGGTTGTATGATTGGCCCAGTTCAATAGTTTGCAAGGTTAAGTCCTTAATTGACCGAGGCAAGACTTCCATCAACATAAACCCAAATGTTACACAGACCTACCCTGGCACACAGCCTCTTGCCACTTGCCCTGATCTAAATTATTTACCACCCCAGTTAATTATCGTAAAACACATGCCATCAACAACTCAACATCATTGTGTGACAACACATGACATACCCATTCATAAACTCCATTAGTCAAATTGAATTTGTTCTCTCAAAGATATCAGTTGTATGTGGCATGGCTAAGAAAACTACACATGATCTAACCAATCCACGTTGGCATCTATTAGCAACCAACTTATATTTATCCATCCTAGGGTGACAATAAATCATGGAGTACAAATGACAAGGTGGCCAAAAAAATTTGTTATACATTCTGATCATGAATCTTTAAAACATATTAGAAGTCAAAGTAAATTGAACCATAGACATGCAAGATGGGTTGAATTTATTGAATCTTTTCCTTATGTCATTAAACAGAAGAAAGGGAAGGAAAATGTTATTGCTGATGCATTGTTTAAGCGATATACTATGCTATCTCAACTTGACTTCAAGATCTTTGGACTAGAGGCTATTAAAGAGCAATATGTGCATGATGCTGAATTTAAAGAAATATTGTTGAATTGTAAAGAGGGAAAGAGCTGGAATAAATTTGTGATTAATGATGGATTTGTGTTTCGTGCTAATAAGCTATGTATTCCAGCTAGCTCCGTCCGTCTTTTGTTGTTACAGGAGCGGCATGGAGGTCTCATGGGACATTTTGGTGTCAAGAAGATGGAGGACATACTAGCTGAGCATTTCTATTGGCCAAAGATGAGGCGTGACATCGAGTACTACATTGCACGCTGCACCACTTGTTAAAAAGCTAAGTCACGTCTTAACCCACATGATCTATATGTGCCTCTTTCTGTTCCTAGCGTATTTTGGGAGGATATTTCTATGGACTTTATTTTAGGATTGCCTAGAACAAAGAAGGGGAGGGATAGCATTTTTATTGTTGGGGATAGATTTTCTAAGATGTCACATTTTATATCTTTTCATAAGAGCGATGATGCTACAAATGTTGCTGATTTATTTTTCAAAGAAATCGTTCGCCTACATGGAGTGCCAAATACAATTGTTTCTGATCGTGACACAAAATTTTTGAATCACTTTTGGCAGTCACCATAGGCTAAATTGGGGACAAAGTTGCTGTTTTCTACCACATGTCATCTCCAAACTGACGGACAAACTGAAGTTGTCAACCGCACATTATCTACTATGTTGAGGGTTGTTTTGAAGAAAAACTTGAAGATGTGGGAAGATTGTTTGACTCATGTGGAGTTTGCTTACAACCGTACGCTGCATTCAACCACAAAGATGTGCCTTTTTCATGTAGTATATGGATTTATTCCTCGCACTCCTATTGATTTATTACCTCTACTATCTTCAAAAAGGTAAATATTGATGCTAAACAACGTGCTGAATTGATACTTAAAATGCATGAAACCACTAAGGATAATATAGAGTGTATGAATGAATATAAATTTGCTGGTAGTCAGGGTAGAAAAGAACTTAAATTTGAACCTGGTGATCTTGTTTGGTTACACTTGAGAAAAGAAAGGTTCCCTGACTTGAGAAAATCAAAATTGATGCCTAGAGCTTATGGTCCATTTAAAGTGCTAGAGAAGATTAATGATAATGCATATAAGCTTAATCTGTCTGTAGATTTTGGTGTTAGTCTCATATTTAACATTGCAAATTTGAAGCCGTACTTGGGAGAAGATGATGAGTTTGAGGCGAGGACGACTCCAATTCAAGAAGGGGAGGATGATGAGGACATCTCTTTCACTGATACAACCATACCTACTTCTCCTCAATTAGATATACAAGGATCAATTACCAGAGCACGTGCTCATCAACTCAATTACCAGGTAAAGTCATTCTTAAGCACATCTAATTACACTTTTGAGAATAATCCACTACTTGATGCGTGTGATGTGTTTATACTTAGGAACTATGGTTTGGATCAGCAAGGATGCACATCTATGTCAAGTAAAGTCGGAGATCAACTGTGCCATGTTTTGAAGCCCAATCCGGCCTCTGAATACTAGCCTGAAGTAAAATGAGCATAACTTTTGCATACGGCGTCCGATTGGCGAGTTCTTGTACTTGATGAAAAGCTTACTTTGAGATCTTTCCAATGGATTTGACTCCACCTAAAATTTTCTTTGGAGCACTTTGCAATCACCAAAACAAGTCAGGTCAACTTTTTGGTCTGAGTCAAACTTGGGCCTCAGGCTTTTTACGAGGCCTATTTGGCCACTCCTTTGTGCTGGCCGAATCCCCCTTCTTTTTTACCAGTATATAGCTAGGGAGTCCCCCAAAATTACTTTGGTTTTATTTAGTCGTAGTTTTCCTCGGTGAAACTATTAGGTATTCTCTTGTTTGGCTAGATCAACAGCAATACCATGCTTCGGAACCCCACATCAATACTTCAATTATATTTGCACTTTCAGATTGCTTTTGCTTTGTTTTTGCTTGTTCTTTGATTGCTAGAAGGAATTGATCTTCGTGATCAAATCAATCAGGTTTTGGCATAGTTAATAACAATTCGGAGTTTAGTTCAGCGTATGCTTCACGTCGGTCGTGTTTCGGTCGGTAGCCTGGATCGTAAGGGTCGTCTCTGAAGGGAAACGCGGTATGCTACGCTAGCACAAAAAAAACTACCGCGCAACCAGAAAGCTACTCGTAAGAAGGGGATCATAGATAAGATTACCACTAGACGCGCAGTTGCGGAATCCTTCGCGCGTCGATGTAGTGGTTCGTCCTCGCCGCAGTCGTTGCGTCGATGTAGTGGATCGTCCTCGCCTCGCCGTGGATCGCCCTCCCACGCCGCAGCGCAGCAGCGTCACCGCAGAGAGTCCACACGCCCGAGATGGAACGCAGGCGTCGGTGTGCAAGCACCTAGTCGCTCGGCGAGGCGGCGAGAGGAGGAGGCTAGGGTTTCAAGTGAATCAAACCTAAACCGTGGAAAGCACACACTGCTCCCTCCTCCTCCTCCTTATATAGCCACGAGATGAAACCCTAAACCAGGCCCACCAAAGATGCTAAGCCCACGAGGTTCATTAATTACGGATCCAATCCAAATTAATGCGTCCCACCATTAAGTGTGTGACCTGCAGGTTCACATACGTTTGGACATGGATTCAAAAACTCCTTTTCAATCCAATAGTTGGTAGCGGCTTCTTGCAAAGTATGCCAACTCCCAAACATACTGTGTGATCAAATCGAATGTAACCTATCAAAAGAACTCATGTAATAATCCCTTTGCCAAGTATATGAAGATTGATCTCAAGGCGAGAAGCATGTCATCCTTTGATGATTCAATCCATCTCTCGTATCCGTGATATATTAATAAGTTGTGATTGACTCCTCAATCACGGTATGGCCATGCACTTTCTTAATCATATCACACGAGTGGCCTTGTCATATATCTCCGTTTCATTGGAGTGGCAAATTCCATCTTGATTGCTCACTTCCTCTCGCACGTTTCATAGTAAACATGAAAGCTACCTTTATAACTATCCGGTTAGGAAGTAGTGTTTGATAGCCCCAAGGAAAACTATTACACATGTAGGGAATATGACAATCTCGTGTCTAAGGATCATACATCTTCTAGGTATGAGATACACGATGACACATAAGAATGAAACATTCTCGCAGTTGTCCCATAGCGGGTCTATCTAACCCATGTTCTTCAACATGGTCCACAATGTAGAGATGATATCTCCATATCCCATGATCTATGAAGCATGATCATCGATCACTACATGTGCTGATCTATTCATCGTAGTCCTATACGATGATATCCGATCAGAGATATTTATCGAATTACATCATTAAGTAAAGAGCTTCATAATCAAGTCACATACTTGTTGATCAATACATTGATATACATTCATTGGACCAATAATCATATTATTATTCATAAACATAGTCATGTTACAATCATCTAAATGATTGCCTCAAGGGCATAACACTAACAGTCTCCACTAATAGAGAGTTATCCATCTCACTGAAAGATCGAGCCTCCATTAGCCTCATCAATGTAAGATGAGGATACCGACTAGAGGGGGGTGAATAGGTGGTATTAAAAAATTTCTTCTCTAATTAACAATCATCTAAGTCAAAACCTAAATAATGAGCGGAAGCGATAAACTAAGGTTTTGACAATTAAGGCCTAAATTAACTAGGCTCACTAAGTGCACTAACTAATTATATCTCTAACAAAAATTGCGACCCTAAAGACAAGTAAGCAATTAAATTCTAGGAATACAAATTGCAACAATGTAAATAGAGAATTGCAAGCATACACAAGGAGACACGATACTTTTTACCGTGGTGTTCGGAGACTTGCCGATCTCCCCTAATCCACGTTGAGGCTAGCCCAAACCTCGTTGGACCGGCTCCACGAATTGAGCACCCCCCTCAATTCCACTAGTGGTAGCTCCTTTTCTCTTCCGAGTAGGCGAGCTCCAACCTTCACAAACTTTGTCGGGGCTTCTCACAACCTCCGTTGAGAGCTCCTACGCACGACGCTCTACGCCATCTAGGAGGCGACAACCTCTAAGAGTAACAAGTCAAGCGATCCCGCTTGAGCTTCACCTAGTGCAACACATGCACTCCGGTGACCTCATAAGTGCAACACATGCACTAGAATCCTCCTCAAGTGCAACAAATGCACAAGAGGCCCTCAATCCACTTTCTAATTGTAACCATGCAATTAGGGCTCACTCTTTAGCTCAAAATCCAGTTGTGAGTGTGCAACACATGCACTACCTCACCCAAAAGCTCAAGAGAACCAACAACCCCCTAATGCCAGCCCCAATGCTCCTTTTATAGTCCCCACAAGAAAAACTAGCCGTTGGGGGGAATTGGGTAAAAGTGTCCTAGGAGCCCGATCATATCGCCCTAGGGTCGATATGACCACTCCTCAGAGCCAACGGCTAGAAAAAACTAGCCGTTACTCAGAAAACCCGGTCATACCGCACCCCAGTCGGTATGACCGCTCCACAGCCGGTATGACTGAAGGGGGTCCGGTCATACCGGGCCATCTCAGCACAAAAATATCCTCTCTGGAATTTACACACCAGAGAGGCCCTGGTCATACCAACATCCTGTATGACCGGAGGGGGTTCGGTCATACCGACCCTACTGACTCTAAATCCGATTTTGCGCATAAACTTTTCTCCAAATCAAGAATTGATTCTTTGAGCTATGTGAGGATCAACACATGATCACAATACTATGCAAAACACATTTGCACATGTTAATCACATACTCTAAAAATCACTTTAAACTCCAATTTATTTGCAAAACAAATAAACTATGAACCTATGAGATCAATCCTCTTAGCCATGTGATGATCAAAACATGATCAAGTCAATTTGCAAAACACATTTGCAAACCCTATTCACATGCTCTAGGATCGAAACCCATAACCTCTAGTTCATTTGCAAAACACATTTGCAAATAACAAATCCAACCACTTAAAAGCACATCTTGAGCCATGAGATGATGAACACATGATCCCAACATATTGCAAAACATATTTGCAAATGCTTATCTCATGCTCCAGGATAAGGACCATAAACATCAATGTTTTGTAAAAACTCATTTTGCAAGCACAAAGCATAAACCTCTCTTAGCCTTATGATGATCAACACATGATCAAATCATAAGCTAAATCTCCAATGCATGAGCTCTCCATTTGCAACATATGCAAATACCTAGATCCATACAAACAACCAAGACAAACTCAAGTGCATGAGCTCTCTATTTGCAACACATGCAAATCTCTAGCTCCATGCAACCACTTTAAACCAATTTGCTTGAGCTCTCTCCTTTTGAAACACATGCAAAACTTAGCTCTAAGCAATACCAAAATAAATTTAGAATTCAAATAAGAAGCAAGCATGAGCTTCTCCTATTTGCAACTCATGCAAAATCCAATGCACGAGCTCCACCCATTCGCAACACATGCCAAATGGTTAGCTCCATGCAAAAACCAATCAAGAGAGTGAGCTAGAGTGAATCGGATTGATTTCATCAACACATGATGAAGCTCAAGCTAAAAGACTCAACTCCTCTTAATAGTACGACGATCTAAAATAGACACTCTAGCCTATCTAGTTATACCTTTGCCGTACGCGATCCCCTTTGGGGCTTTTAGATCTTCAATCATTTTTCTCCTGGGATCGCAATCCATCTTCTCTTCTTGTTCATCAACACATGATGAACTCCCCTCTAGCTCTTCTCCTCTCTTCTCTTCACTTCGGGATTCTCCTCTTGAAGCTCATCAACACATGGTGACTTCTTCTTTTTCCCGATTCTTTATCACCATCGAACTCAACCTATTTCAAACTCAATAAAAATATTAGTCCAACAAACACGCTTGTCTTAATCATCAATTGCACTCCATTAACACATAATATATGCCTCTAAGATCAATTGAGAACAACCCAAATCAATTTGAATGATTAATTATGTCTTGAGTACTTTGATGCAACTAATGCTTCATTATACTCAAGAACTTTCCGCTTGCCCTTAATCAACAAAGAGACACTATCAACACATGATGAAATGTTCTTTGGTTGATTGAAAGACAATCGAACTCAATTTAAATTTCTTTTAAATCGACATGAGTATATATATAACTACACAAGTTTCATATACTCAATTTGATAGTTAGTAATGATCCAAATATGTTTGAGTGATGGAAAGGGATCAATACATTTAGAGGCCATCAACTATAGAATAAACTCCATTAAATATGTGCATATAAATAATTGAACTTGGAATCAATATGCACATAATCAATCTTATAAAGCATTTGAGTTTATCCTATATTAACATGAGTATACTACAACTACACAAGTTATATATATACTCAAAAGGTTGTTTCAAAGTCTTGATCCTTTATATTATTTGGCAAGAGGATATGGATCAATACAATTGAAACATTAAGTTAAATCATGAACTCCCCCTAGATGTGTGCATTTATGTATATATGGACTTAGAACCATAATGCACATATTTGAACTTAAGTAATGGAAGAGTTCATCCTTTAAACTTGAATCCTAAGTATGCATTAAGATAATAGAATGAATACGAGTGCATACCTTCGGTTTTTCATTTTTCATCCAAATTTCAGACTAATAAGAATGAAACTCAATAAATATGTTAGTCTCATAATGATTAGATTTATCATTAAATAATGAATAAGCATTAATCTAAAATCAATCACCTAAACTAATGGAGCTTGAACTTACAATCAACTAATCTATTCTTCTATATGTATATGTATATGTATATGTATATGTATATGTATATGTATATGTATAATAAGGCAGCGCTAATCCGCGCTTGCACGCAGCGCTAATCTACCTATTCTATGCGTGAACCGTAACCCCGTGTCGTCGAACTAGCCAATGTGAACACAAACGCTTACTGTGAATGCAAATCGATAGTAGATTACGTATACGTGTGTTGACTTTTGTAGTCGGCAATGAATTTATGGGGCAGGCGCTAGATCTAAAACTCGAAAGTCATACAAGACAAAAGTTTAGACAGGTTCAAGCCCTCGACGGAGGAGGTAATACCCTAGTCCTGTGTGCTGGGATTATTGGGATCTCTTGGATCTAAGATTGCTCATGTCCCTGTTGTTGCCCGCCCTCTCCCTTATATAATGGGGGTGGGGCGGTTTACAGAGTCCCGATTGGTTAAGGGATTTCGATCGGTTATTGGATTTTAATTGGTTACAAGATAGAGTTTACATTTTTATCTCATCCTGCTAACAACTCGGATTACAATCATATCTCTTATATCTAAATATTTGTTCAACTTTCTCTAGGATATATCCCCTTGCGCACGACAGCAAGGCTTGGCACGGAGCTTATCCTCTGGGCCTTCCGCTCGGCCTTGTCTCTCCCTCAGGCACTTCCGAGCCGGTTATGAAGACACCTGGGTTCTTATATTCGACAACGTGCGCCAACTAATAAATGTGTTTGATAGTTTGTATATGAATATGTTTTTTCTTTGATTTAGCCATAACTTTTTATTGACAACCCCGATTCACAAACGGTTTTCACTAGTAGCTTACTAACGACGAGAGCAACACATTGATATAAGTCTCGACACATCAATCAGATTTTACTATCCGTATACATAGATGTTACTATCGGTATACATAGATTTTACTACCATACTAGAGGTTCAATAGCTTGTGCAGTTGTAAAATGTTACGATACATTTGGTAAAAATGCCAGTAAAAACTCATTCGTGCAGCGTTTATTAGCGAGACTTATATCATTATATTGTTCTCGTCGTCAGTAAGCTATTAGTGAAAACCGTTCGTGCATCGAAGCTATCAATAAAGAGTTATGACCAAATCAAAGAATACACAGATTCATGTATAAACTAGAAAACACATTACAGAAGATATTTTTACTAGTCGGTCATGCGTCGCCAGTAATGTGTTTCCTTGTTTAAACATGAATATGTTTTTTCTTTGATTTAGCCATAACTTTTTATTGACACCTTCGATGCACAAACGCTTTTTACCAGTAGCTTATTGACGATGACAACAACATAATGAAACAAGCCTCGCTAATAAACAGTAATTTTGCTGGCTAGTAACATATTTTATTATCCGTATACATAGATGTTACTATCAGTATACATAGATTTTACTACCATACCAGAGGTTTAGCAGCCTGTGCAATAGTAAAATCTTAAGATACATTCGGTAAAATAGCAGTAAAAACTCATTCGTGCAATGTTTATTAGCGAGACTTATATCATTATGTTGCTCTCGTCTTCAGTAAGCTACTGGTGAAAACCGTTCGTGCATCAGAGCTGTCAATAAAAAGTTACGGCCAAATCAAAGAATACACAGATTCATGTACAAACTAGAAAACACATTACATAAGACATTTTTACTAGTCGGTCATACGTCACTAGTAATGCGTTCCCTTGATTGAACATGATTATGTTTTTTCTTTGATTTAGCTATAAATTTTTATAGACAGCTCCGATACACGAACGCTTTTTACCAATAGCTTACTGACGACGACAACAACATAATGATATAAGTCTCACTAATAAACAGTAATTTTACTGGCTAATAACAGATTTTACTACATCTATATATAGAAATTACTATCATACACTAGTAAATTGATGTTCATTTGGCAGTAAAATTTGATTTATTCGACGTTTATTAGCGAGACTTATATCATGTTGTTTCTTTTGTCATCAGTAATCTAATGGTGAAATTCGTTCGTGAATCGGAGCTGCGAATAAAAAGTTATGGCTAAAACAAATAAAAACCAGATTCATGTATAACTAGGAAACACACGTATACGTCTTTGCATTTCTCGGTCACACACATGCATGCAAATTAATTCTAGACGATTAATCTCCTGACCGTGTTACGCTCGGCTCGGTCGCGAATTCCGTAGCGCTAATTAGTGGAACGCTCAGCTCGGTCGGATTGCAAAACTAATCAGCTCTTAGAATTGCTTAAACTACATGCAGCTACAGAATAGTACTTCTAATATATATATATATATATATATAATATGTGTGTATATGTATATATATGTGTATATGTATATATATATACGGAAGCGCTAATATGCGTTTATGAGCAAATTATTTATTCTTCGCTTCGGTCGGAGAAGTGCAAGCAAACCATCTCACGTATGCTCAGGCGACGCGTGTTGGTTAAGCCAATCACATACATAGCCAGAGTAACTAGTTTATGCTTTTCTTGTTTGTACATGAAACTTTATTTCGTTGATTTAGCCATAATTTTTTACTAGCAACTCCGATTTATGAACGGTTTTCACCCGTAACTTTCTGACGACGAGATGAACAATATGATATAGGTCTCACTAATAAACGTCATATAAATCAGATTTACTGCCAAAATAAAAATCAATTTACTACTATCTGATAGTAAAAGACTATATATATGAATAGTAAAATATATACTAACATTGCCATAACATTCAACGGTAAGTGAAATCTATGCGGTAAAAAAATCATATAAAGTATTAAGTAATTTGGTGTTCATCGATCGGTTTACTAATAGCTAGCTACTAGCAAGCACGCTCGACACGATGCTGAGGTGAATTTGATACGCTTCGAAACCGCTTTAGCTCTCTTGCTTAAATATAAGTGCAAGTGGTGTCACGTCTACAAGAGAAACAATCAAACAAGTGCTAATTCACTACACAGCATAAATTTTACTATTTATCTGTATATATTTTACTATTATACCATAAGTTTTTACTACTGCATAGATTATACAGGTTGTTAAACCCTTTATATAATAGTAAAATCTATGTATACGAATAATACAATGTATCTATTTTTAGTAAAACCCTCTGCATAACATTTTCTTTGCCAATTGCGTGTATTCACCATGATCCAGATGTATGGGGAGAAGATGTCGACGAGTTCAAACTAACTAGAAATATATTTATTAGTTGGTTTGACCACGTACTGATTACTTGGATATATGGCTCGGTCAAACTAGTGCAGTCCGATGCGGTGATGACTTGATACATGGCTCGGTCGATATTGGCTAGCGCGTAGACTACGCGTAGCTACAGAATATATATATATATATATATATATATATATATATATATATATATATATATATATATATATATATATGTAAATGGTTCTATACTCCTGGGAGTACGTACTCCAACCTTGCATTTGCCGTTTAAACAAAAAAATTATACCTCTTTATCCTTTTGAGCGTACTCTAATAACAATTATAAGATACTCCAAAGTAAGATCCATGAAAAGTTTCATCATAATCCACTTTTTATAGTATAATGTATATATACACTCATTTTACATATGAAGAAAAGACATATAGCAAAAATAAAAGGGCTTCGATGAAAATTTTTCAACCATGTCACATTGGAGTATCTTAGAATTAGTATTTAAGTATGCCGAAAGTGCTAAAGAAGTATAACAGTTTGTTTAAGTAGTATATTGGAAGTGGGAGTATGTACGCCCGAGAGTACGAGAAAGGGAATCTATGATAGTGTTGGTGCCGAAAAATGTGACAAAGGATTAATCGGCTCAAACACACGATGAACACTGGGTTTAAGGCGTGCCAACCGATTTGACCATGCAATCAGTAAGGTAGATGGAAAAATATGCTCAAAGCCGATCTAATGTAATAATCGGCAAAGATCTAAATGGCTAAGGAAAACCGATAAAATCTAAAGTAACGATAAGTCTAATCAGCCGATTAGAGCTGATTAGATGGTAAGAGGTAGATATTTCTGAAAAAGGCGATGCACAATAAGATCGGAGAAAATCAAACCTGGATGTAATCGATGAAGATCAACAATCGGTGATATGCAAATTTATTGATCAAATCGGATTACAGAGAAGATTCTAAATTACAAAACTACTCCTAGTTGACAAGAAAGTGAATAAGAAGTAATGCGAGTTGTTTGATTTGATTGTGTTGTTCTTCTCATTTGCCCTCGGTTATCTTTTATAGCACATTGGTCGATCGTATCCTTTTCCGATATGTTGTCCACCGTGACTCGTATCGGCCTCTAATCGGAGATAAATCTCTAATTTTAGATTAATATCAGTCATAATCCCATCTTTAACCTTTCATTTCTTTATCCGATATCAGCTAAAATATCTCTTTACCTTAGCCTGACGATTTGGCCATGCCTTACCAAATTCTAGTGCAAACACATGCCCCTCATTTTTGGGAGATAATATGTTATCTTCCAAAAATTATCTTCATCGGCTTCCATCATCATCGGCTTAACGCAAAATTACAGTTTATAACCGCTCCATTTATGGCGTCGTCGAATCTTTTGCGTATCTTTCTCATTAACCGCTCGCACCGTTTTGAGAAAATCTCCCACCTTTTACTGCTCATTCTACCCCCTATAAATATGACGTAATTTCCTCGCCATTTTTACACGCTCCTGCTTTCAGAACCCATTCAATTGGCTTCTTCTTCACAATTGAAGTCTTCTGCTCAGCATCCTTCGTTAGTTCTCTCAACTCATCGGCTAATGGATCCCAACCAGGTACTCATCTCCGTACCCGACAGTAATGATCAATTTTACTTAGGGCCGATAGGGAGTCTTGATTCATCGGTCATAATAGAACAAGAGTTACCTCGTCTTCCTCTGTCGGCTCCTGAATATAAAATAGAAGGATGGAGTAAGAGCTTTAGGGCTTGACCGACAACACTTAAAGGATGGAGGGAGTGGTACAATCGGATTGCAGCCCAGAAGATGTTCGAATGGAAACGTATGGGCATAGCAGAATCTCTTCCTTTATCCTTAGCAGATCCAGAGGTCAACGAGCCCTTAGTGGTTATGACCTGTTATTTATGGTCAGACACCTTTAACGCTTTTTTGTTCAAAACTGGTCCAGCCGGCCCAACACTCTTAGATGTGGCGAAGCTCTGTTGTCTTAGGCCCGATGGGGATCAAGTATCGGCCTACAATGCCAAACCGCAGTACAAGCTGATTCATGCCAAGGGGGAGGGCTGGAGCAAATATATCGGCAATAATATGGGAACTAGTCTAGTGTCCAACAAAGAGCACGAAGCCTTTCTGAATATGTGGTTTGACCGATTTCTTTTTTGTGGCGCATCCTCGGGTCTACTCAAGTTCACTTGTCAGCTGACAGCCATTGCATGCGTGAAGAAACACTTGAGCTATACAAGATTTTTCTGTCTCCAAGCGCGTTTTCTATCGGCTTGCACATAAGAAATCAAACTTACCAACCCTCTTATGAGTTTTATCATCCTTCGATATTGCAAGGCAGCTAGGGTTTGGACAAGTCCCCCTAGCTTTCAACTGCTCAATCGACTTCAACCAAGGGAGCACATTCGCAAGGCTTCTGCAGTCGACAATGTTCTCCATATGGCCGATGACCTTCAACTCCAGAAGCTACCGTATTTCTTTCTGTATACCCAAAGGGCTGCAAATTTCACAAGGTGGTGGTCGGCTATAAGTGAAGCCTTATACCCACCTTCACGGAGTGTATCGCCTGTTATGGCCGTATTTTTTCCAAATCTTCCTTCACCGTCATCGATATCTAACACCAGTAGTAATAGCTCGAGTTCTAGCGAAGTTAGCTCATCGGGTTATACTAACTCGAGCTTTGTAAATATCACTGGCGAAGTATCGACTTGAAGTAAATTTCCATTTCTTAACACTTCATACATTGTTGAATTGAATTCTAACCGGCTTCTCTTCTTATTTTCAGACCAAGGTGACAAGCAAGAAGGTTGTCTTTGACCCATCGGGCACCGACCAAGCTACCAAGCGGCTGCGTCCAACTACTGTATCATGGTACACCTCAGGTACCTTGGGCATCCAGCCTCCATCGCTCTCCAATGTTGACAAACAACAGCCAAGCAAGTGTTCATCGGCTTCATTCCTTTAACTTTTACCGATTCCCATTTACTCATTTTTTTTAACGATCATCCAACAGAGAACAAGCGTGCTTGTGCCAACAAAAAGGTATTGGCCAGCAGAGGCAACAAGCCTCAAGAACAATCAGCTACGAGCTCTCCACAAGCATCGGCTACCGGCTAGGTAAAGTCCTTTCTCGTTAACTTGTGCTATAATTATCCATTGAAATAGGCTAACAAAAAATAAAAATGCTTTACGCAGCCCATTCCATCTCCTCCCACATTCGCAATTGACGTCTTGGTCGACTTGCCGGTCGTGTTAGACTTTCCTCCTCTTGCCTCACAGCCGACTCCAACTGCAGCAGTACCTAAAGCTGCACTAGCAACTGCTACCAGCCTTGCTGCCATTAAGCCCAGGTCTAAGCTGACTGACTTTGTCAATAACATGCTTGGATTTGACTGGTCTGACATCGAGGACGATGTCAACCTGGGCGTGGAGAACTTCCCTGAGGAGATCAAGAAGATCTTGGCCGTTTCAACAGACGCATCAGCTAAGGTAACGTCAGTTCCTGGCATGACAAAAATTAAAGCACTTCTTCAATTTGGTCTGTCAGCCAAGCTCCTTAAGGACTCGCAGCCCTTGCGGGATGCCATGGTAATAGTGCAAGCCGATTTGCCAGAATAGGTGATGGCTACCCTGCTTGAAGTCTGCCCCTTGATGCAAAAAAGGGTGAGGTGGAGGCGGCCAAGGCCAAGATTGCTCGTCGGGCAGTGCAACAAGAGGACCAGAAGCTGCTCGACAAGCTGGTAGCCGACACCAAGGCCTTAAAGGACAAATTCGATGATGAATCCAAAGACTTCAAGGCCACCAAAGAAATGGTACTCAAGTTAGAATCGGCCAAGAAGTCTTTGGAAGAAGAGCTGGTAAAGGTGAACGCGTCCTTAGCCGAGTCACACGAGCAAATGGCTGCAACGGTATCGGCTTTGAAGGATCAAAAACTTGGTCTGGGTCTGGCCGCCGCGTCGGCCAAGAAATAATCGGCTAAGATCACTCCCGTCCCTGGCTCTCTGGAAGAGGATGACAAAATTCTTGAGGACGAGGAGGCAATCATTGCTAAGGCCGTCGCTGCATTATCTGCTTTGGGCGCAAGACTTTACAATCCTAGAGCCTGATCACCTCAACAAAATTTTCATCATAAATGCTTTGTAATGTCAGTTGTTTTAAAACAACGTTTGGAATATTTTGTGAGTACTTTGTAATATTCATAATCGGCTATTTAACCGATTATTTGTTTATACTTCAATTTTCTCATGTGACGTGTGTAATCGGCTTGTAGTTTATTTTTAGTGTAGCCATAATTAACTGCAATGAGTTAATTTGTCTTTTTACAACCGATAACTACGTTTAGCCTATTAGAAACCAACCCAAATGCTAGGGTAATATTTCTTCAAGTATTTTTCGTTAATCGTCTTAGAAAACACCACACCTTCCAGCGTTTCTAGAATGTAAGAATTACCATCCACAAGCCGATGGATCCTATATAGTCCTTCCCACGTTGGGGACCACTTGTCAAATCAGTTATCCCTCGAGCCGACAGGCAAAATAGTTTTCTAAACTAAATCAGCTTCACAAAATGACTTAGGCATTACGTTAAATCGGTTATCCCTAGAGCCGACAGGCAAAATAGTTTTCCAAACTAAATCGACTTCACAAAATGACTTAGGCATTACCTTTTTGTTATAAGCCTTTGCAATTCTTGCCTTATTCTTCTTAAGCCGATCTAGTGTGTGCAAACGTAACTCCATCAAATCATCCAAATTATCCATCATTAATTCCTTATAATCTTGAGTCGACAAACTATTTTGCATGGCTGTTCTTATAGAGTTAATACCGAGTTCCACGGGCAAGACAACTTCTTGTCCATAAACCAATTGATAAGGCAATAATTTGGCCGCACCATGGTACGCAAGCTGATAAGCCTACAGTGACTCCAATAACGTCACATGCCGATTCCTTGGCTTTTCCTCAATTTTCCTTTTGACTGGCTTGATTAAAGTTTTGTTGGACGATTCTGCTTGACCATTAGCTTGAACATAATAAGGCGACTAATTTAATAACTTGATGCCCAAACTTTTGGCAAAACTTTGAAACTCATTGGACAAAAAACACAGTGCCTTGATCGGTCGTAATAGTTTGTGGTATTCCAAACAGATGGATAATATATTCTGTAGCAAATCTGATGGCTTCAACACTTGTAACTTTTTAAAGCTGGATTGCCTCAACCCATTTAGGAAAATAATCGATCACGACCAATATAAATTTATGGCCTTTGCTTGACACAGAAAATATTTGTCTGATTTCGTCTATTCCCCATCCTCTAAATGGGCAAGGCTTGATAATCGGATGTAAAGCCAATGCTGGAGCCAACTACACGTTGCCAAATTTTTGACAAGTCTGGCATGCCTTGTAATATTTGAAACAATTTTCCAGCATCGTTTGTCAAAAATACCCAGTACGCCTTAGCAGCCACTTCATCTTATAAGCCGATTGATGGGATCCACAAATTCCTTCATACACTTTTCCCATAGCTACTTTAGCTTCCGTGGCTTCAAGGCATCTTAGAAACAAACCCTTTAAAGTCCGATAATATAACATATTATCAAGGACAATATACTTTAAAGCTTGTCGCTTAATTCTCCGATCAGTAGGTTATGAGAGATCGATCAAATACTGCATTATTTTTGCCCTCCAGACATTGGTGGTAACACACATGATCGTATTTTCAATCGTCTCACATTCCTCAAATCGGCCAAAAACTTTATAGCCTGATTCTTGTTGGACTAGCAAGTTAGCCTTGTTATTCAACTCTCAAGGAATATGATTAATGTAAAAAAAAAGTAAATGAGCCGATCATAGCAACACTGCTCTAAGTATTTGATCAAAATTTTCATCGTAGCAGTTATACTCTCCCTTAGTCTGCTGGACCACCAACAAGGAATCGCCATAGGCCTCAACAAATCAACTCCGATATTATTGAGTAATTGTAGGCCTTTAAGCAATGCTTCGTACTCGGCTTGATTATTGGAGCATCTGCAATTTAGTCTAAATGCGGACTCAAAACTATACCCTTTTAGTGAAATTAGCACGACTCCGATACCATCGCCCACTCGACATACCGATCCATCGAAAAATAGTTGCCAGGGGGTGACAGATATTAGATCGGTATTAGTTTCATATCCTGCTATAAAATCGGCAATTACTTGACCCTTAACCACTTTTGTCGATTCGTAATTTAGGTCGAACTCGATGAGCGTTTAGGCCCATTTACCAAGTCGACCTCGCAAAATTGGAACTGATAACATATATTTTATAACATCAGTTTTACAAAAAAAAACTTTACAAGCCGATGCTAAAATATAATGTCATAGCTTTGTCCAAGCAAAATATAATGATAAGCAAAGTTTTTCTACAACAGGGTACCTGGTCTCCACGTCAATTAATTGTCAGCTTAAATAGAAAATAACTCGCTCTTTTCCATCGACTTCTTGCGCCAAAACATCTCCAATAGTCCCTATTTCAGCCGGTATATATAACTTGAATGGTATACCTTTTTGAGGTGTGGCTAAGACTGGTGGATTATCAAATACTCCTTTATGTTTTCAAAGGCTTTTTGATGATCGGCTCCCCATACAAATTCTTGATTCTCTTTTAATTTCAACAGTGGGGTAAACGAACTAATACGACCAAATAAGTTTGAAATAAATCTCCGTAAATAGTCAATCTTGCCGATCAACTTTTGTAAATCCTTCTTGCAGGCAAGCGGCTTAGTTTTGGCTATGGCTTTGATTCTTTCTTGATTAACCTCAATTTCTCTTTCATGAACCATGAAGTCCAAAAATTGTCCAGCTGACACGCCAAAAGCACACTTGTATGCATTCATCTTTGGGCCATATGCCCTTGTGTTTTTAAACATTGTTTCCAAATCGGCCAAATACTGCAATTCTTCCTTGGATTTAACAACAACAACATCGATGTAGATTTCCACAATATGGTTGATAAAGTCGTGAAAAATCAAATACATGGCATGTTGATATGTTACACCAGCGTTCTTCAAGCCGAACGTCATGACTGCCCACTCAAACAGTCCTAAGGCACCAGGACACCTAAAAGCAGTTTTGGTTATATCGGCTTCTACCGTGAATATCTGATTATACTCGGCATTACCATCAAGAAAATTAATGATCTTATTCCCCGATGCAGCATCGATAAGCAAATCGGCTATTGGCATCGAGTACTCATGTTTAGGCAAAGCTTTATTTAAATCCCTAAAATCAACACACACCCTGAGTTTGCCATTTTTCTTCATGACATGAACGATATTAGAAATCTATTCAACATATCGGCAAGGCCTCATAAACTTAGCCTCTAACAATAGCTGAATTTCATTTTTAACATTATACAAAGCCAGATTAAATCGTCTAGGAGACTGTTTAAACGGTCGATAACCTGGTTTTACAGGTAGCCGATGTTCAACAAGTTGTCAGCTTAAACCAGGCATCTTGTGATGTTCTCAAGTAAAACAATCTTTATAATTTCTTAAAATATATACCAAGTTTTTCTTATAATCCACAACTAATTTTGAACTAATCAAAGTTGGTCTTTTCCTACCACCATCACCTATATTGACTTATTCTAGTAAATCAGTCGATGTGAAACCTTAACCTAACTTCTTGATTTCTTGGAAATCTTCAATGGCTTCATAGCTATCTGTTAGTTGCCGATAGCTCTGCATTGTCTTGTAAAGCCTTCACTACCGATTAGGACTCCATCGGCGCAAAATCCCGTCTGTCCAATCTAGTGTACTTAGCCTCACATTGTTCGGAATAAGCCCTATCTTGTTGATACAAATAAAATTGCAGACGTCTATAGCTTTACCCGATATACACTCGGCTTCTTCATGTTGCCAATTTGTGTCTAGACTCGCCATGGCAATATGAGCCAATGTATCGGCTTGAATGACTTCAACCTCATCCCCGTTCCACTAGACGAGCATCTGGTCATAGTTGATGGCACACAACAATTGGTGTGAATCCAATCTCGCCCAAGCAGAACGCTGTAATTATCCTTAGCGTTGACTACGAAGAAGGCGGTCGGAAATGTCTTGTTGTCGACTGTAAACTCAGTCACCATGACCCCCTTGCCTCAGTGCGGTCGCCTCTGAAATTATTTAAAACCATATTAGCTTTAAAAAGACCCTTGTCGGACTTACCCAGCTTCTTGCAAGTGGTGTATCATATTAGATTGACAATTGCTCCTCCATCGACAAGCAACCTTGATATCAGCTTGCCATTGATGTATCCTTTTATGTATAACGTCTTCAGATGCCGATGATCATCTTGAGGCTTTTCAAAAATTACGTCTTGAACCCCCAAACACAACTGAGCAAATGTCTCTTTGGCCAATACAGTTCTTATTTTGAACTTAGCCAGCAACATGAACACCATGTTGATGTCCATCGGAGGTGGAGGTGGAGTATCATCCCGAACTACGGGTGAATCTAGGTCATTGACTGGATCGAATTCTTCTTCAACTGATTCTTTCTTCCTCCACTCCTTTTTAGCAGTCTTAATCAGCCAGAGCTCATTAAAAGCTTGATCTCTCTGTTTTTCTTGCTCGGCATCCCTCATCTCTTGGGTCCTTAGCCTTTGAAATCGTCTCTGTTGTGATTCGGTAAGGCCTAGAGGACACCACCTTGGCTTAGGTTCAATCAGCTTTCGTACTTTTCTCGCCAGATCAACCTGGGCCACGGAGCTTGACCCCTCTTCCGCTTACACATGGGTTTGGTTTAGCGCAGAAATCCTTTGATGGATCGGTCTTTTATGACTTTCATCAGAACGGTCTTCTATCAGCTTAGATATTCTATCCTTAGCTGATCGCCTTGTCCATTCACCTTGACGAGGATAGTGTTCCATCAGGTACGTGTATGGTGATGGTAGAGCTAACACCCTCTCCCAACAGAATTGCCAAAAGGGGCATCGTTGGTGAGCTTTTTCCAAATTATCAGGCCAGTACAAATTATCTGGCTGATGTGCAGGATAACACGGCCTATCATTTCTCCTTTCATATTTTTTCAACAACTGGGAGAAGGTCGACCTTGGCTTATGAATCGGCTTGCGTGGTGGCGATGTTCTTTCAGCCTTATACCACTTGCCGATTTGCAAGTCACCCTTAGGCTTGACAGTCCTTGAGTTTCTCCCTTCACGGTCGGTCTCTATTTGTAGTGAACCGACTGTAATTTTTAGGTTATCTTTGCCGCTGGAAGTCAATTGAATGTCAACATGTCGTGCAACTTTTGACCCTGTATCTTGAGTCGGCTCTTTTCCTTTTCCAGAACATTGAACCATATTAATTTCAAAAGGATTAGCATCAACTTGCATCGCTGTCCCTTCTAAAAACTTGAGTCAGCCATCCACTATAGCCGATTGTATTTGCTGTCGAAAAATATTACAATCGTTAGTATTATGAGAAAAAGAATGATACCATTTGCAATACCTTCACTTTTTAATTTCATTAGCCAACGATATAACACGCCCCTCAGGTAGCCGTATAATCCTTTATTGTAAAAGCAAGTCAAAAATACGGTCACACTTAGAAACATCAAAAGAGTATTTTATCTCCGACCTATTTTTAGTCGGCTTAAGCAAAAAATAGACTACATACTTCTTAGATCCTTTAACCCACTCGGCTATATTTATTTCAGCCTTTTCGTCTTAAGAGAATTCACTTGAACAGTACTCGATGAGGTTAACCTTATCTTTATTATTATCATTAGCCTTGAACTTATCCCTAAAACCTCTATTATCGGTAAAACAGTTTTCTTGAGCCGATACCCTATGCAATATTTGACTTAAATCGGTGAACTCTTGCCTGCCGAGTTTTCTCCTTAGCTGGGGAATTAACCCTTGGAAATCCAAATTGACTAATTGGTTATCGGGTAAAATAACACAAACACTGATTTCTTACATCTCTAAATCTCTTGATATAATTTTTACTGATTCTCCAAACTTCTAGTAGACAGAGCTTAAGTCAGAAATTCTAAGTTCTAGACTACCAGAGGAAAAGTATTTATGGAATCGGCTTTCCAAATCCGTCCAAAAATGAACTGAATTCGGAAGCAAACTTGTAAACCATGTAAAAGCAACTCCTGACAAAGATAGTAGGAATAACCTAATTTTTAACCCATCGGACTGAGCAGCTTAACCGCATTGCACGATAAATCGTCCAACATGCTCCAAAGTTGTAACAGAGTCATCCCTAGAGAATTTCGCAAAATCAGGAACCTTGAAGTTGTTAGGGTAAGGCATCTAGTCAATGTAATCAGGATATGGCTTCCAATAGCCGATAACCTTCCCTTTTGGCTGTATACCGAATTGATCACGCAATACGATAGATATTTGATCGGCCTAATTTACTGTAATAGCCAATGCAACGTTGGGGTTTTGCCAATTGCGCTCGTAATTGGCATTTTGCCCTTCGAGCGTAAGCTCGGGTTGATAGGTTGGTTGAGCCGATGTGTACTGAGGAAATTACTCATATCCGTTATTTTTTTCTAGTAGTCGTCTCAGGTACTGGAACGAAGGGTTTCGAATACATTACAACCTTGTATGGGGCTGTATTCCTCTGCGGAATCGGCTCGGTGTATTGCGGGTACCTAGGAGGTTCGATCGGCTATGGAACCGATTGGGGAAGAGCATTGAACGGGGCCGATGGAGGTAAGTTGGCTGGCACGTCCAACTTGGTATCATCGGTATACGCCTAATAGTGCGCACCCCACTTGCACGAGGATCTCACAGCAGTATAACAGTAGGCTGGGTTGGCATCATAGTTAGGGATGAAATTATAGCCGATGGTTTAGAATCAGCTATTGTGCTTTGAGTGTTTTGTGCTATCGAATAAACAAGGTAATTCAGTAGAGCTTGCATTGGGTCGAGTAGGCTTTCACCCGATGCCAACTCTTGAGCTATCGTCTTTACGCTATTAGCTATCATCGGCTTAAGAGTTGTGACTAGAGCCGATGATTGGTTAATCAAAACATGATGTACAAATTGATTAATCATAGCAGACGACTCAGCTTGTGCAGGCATGTATTGACTCACCGATCCGTTAGTCACCCCTGCATCACCGAGGGTGTTGACCCTCGGCAACGCAACCTTCTGTGTGATAACAACTTAACATCATATCCTTGAGCGTGGCTTTTCGATCTTCAACCTCCTTACATTGTTCTGGTGTTAAATCGTCGAGTGTAGGGACGATTATAGCATCGGAGTTGAGATCGGACGGTGAAATTGATTTTCTCAACGAAGACATCGTGTCCCACCAGGCGTGCCAGAAGTGTGTTGGCGCTAAAAAATATGATGAAGGATTAATCGGCTCAAACACACGATGAACACCGGGTTCAAGGCATGCCAACCGATTTGACCCTGCAATCGGTAAGGTAGATGAAAAAATATTCTCAAAGCCGATCTAATGTAACAATCGGCAAAGATCTAAACAACTAAGGAAAACCGATAAAATCTAAAGTAACAATAAGTCTAATCAGCCGATTAGAGTTGATCAGATGGTAAGAGGTAGATCTTTCCGAAAAAGGCGATGCGCAACAAGATCGGAGAAAATCAAACCTTGATGTAATCGATGAAGATCAACAATCGGCGATACGCAACATTATTGATCAAATCAAATTATAGAGAAGATTCTAAATTACAAAACTACTCCTAGTTGACAGGAAAGTGAATAAGAAGTAATTCAAGTTGTTTGATTTGATTGTGTTGTTCTTCTCGCTTGCCCTCGGCTATCGTTTATAGCACATTGGTCGATCGTATCGTTTTCCTATATGTTATCCACCATGACCCATATCGGTCTCGACTCGAACAGAAATCTCTAATTTTAGACTAATATCGATCATAATCCCATCTTTAACCTTTCCTTTCTTTGTCCGATATCAACTAAAATATCTCTTTATCCTTAGCCTGATGATTTGGCCATGCCTTGTCAAATTCTTGTACAAACGGATAGTTTCTCGATATTGCTAGCAAAGGTGCAACATGGATAAGAGGAGGATGGATGTGCCTAGGTACATCATATTTTTTTTATAGTTATTAGGTGTTAGCAGTAGTAAACATTTCAACTAACATGCTGCATATATACTATATGTAAGCACAGAAAGGTCTATTTAGACTGGGTGAGTAGATTCCTATGTTATGTATTTAGTTATTCAGTGAAAGGAAACAAAATACTATGCACATGCAGAAAATGTGTTAACTCTTTGTGGACCAACTATCCTAAAGAAATGGGCCCACCTAGAACGCGAAGAAAAATGCCAACAAGATTCAAATGGAAATGCAAGCTCATCAACAAGCTGACCAATAGGTTGTAGCTCTAACACAACATTTGGACCATATGCAGCAATAATTAGACCAAATATAACAAGTGATGTTAGATCTCAAGGAATGCAAAACGTGGAAACCACTTCACAACATGGCTTTAATTCTTGACATGTGGTACAATATTTGCCTACCTTTTTTGTTGCAATATATAGGAGTAATGATTTCTCTACTGAAATATTCCTTTTTTGTGGTTTGTTGTAGAACATAAGATTTGATCTAAGAACATGGCTATGAGGAGCAACATGATCATCATGGTTCAGCTGAGTATTCATTCGTGGATAATATGTTAAAAGAGGACATGGTTGTCCATAGGCAAGTTGTGGCCGAAAGGCTAACTCCAAGGAACATTGTAGCCACCACAAGGAACCATGAAACCTCTCGTAATGAAGACGAAAGCCTTGTAATCTTCTCATGTTGTCATACAGATTTTCAATTTATGATTTCAATGTTGATTTTTATTCTTGACATTTTCTGAAATGCAATATGTGCTTCAAGTTAGTAGAGATGTCATATTATATGCTATTGTGGGATCAAATATTCCTGCAACAATTGTGTCAACCGACCCAAGTACATTGGTGGGAGGTATTGCTCTTGGATGGGAATATTATGAAGTAGTTGTCAATGTCGTGTTAAAAAGGGATGTTATTCTGCCTCGTCCATACGCTAGTCTGGAAATTATGACGATGCTCACATGATGTCCATGGTGTGGCCGTGCAAGAAAGTAATAATCTAGTCCGCACATTGTTTACAATTCTAATGATTTGAGTATGAGTTACTAACAAATAACAATTTATGTAGATGAACCATAGCAAGAAGCCATTTTGGTACCATAGTACAGGTATATAAATATGAACTATTCTTAAAACATTGGATGCTCTACATTGAGAACGATGTAATTGCTAGTTTGGTTCATTTGAGATCTTATCAAAATTTTCAGCTGTAACTGTTGGTGCCAAAATTTGGAAAGATATAACCGATTTGTTAGGTCATAGGTATAATTGGATATTTCTAGCCTATAACAGTTCAAAATGTAATTTATCCTCAGAAGACAGAGGCTAATACGAATTGTGGATTTTGAGGAGTCAAAGAAGGACACGGTCAGCATGCATGCTATAAAAAGGGTCATGAAGCAAGCCGAAGAGAACAACCAACAATCAATCAACCTTGCATCTACTTTTATTTACTCTTTCTATCGATTAGGACTATCTTTTTTAGACTTAGAATCTTCCTTGTAACTCGTTTTTTTATCAATAAAGTTGTGCATCGCCGATTTTGATCACCTTCGATTTACGCCAAATATCACTACTATAGAAATAGTCATCTGAGTCGGTTCTTTTTCTTCATCTGGGTCAGTTTTGGTGGCAATATAAAGTCCTTAGACAGTATGACGAGCAGCTATCACAGTCAGTTTTCGCCCGATAAGATATAGCATTATCTAAGTCGGTTCCAAGGTCGAAACCGACCCAGAAGACATATTATCTCTATCGACTTCGAGCTAGAAACTGATAGAAATAATTAGGAATATGTATCGGTTTCACAATAAGAACCGATAGAGAAGTACTTATAATCTCTATCGGTTCTTAGCATGGAACCAATAGAGATTAGTGAATTATGTCTATCGGTTCCACACTCAGAACTGATAGAGATTACTAGGGGTGAAAACGGGTTGAATACGGGCGGATATTGCTCTTCTTGTATCCTAACCCATATTTTTTTCCCGGATTCGTAACCAGATATGGGCTAGCCGGATCCGGATAATTCAGGATACGGATACAGTTTGGATATGTGATGGATTCGGATCGGGAACATATAGAGATATACGGATAACACACGCATACATTGAGCAATATATGGTGAATTAAATCACATAAATACATGACAATAATAGCAAGTTATATATCAACTTGGAGACCAGCAATACAAGCGGAGCCATCCTGTAACCATCGGATTCTTCTCATACTATTCAACAAGCACTCAATTGTTAGATTAATGGAAGGGGAAGAGTTCTCGGTGCTGTTCCACCATAAAATAGAGAAAAAGAAGCATCATATAGCAGATTCATGCACTTTTGCTTCTGCAAAAATACTTGGGCCAATAACATTGTGGACATGTTCTGGTTGAATCTAGTTATTGTCGTGCACATATGGCATAGCTCTAGAAATAGTCGTGATGATCTATGTTCCAGATAAGAGAACAGTAACAACAAATAAACAAACATTTGACCACTCGAAACCAGGAGACTAGAAAGATTTCACAGTAATAATATCATCAATACATCGCAACTCAGAGTGTAATTCACTGCATGAATTGGAGCATAGAGAATTCAAGAAGACCTAACAAGAGGATATCCAATTTTTGACAATTCACCTGATAATTCACAAAAGCAGGCAAACATCTAACATGGTGATAATACTTTGCCTTCCGTTGTACCAAGAAAACTGTCTCTAGTGAGCAGTTACACTCCATGATCCACACTAAGAACATGTCCTATCACATGCTCAACGAGAATCCAAGAATTATAGGAATTCGAAAACATTGTTGCAATAATGTACCAAAAGACGATCGCTTTACCACTAAAGCACAGGGATGATACCAAACAAATGAAATGGATAGCTGATATAAAGAGGAAATTTAGTTACCTGGATTCTGAGATTCATCATTACTCAAGATCCCAGCAAACTCAACCTGGAGTTCCATGTACCAGGATGAACCCAACATTGATTTCTGACGTGAAGCACATGACTTCAAACTCCGACACCAGCCTCCACCCTAAAGCTCATAGAACATAGATAATCGAGGAAAACAAAAGCATTGGGAGTTTGGGACAACCAATGGCAACAAGGGACTGTTACTTCAACCAGAAACTATGTGCATACATGGAACTGCCAGTTGTAAGCATCGCAAGCATCAATTGGAAAAACATGTAATTTGTAGAACATGGTTTCCTGCTTAATGGAAATTGGTTAAAGCTTGCTAAAAAACAATTAGGAAAATATGACAACAAGAAGTAGCCCTCTAGGTACGACAGCATTATGTTTCAATGCAGATGAAAAAAACCTTGTGGTGCCATTTTCCTTAGCCAGTCACATCCGTATATGCTAATACGCTCCAAATCATATAGGTTTAGTGAAACAATTATAGACCCTTCATTTCATCAATAGCCATGTGGCCAAATAGTGCGAAAAATTTACCCAACACTGTCCTAAACCGACGTTCCTATCATTATGAAAACAACTTCAGCAGCGACCAATTCTTACATGTTATTGGATTCCGGTACCAATTCACAAAGCATGCATTGTCCAATCTAAGCTAAGCTTTCATGAGCATCAAGTTTTAGACGAGAAATGCATGGTGATGTATCTACATATCAACATATAAACGAGTATAACTAATAAAAAGGTGCATATATACCTCCAAATGGATGAGCCAGCTCTGAGATCCACTCTCAGACCCCCTCTGAAGATGGTACTTGGGCGCAGTTCCTTCCAAGCACACTTCCAACCACAATCACATCAAAATCACACTCGAACACTGAGAATTCGAATTAAGCATGAATTGTACTACTGTATTAATCGATTCAGATATAGTGGTAGGTAGTAACCGAAGCCCACACTAAAGTATTGGAAACACAGAAGGGGATCGAGGTGAGGATTCACGCACGTCATTCTCCTCGACGCGCCGAACGAGGGTGAGGCCGACGAGGGTGAGGCGACGGCCAGAGGGGGAGGATGTGAGGGGCACGGAGGCATACTAGGAGGGCATCAGAGCACCACCGGGGGGAGACGCCCGCTGGGAGGAGCGTCGGCTGGGGAGATCGTGGCCGCCGGGACCGGGGGACGGGAGGAGAACTTCAAATCTGAGTTTGGGGGTTGGGGCGGCTTGGGGACCGAATGGAATGGGGGGCTTGGGAATGGGGTCGAGGACCGAATGGGCTGGGGGATTGACCGAGATGAGAGACGAGATTCCAAGGCCGGATATCCGAATAATGCAAATATTCGATATCCGGTTCCCAACCCACATTTCCTGGATAGCGTACGCTCCGAATCCGATCCGATATCCGTTTTCAGCTATCCGGATCCGAATCCGTATCCGATCCGATATCTGATTTCCTTCCCAGATCCGGTTGGAACCGGATCTGGCTCCGGATCGGGCGGGAACTATCCGTCCCGTTTTCACCCCTAGAGATTACATATCTCTATCGGTTCTAACCGTGTAACCGATAGAGATAAATCCCAGGTATCACCTTCACAATATATTCACATTCACAGTATATTCACACTCATAGATTGATAAATTCACAGTATATTCATAGATTGACAGTATATGCTCAATTGACAAAATCACAGTATACTCACAGATTGACAAATTCACTGTATATTCATATTTACTGTATTGTTGACAGTATACATACTCAATGCAGAAATCAGTAGCACAATCCTTTAAAACTCTTCTCAAACAGCCCCGACGTCCTAGTAGAAGGCTCTTTACCCCAAGCAATTGTATCTAGAGTTCCACAGAGATTGTCCACTGAACACACTCAATGCAGAAGTCAGTGGCACATCCTCTGGCAACCTTTTTCTTGTAGAACTTCTTGGCACAAGAGCAGTCTTTTATATCATTTTTATAGCCAACTTTTGTCTAAAGTATTTTTTGGCTATGTTATAAGGATACAATAAACAAGTTAAAATATTAACAAGCATACATTGAGAAATAACATTATTTGATAGATCAAGACAAGGAGATCTTAGGGCTTTTTCATATCTGCCATCATATGTGCTATATCTTCCGCAACAGAGTCTTTCCGGTTCTTCTTTGTAGTTCCATAGCTCTGGTATAGTGCCCATTTGTTTGCCACCAATAACTTATTGACTTTTAGTCATATATCTTAATCCCTACAAAAGAGATCATTTTTGTTGTGAAAATAGGCTATCTTGGAATATTATCAGTTACCATGTTGAATTAAACACTAGAAACATCTATAAGCTCAGTTTTGGCTTCTTCCAACTCTGCATTCTCCCTGCACTCCTTAATGATGAGTACATGGTTAATAGATTCAATATCTTGCGATTTGTCATCTATGTCTTTAAATTTTTGTTTCATCTCAAAAAAAATCTTTTAACTCAGACTTTCCATTCAATTGTTCTATCTCCACCTCAAGTTTTCATTTAGCATCCAAGAGCTTTTCCATATCTTATGTCTGGTTTGTAGGCTCCATTTTATATATGATACTTGACAATATCAAAGTAAATATATTCATAATTAGATAATTAAGCATATGCATGACAATTAACATTAATAGAGGCATACAACTAGCAATCAAACTCAAGTTGATTTTAAGGTGTTCTCAGATGTTGGACTGCCTTAGAAAGGCCTCCTCGCCACTAGGGACAAGATATTAGACCGATTTGTGACAACCTTACCTTTAAAAATAGATTTAATAGTTGATAGTTTATAAAACCTAATCAATTTGACTGAGATATATTTAAGAGAATCGATACTCAAGAATGCTCACTACTACAAAAAATGCTATCACAAACGGTTCAAAATTGTCATCACAGACGGTTTTCTGAATCGTCTATAAGCATGTGTCAATGATAATGCAACACATCACAAACGCTTTAGAAATCGTCTGTGAAATACCTATCACAGACGGTTTGTATCCAGAATCGTCTGTGATATATGACTAAACCGTATGTGATATTAGACTATCACAGGCCATTTATATCAAGAATCGTCTGTGATATGTGCTTATCATAGATGGATTTTATCTAGAACCATCTGCGATAGCCTTTTTTTCCTTTCCTCTTTTGGCAGAACTTCCATGAGTAGTCTCTATTGTTCAAAATTTTCTTCTTCTTATATATTTCTGAAATGACATTTACAAGGCACAACCGGTTATAAATTTTATAATTGAATATCTAAACATCTTAGATGCTTTGAGGCACAGCTTGTCTGGCCAGGATCATCTTAAAGTATGAATATTTGTAGCACTTTCATCTACTTTCTTATTCTAACTTTGACGTATTCCAAGGCAAAATCCAATTACATTCATAGTTTGTCCTGAAAGTTATCATGCTCTGACTTATCTTCCACTTCATCATCATATCCGAATGAGAATACTATAGATAGCATATTTTCACTCTGGTCTTGGCCATGAACAGGACCAGAGTGATCCTATTCCAGCACAAGTCTAGAGTAAAAATAGGTTGCATATGGTATTTTCATTCGGGGATGAGGATGAAGTGGAAGTGATAAATCAAAACATGACAACTTTCGAGACGAACCGTTAATGGAATTGGATTTTGCCTTTGAATCCATCAACATTACAATAAGAAAATAGATAAAAGTTCTACAAATATTCATACTTAAAGATGATCCCGACCAGACAAGTTGTGCCTCGATGCATCAAGGATGTTAGATATTCAATTACAAAATTTATAACTGATTGTTCCTTGTAAATGTCATTGCAGAAATATCTAAACAGAAGAAAATTTCAAAAAACAGATACTATTCATGAAAGTTCTACCAAGAGAGGAAGGAAAACTTATGGTTCCAACAAGCAAACAACCACTTTTCATTCATTGGATTCGAGATAACCAAGTATTAAGGATAATTTCAGGTGACAATATAAGATATGATACCACAAATATCAACAAGCATATATACATTGAGAAACAACATTAATTAGTTCATAGATCAAAACAAGAAGACCTTAGAGCTTTTCCATGTCTGCCATCATATATGCTATAGCTTCCACAATAGAGGCTTTTCGGTTCTCCCTAAATTTCTATAGCTCCAGCATAGTGCCCACTTGTTTGACACTAATAATTGATTGACTTCCAGTCATATCTCTTAATCCCTACAAAAGCGATCATATTGTTGTAAAAAGGATGTCTTGATATACTAATGTAACATCCTAAAATTTTGAGTTTTGGAATGTTTGAATTTGAAAATGAACCATTTGCATTTTTCCTAGATTAAATTAGGCTTAATTTGATTTTTTTTATTAATAAAAAGATGTAATTTGATTAATTTATACATCAAATAAAAGATTTCCGGTAATATTTGGGTTCATTGTGTCCTAAGGAATTTTTTGTACTTTTTGAGACTTTTCTGAATTTATTTGCTATTTATTTGAATTTATTTTCTTTTATTTGAATTTATTTGCTTTTATTTGAATTTCTGAAATTTTCATAATTCAGAAAATGTTTTTATTTTCTAAATCCCTCCTCGGACCAAATCTCCGCTGGCCCATCTCATCTCGGCTGCTCGGCCGTTTCGTGAGTCTGCTCGCCTGACTGCCGCAAGATCCTCGGCCGTTAGCTAGCCACCACCTAGCCACCGTCACGTCGAAATCGTGTCCACGCCACCTCTCGAAGTTCGCTCCTTGCACGCCTCCTAAGACCTTTATTTAAGGAGCCAAACCCTCCCCGAGGTTCATCGTTCCGCGCCGAACCTCCTGCCCTCCTCGTCGACTCCCGAAACCCTCTCATTGATGTGCGAGACCTCGCCGAAGTTGTGCCGCCGCCACAAGCTCTGCTCCGGTCCATCTCCGTCGTCCCCGTCTACCTCTTCGTGTTGCCCGTGTCGCCCTCCTTCAGATCCCACCAACCTGCGCCCGATCCGGTCTTGTTCCGTCGTATCTCGCGTCTTCTTCCTCGCATCCAGCGAGTTTTAGTCGCCGCCTCTCGTCGGAGCTTTATCGAGGAACCGTGACAATCCGATCCGTAACGGATGCTCTAGATCTCGCCATGTCATTACCGATCGACGCAGAGATTCTCTGTCGTTCGATCCAACCGTGTCGTTGGATGCGCGATACATGGCCAGCCTGCATCAGCACTGATGTCATCCCGTGCGATGTCAGCCCTAGCGCTTTTTTTGTAGACCTAGTCTACTGTAGACCATATCCTTCCCGTGGACCTTGTCTATAGGCCATGGGGCCCACATGTCAGTCAAACTAGATTTTTTGTTTTATTTTAATTTTGGAAAATTAATTGCTGACGTCAACAAAACATCATTAATTGATTTTCCAATAGAAGAATAAATCAAAAAAATCAGTTTTTCTCCTTTTCAGCCTTTTTCTTTGGATTTAATCTTTCGGAGGCCCGTTCTGTCTCATATGAACTCCGATTGAGGCGATTCAAATTACTAAATTTTTCTAAAATCAAGCTCTACCTTTTAGAGCTATTTATTTTCAATTTTGAGCTTGTTTGAGTCTCTGTTTGGTATTTATTTGTATTTATCGCTTTTTTGGTAGACGCTAATTTCGAGGGAGTGAACAGAGAATTCGAAGATCCAGACACAGCAGTAGATCAGCAAGGCAAGTCGTAACCTTTGATCATATTGAACCTATGTTTGCAAAAGTAATTTGTTTACATAATTGCATGCTATTTGTGTATTAATGACTAATTGCTGGGAATAGCTATATACCTAGTTGACATTATGCCACCTTGATTATTGGAATTCCATGTATCCATTATTAACCCCAGGTTGAGACATTATTAGTTGGACATGATCATACTACCAACATTGGGTTATCGTAACTATGCTTAAACATGCTTAGTTGTACAATGGGATTCATATCACATGTGAATTAATGTTAATCTTGACTTAATGGGATATTGAATCGTGGTCGTTAGCTACTGTTGTAAAATTTGTTGTACCATGGCAGGGGGTGCCATTGGTCTTAGTTAAATAAGATTGTTTTGCCTTAGGCAAGTGATCGTGCAGTAAAGGGGGTGCTATTAGCACATTTGGGATGTGGATATCTTGTCTGAGACAACTTAAGGACTTAATCTTGTGTGCCATTGAACTGGGCATAACCGTACAACCACATGTCTGGTATGGGATAGACCTAGCCGATTAATTTGCAATGTCTAGCCTTGAGTACTGCCAATTGGTGGTGTGGGTTCCGAGATGGACGGTTGATTCACATGGCTCAAGAGGGGGTCTTGAGGGGGCAAAAACTTAGCAGGCAGTATCGAGTTTAGACAGAGCATTGTAAAGGCTTTATCGTGATCTCTCTGCCGACACACCAAAGGTGTGTTAATTCGGAGGCAAAATGAGATGATCATGTCTTACGGGTAAAGTAGTACAAGCTCTGTAGAGTGTAAAACTATTCAAATAGCCATGTCTGTGGTCATGGATATGCCAGAGAATTTCACGTGAGGTATAGAGTGTTTCATGAATTGTTGGATGGTGGAATTGTTGGGATGTGAACAGGGAGTTCACTGTTGTTTTGTTGTCTAAAGTTAACATTGTTGAGTCCAGTGGTTTGATGATGGTTTAGTTGGTGTAGGGTGATGCCTCGCCATTCTGTTCATGCTATCTACCATTGAGTTACCAGTTATTTATTATCTTTTTCATAAATATGCTTTCAATCTATTTATTGTATTTTCAATTTAAGTTATTGCTTTCTACAAAAGAACCATATGACTATCCTTTGTCAAGCCTTGCATGAATATATTGCATCACTTCCCTACAGCTTGCTGAGTACTTTTTGTACTCACGACTTTACACCTTTGTTGATCAGTTGCTGAGGAAGGACCAGGAAATATTGAATTCTATGAGGAGTATTATGAAGACTACGTGGATTAGGAATGCGTTCCTCAGACGATTGCCTATAGCATGTCAAATGGCCCAAGTTATTTAATTTCCACTGCAATAGTTCATTTGATTCTTAAGCCCTTAAGGCATAGTGGTGTAAACATTGACCATAAGATCCATTACTTTATTTAATAATAATTTGCCTTTTTCTTAGTTAATTCATTGTATGGAATGGTATTTCATCTGTGTTGCCACAGTGTGCACTAGCGTGCTCCTGGACTAGTGTAGTATACACAGAGGGTTTCGGATTTGTAAATCCGGGCCCCGACAACTATCACTAACCACATCAAATTAAATACTAGAAACCTTTATATTACCTCTATAAGCTCAGCTTTCGCTTCTTTCAACTTTGCATTTTCTCTGCGCTCCTCTGTAAGTTTTTGATTAGCATCCAACAGCTTTTTCATGTCGTCTATCTTGTTTTAGGCTCTATTTTATATATGTGTGCAATTTGCAGTTTCTAGGACATATAATGTATATATGATAAATCACGAAAGAAGTTAAACATCTAGATGTTTTTGGAATATAATGTGCATAATTGAAAGCTTTCATAAACGACATAATCGAAAGGATAAAGTAATTCATAATTATTATGATGACTTGACATTGAATCATGTCTACTTAACAGATTAATGAGTATTTGTATGATAGAGTGCTCTCTAGTGTAGGGCTACTAAAGGTTAGACCTTCAGTCTCCTCGCTACAAGGTGTAGGGCTGCTAGAGATTAATCTCTTACCTCCACTACACCAGGGTCATACAATTAAAATTGAACTAGACAATTAACTAAGCAAATAAAGACCTTGAACTCTTACATTCATAAATTATGCATCGTAAAGTATTTGAAGTCAATTTTACTATTTATGACATGATCATAGAAAGATCAAGGTAATGGTCAAATAGATCATATAAAATAAAATTTGACATGATCAAGAAAGATTAGAAGTTCTAAGAACAAGGCATCTGCTTACTTTCTACCAAGACATCCTCAAGCTCAAAGACAGTAAAAATAAAAGCAATACTTTCTTCCATTAATAGGAAGCAACTCTATAGTTCAATGCCACATTCGCTACTTTAATTATTTTAGTTCATCAATAGACCCATAGCATCATTGAGCAGCAATATGTACATCTAGGGGAGGAACATCCATGTGGCACAAGGGCTCGAGAGGAGAAACATCTAGTAGCAAATTAATATTTACCACATACCATCCGAATATGGCTATGGTGTATGCCATCCAAAGATCAACATGCATCAAGATAGTGTATGCCATTCAAATATGATCATGACGTGTACCATCCAAAGATCAACATCAAGATAGTGTATGCACTAAGAACTAGTAAAGACTAATTACCATATGAGACTACTAACCATACCATATGAACCATATACATGTAAAAAGTAAAAAGAACTATTCACTACTACAAAAGGACTCATATTAGACTCCTCATCACTGACGGTTTTCAAAAACCGTTTGTGATGAGGGGTCATCACTGACGGTTTTTTGCAAAAACAGTCAGTGATGAGTTCCATACTCATCAAAGACAGTTTTTGGCTAAAACAGTATATGATGACCATTTCTAACAAATAAGTACAGAGAGCCCCAACCTCCTTTGTATTTTTAGGGTTTCCCGAGTTATTTTTGAGGTGGCTACGATTGAGAGGCGATCTAGGGAAAGAGGCTCTGGATTTGGAGGTGTGATTGTAGATCATTCAGTTCTAGATCATCTAAGGTTAGTATTTGGTTCAAATCCTAGCTTGGTAAAGAGGGAAATAATGATAGTTTCTAGATCTAGCTTAGTGTAGATCCATTTATTATCTGTGCTATAAAGTAGTAATTGGTCGTAATTGCATTATACTCAATATGTAGATAGTTACTTAAATGAAAGATTTAGGCTAATAATTGGTTGTAATTGCATTATATTCAAGGTATATACATCTAGCTTGGTAAAGAGGGAACTGAAGATGGTTTTGATATAGCTAGGTGTAGATCCATTTGTTCTTTTTGATCTAAAGTAGTAATTGGTTCTGATTGCATTATACTCAAGATGTAGAGAGCTATATAAAGAGAGAATTGAAGATGCTGAGTTTAAATGTAGCTTACATATGTATATATATCCATTTGTTCTTTGTGATGTAAGGAGTTATATAAGTTAATCGACAAGTTTAAATGTAGCTTATATGTAGCATATGTGTGCATGTGCACTCCTAGTGTACTTAATTTATTATTTAACACCTATATTTACATACGTAGCGTAGATGGACCTAAGCTGGATGTATGCTGATAATCGTGTGAGCGTCAAGTACATTAATGGCATCTTCACTTTTAGAAGAGCTGCAGAGGAAGATATGTTGAACAAGGGGGTGGAATTTATGCCTTGTCCATGTATTGACTGCGAGAATCTGTGGATGTTTTGAAACCCAGCGCAGATCGAAGCACACTTGATTCTACGAGGTTTCAAAAGGGAGTATACATGTTGGGTCAGTCACGGTAAAGAGCAAATTATGCAGGAAGCAAGTAGTACTAACATCATCGATAAAGTCAACGATACTCTGAATGATATCAACATGTGCTTTCACGAAGACAATTTGGATCAGATGCTGCGGGATGCAGAAGGAAACCGTGATGAGCAGGAGTATATAAAATTCTGGGGCTTGATGGACTACTCGGAGAAACCTTTGTTCCCGGGTTGCAATCCAAATACACATGGTTGTCATCCATGCTGAAATTGCTGAAATTAAAGGCAAGAAACGGCTGGTCCAACAAGAGTTTCACCTGTCTGAATGACTGTATCCTTTACCGTAAAGAGTACGTAAACTTGCATGTATGTTCAGTGTGCAACGCATCTCATTACAAGCGTAAAGATAGATCAGATGACGACGACGAGGGCATCGAGGTGAAGAAAGGACCTCCTGCTAAGGTGACGTGGTATCTGCCTATAATTCCCCGTTTGAAGTATTTGTTTGCGAACCCAAAAGAAGCAAAACTGCTTCGGTGGCACTCAGATGAGCATAAGAACGATGGAATGATAAGGCACCCTGCTGATTCCACCCAGTGGAGAAACATTGATAGGAGGTTTCAAGAATTCACAGCGGATCTGAGGAATATAAGGTTCGGATTGAGTACGGACGAAATGAATCCTTTCGGTAACATGAGCAGCCGTCATAACACTTGGTATGTGAATCTCTGTATCTACAACCTTTCTCCTTGGTTGTCTACGAAACGGAAGTACATTTTTCTATCTATACTCATCCAAGGCCCGAAGCAACATGGGAACGATATTGATATATACCTAGCACCATTGGTGGAAGATCTGAACACATTGTAGGCTCTTAGGGTACAGGTATGGGATGCTCACAAACGATTGTACTTCACTTTGCACTGCCTGTTATTCTGCATTATAAATGATTATCCAGCCCTTGCTAACATGTCGGGGCAGAATACAAAAGGAGCCAAAGCCGTACTCACTGCTTGGATGATAGCGAGTGTGTGGCTGAATCACTCGGGCAAAACCGTGTACATGTGTTATCGTAGATTCTTTCGGAGGAATCACCCATACCACAAGATGAAGAAACAATTCGACGGAACAACCGAAGATGACTTAGCTCTAAAGCCTTTAAGCGGGACATACATTCATGATATGATTAAGAACTTGAATGTTGCGCTTGAAAAGGGACGTAAATCGAGGACCTATGAGAAGAGTATGTGGAAGAAGAGATCAATATTTTAGGACCTACCTTATTTGGAGCACTTAGAAGTTCGGTGCTACATCGACGTGATACACGTAGAGAAGAATGTTTATGATATGTTCACGCCTATAGGTTTGTAGTCGTTTGTTCTTCAAGGATATTACTATAAAGAAAATTACTAAAAAGTTAGATCCTGTTGAGATTCATTTAGGATAGAAATTTATATAATCCTATAAAGAAAAGTATGTATTAAAAATAATCATATTAAGATTCATTTCGCACAAAAATTCAGTCACATAGTAGCAGGTTCACAAAACCGAATTTCAAAAAACCATTCGAAATTCGAAAAATGAAAAAATCATCAGAAACCGAAAGGTTAAGAAATAAAAAATGTTTGAAAAAAATCGAAAACCTTCGATTTTTCGCGAGAAACTGCTCAATTTTTTTACGAAAAAACAACGAATGTTCTTAAAACGGTTTTCAAAAACCGCAATTTTTAACGATTTTTAAACGGTTTTCAACGCATAAATTTTTTGAATTTTTTTTAATTAAAACAGTTTACCGAACGGTTTTGAATCTCGAACCACAGTGAAACGCTCACAAACTGCGGCTTTGCTGGTTTTTGAAAACTGCATATCAGACTATCTATATCCTAGAAGATCTCTACATCCCAAAAGATTAGGACCTTGCCTCAGCAGTAAAGACGAGAGGAATTAGCTAACTCATGTTCACAAGGACCGAGGACGACGAGAGGAATCGCCAAGCTACTCGTATTATCATTCTGAATTTTCTACTCCTTCCGCTTTATTTATTCGCGTTGGCGTCAAGACTCCCGTTTTGCATTTTACACGACGCACGTAGGTCCCAGGTCACAACTCACAAGTCACAACAGACGGGCACCGCGGATATACACAAAAAACACGAAGCACGGTGGCAGCTAAAACTTCAGTGCGCTCCGCGACTCAGCTCGATCTCAGCGTACGTCCCCGCCGCGCGACGCCGCCGTCATCCCGGTGCCCTCCTCCCCCATCTTGCCCACGTCGTTGAAGACCTGCCCCGTCATCTGGTCCGCCGCCTTAACGCGCATCATCACGTCGTCGTCGTCGTCGTCCTCGGCCTTGTTCCTCCCCGTCGCCGCAGCCGCCGGATTCCCTTTCCTGACGCCTCCGACCGGCTTCTGCTCTGCCACGTCCGTCGGCATGGTCATCTTCTCCTTGAACGCCTCCGTCATGCCCTTCGCCGACTCGTAGATGTTCTCCGTCGCCGATCTCCCCCTGCAGATCGATTCAAAGAAATAGTTAAACGCAACCCGATCGATTAGCATGGATTCATTTGCAAGAACAGCAGCAGCTAGGAATTAATATTTAATGGTTACTTAACGACTTACTTCTCCTGCTCGGACGGCTCGCGCGCGCGCTGCTTCTCCTCCTCGGCCTTCTCCGCCGCCCGCCGCCGCACGTCCTGGCCCTGCTGCCACGCCGACTCGTTCGTCTCTCCCTTCCTTCCCTTGGCTGTGCCGGCGAGCGCTTGCCGGGCACCCTCCTCCTTGTCCGCCACGTACTCCCTGGCGCCCTTCGCCTTGTCCCACGCCGCCTCCCTGGCGCCCCTCGCCTTCTCCGTTGCCGCGTCCTTCGTCTCCGCGGCCTTCCCCACGGCGTCGTCCGCCATCTCCCTCGCCCTCTCCTTCCCCTCCTGAGCCTTACGCGCGGCGTAGTGGCCGCCCTCGCCGAGCTTGTCCCCCGTGGTCGCTGTAGTACCGACTGCCTGCTGGCTGCTATCGTGCGCCGCGGCATCCCGGACGCCGCTGCCGGAGAAGGTGTCGCGGACGGCCCCCAGGAGGGACCGCGCGCTCTCCTGCACGGTGCCCAGCATGCCGCCGCGCCGGCCGGGGCTGTCGGCCTCTCGGTCCCGCCTGGCCGCGGAGAGCTCATCGGCCGCCTTCTGCGCCGCGGCCTCCGCGTGCTCCTCGCGGCTCTTCTGCATGGACGCCATAGCTCGTCTAGCTGATCTTGTTCGAGGTGCTCTGCGCGCTCGGTTGTGCAGCTGTTCAAGTATTGCAGAAGCACGGCGACGAGAGGGAGGCTTAATAATATATAAAGGTGGCGAGAAATTTCTGGACAGGATGAGGACGTGACGCGGAGGCGGCCTGTTGGACCGCGCTGCACGTACGCCGCGTGTGAGGCGAGCGGACACGTACGTGCGCATGCGTCGCAGCACGGTGTTCTCGGTGTGCGCGGAAGATACTCGTGCAGTCTGCACGGTGTCGATCCCACGTGTGGACTAACTTCCCACCGTCCAGTTGCGATTGGATGATCAGACCACCGAAGAAGGAAACCAAGATGTATTCGGTTTTGAATTCTTGTAATTCCTTTAAGGGAAAAAGGTAGTGCCTAAAGCATTTCGGTCTTCACCTTATTTGTGACCAATATTTGGCATGCACACATAAATTTAGCAGCATTCTAGCCAAGTTGATGAATAGGGACTTGACTTAGAGATAATATAATCTTCGTCAAGTGAAAAACTCCAAATTGACGTTTAAGGCAAAGATATAACATAGTCTTCTACGGTCTCGATATTTAGTTGAGAGATTAGATTGCTTGTATAGGTTATCGTACTTAAGAGAAGTCTTGTCTAGTAGCTTAATTCTCATCATGCGTTAATAGTTTAATCTCGCTTGAGCTCGCTCTGTAGACATGATGCTATTGTTTGCAAATTTATTTTGCAAATAGTTGTGGCTTATGCATCTATCCTTGTAGCTAGGGATGGCAATCAGATCCACAGGTTCTGCACCTGTCGGGTTTGGATTCGGGTCCTAATTTTCATCTGTAGGTTCTTCGGGTCGGGTACCCGAGATAAGTTCGGGTCAGATTCGGGTTTATAAAACCACCCACGGGTACCCGTCGGGTATCCGAAATTCCCCATCCTACTGCCCTAGTGCCCTTCCCGGCTATTCCCCAAATCCAACCCTGTTCGGCTATTCCCCAAATCTAATTCGCGTCTCACTTCGGGCCTTCGGCCGCTCCCATCCGCCTCCCTCACCCCGTCTCCCACTCTCATCTAGCCCACCTAGCCGTCTCCAGCCGCGGCCGTCGGCCATCTCCAGTTGCCGCTGTCGGCCGCCGACCGTCGCTCGCTACTCGCCCACGCCCTAGCCTCGTCGGCCCACCCACGAAGTCAAGCACCGGAGCACAAAATCAAGATCTGGCCTCTGGGCATCGGTGGCCGCCACCCACGCTGCTTTCTCTCCGACCGCCGCCCCACTCCCCATCTCTCCGGCCGCCGCTCCACGCCCCATCTGCATGGTCTCCAGCCGTCGCCCCATCTCTTCGGTGTTTGGAGCACCCCCATCTCTCCGCCCACGCCCTAGCCCTGCCGCCTGCCCATCTCTGTGATTTGCTGCCCCACGCCCCATCTCTCCAGCCACCACCCTAGTGCCCCACGCCCCACCTGCTTGCTCTCCGGCCAGTCAGCCACCACCCCACGTCCCACGGTGGCTGTGATTTGCTTGTGATTTTCTGTTGTATGAGAACTTTATTTTGTTTGAGTACTGTGTACTGTTGTTTAGTAAGCAGAAATTTGTTGTTATCTTGTTTAACATCTAATTTTGCTTTGTTTCAGCACATATTTGGTTGAAAATGTCGACTCCAGGAACCAGTGCTTCTGCTGCAGCTACGCGGTCCTCTGATGCTGCAGCTGCACCTATACAAGAGAAAACTAAAATTTGTTGTATGGGAAGAATTCAAAAGACTAAAAGTAGGGGACAAATGGAAAGCTGAATGCAATTGGTGTTATAAAATGCTTGGAGCAAAGACAAGAAATGGCACCAAATCATTGCATGGCCACCTTGCAATTTGTGAATCTAGACAGGTTAGAAAAGGCTTAAAACAATCCAATTTAAAGTTGTCAAAAGTCAGGATGGGTCGGTTGTTGGAGAGAAATATGTCTTTTTGCTAGGGTGATGCTAAGTCGACTGTGTAATCGATATCTTCAAATGCTCCTTACATGAAAATACCTAAGAGTTTGGAGATTAAGGCATCTCCTCAGATCTCATATTGGCACTTACTGTACTCATTATCATTTTTATCACAAAAAAAGTGGAAAAATGATCTCATTCTATTCTTGAACATCTGCATTTGTGTTATTTTTCAAAAAGTGGAACTAGGAAACATCATTGTCCGCCAAAGAGGAAACCGCTTCCATGCTGAAAACTATGTTGGCATGGGGAAGGACCACACTCTCTTCTGTCTGAAAGAAGGTCATATGCGATTTGGGCGCAACAAGCTGATTGGCAAGAAATGGGTTCATGTTGAATTGTTGATCCTGTGGCCGGGCACTTACTCCACCCTGTCTACTCCAGTGGTTCAACCATTGTAGCTGATATGGAGCAACTGTAGTGATTATGTGTGGATTGAAGTAATATGTTGCTAATGGCTTCCTGTGCATGGTGTCGCTCTTTTCTGCGAAGCTTGTAGTGTGATGAGCTGGACTCCGTAGATGTGTGCTGCTTTATCTGAGTCATGAGCATGTGCCACCAATTCTTTTCTTCCTAATGGTTCTTATCAAAATTCCCAAGAAACAATGCTTGCTTAAGGAAGAGTAACAAGTTTGGACCGTTTTTAGTTCATATGTTAAATTTGTCCGGGTAAATATTGGTGACTTGATTCAAACTAAATTGTAAAATTAGTACAAGTTCAAGTTGTATGTGTGGGAAGAAGACTGAGGAATTCTTGTGCGATGTGGACTTCATTGGACAATGCAGTGAGACAATTGTTGCACTGCTATTGCACAAACCTATCAGGTACCCGCCAGGTTCGAGTTCAGTTATAGTTTTTTACCCGATAGGTTATTCAGGTTCGGGTCGGATTTTCCAATTCGGGTTTTCTGTCGGGTCGGGTTTTGTAAAACCCGCACCCGACCCGACCCGTTGCCATCCCTACTTGTAGCATGCAACTATAAGTTGCAAATTGTTAAAGTTCATGTATTGAGTTTTCTGTGGTATGATACTATTATTTACGAACATGTTTTGTACGTAAATAGTTAAGGATCATGTATCTAATCTTTGTAGCGTGTGACTATAGTTTGGAAATGTGTTTTTGTAAATAATCAAAGTCCATACACTTACTCTTCGTGGCTTGATGCTATTGCTTCAGAACATGTTTGTGAATATATAGTTGAGGCACATTCATTTAACACTTGTAGCATGCGACTATAATTTGCAAATGTGTTTTGCAGATGGTTAAAGTCCATACATCTTTGCAGTCGGAATCGATTCTTCATTTAGCTTCTTTCATTTGAATGAAAACTGCATTGACAAAGACATGTCATGTATTTAGTGAGTATATGTCCTAAGGAACCGAGAGCACCAAAGACATGTCCGCCCCAGTTCATTTCCAGCCAAATGGTTATTAGGCTGCATTTAATGCACTAGCCTTTATACTTAGGAGGACAAGTTTGTTCCTATGTATTTTCACTGATTTTGGTTCCATCAGTTCATTTCTTGTGGGCTATAAATAGCCTGTAACTGGTTGGGATGGATTCTTTGCACTCTATTCCACTCTCTTAAGCTAGTGTGAACTTTTTCTTTCAATTATGCATGTGTTGTATCTTGTGAGCAACTCTAGTTGCATTTATTTATTTATTTTCGTGGATTGAGCATCCATTTGTGCTTGTGTAGCATTTGGTGAGAGTCGAGCAAGGGACTTGGCTTATTACTTTTAGTATTTACCAACACCTAGATGGCATGGTTCGGTGAACTTCTCAAGAAGCTTGTGAGAATGTTCATTGTGTTGTGAAGGTTGTAACTCACCTACCCTAAAGGGAAATAGCTATCACTAGTGAATTCGAGGTGTTTGTATTAATTCGTGAAGCGGTCCAATTCATTTAGCTTACCTCCACGTTGATTAAAGGAGATTAGCAAGTCTCTGAACATCACAGTAAAAAGATCGTGTGTCATCTTTTATTTAGTTTTTGTTCATTTACATTCTTGCAATTTATATTTCTAAAATTGAATTGCTTTGTTTGTCAATCTAAAATTACAAAGTTTGATCTAGGCTTAGGTTATTTGTGCACTTTAGTAAGACTAGTTGATTTAGGTCTAAATTATGCAAAACTGTTTTAATTTACGTTTTCACATGTAATCCTCGGTTTTAAGCAAAAGATTTTAAAACCGCCAATTCACCCCTGTAGCAGCAGGTCACTCGATTTTAAAGCCTGACGTGGATGACAACCTTCACTTTAATTTCAGTTTTACTGGTGGGTCCCTCCCTTCTCGTCAATAGATGAATAATATAATATATATATTAAGCCCAGAAGAATCCGAGCGATTCTAGGCTATGAGGTACAGTTTTTTGCGAAAAAGTCCTTCGGAAATTTTGAAATCGCAAATAAGTCCTTCCACATGTTATTTTGCAAAAAAGACCCTGTGAATTCCGAAATCGCTAACCGGTCCTTCTACCATTTATTTTGTAAAAAGGACCCCGTAGTTTCACAAAATCTGGTTCTTTCGATCGGAAATATTCAAAAAACGCGAACAGGTTCTTCCATCGGTTATTTTGCAAAAAAACCCGTAGTTTCGCAAATTCGACACGGGTGTCGGTTCTTTCGACCGAAAGATTTGAAATTACGTTTAGATCCGGTTATTTTATTAAAAAAAAGAGAAAACCCTTCCACAAATTCAACATGAACACCGATTCGAATTAGATTTTTTCGCGCGGCGCGACATCGCGCGCAACTATACCTAGTATTGATCAATCCAAGAAATCTCCTCCCCCACTGTCTTCCATCTCCGACTCGGTTGGTTGCTGTCGGCCCCAACCTCGACGGAGCTCGAGAATTCGAGTGAGGCCGCACGGGTTAACACGGACAGCAAATCACTTCCGTGCGTTACGAACTTACAATGTTGCGGTTGGCGAACCTGCTGGAACTCCTGAAGATCGCTGACCCCGCTTAGTCGAACACCAATGGCAGACTCGCATAACACTCCCACCGCCAGCAGCGCGGCCTCCGCAAAGGTCGTGGCATTCACTAATTCCTCGCAGAAAAACATTGATGCCGAGGTTCAAAGCTCATGGCATTTTTGTTGCCGCTTGAAGCCACCGTCAACGAAGCTTGTGCTGCCGCTCATGATCCCTTCAGCCAACATCGCACCCAGGTAGCATCCGACCTAAAATTTTGTTCGCTCCACTAGGGTGCGTTTGGTTGGGTGCACGAGGTTGAATGGAATGAGATCGTACAGGATGGATGAGATGATTTTAGATGAGATGGTACAGGGAGGGTGTTTGGTTGTATGAATAAAATAATACATGAGTTTGTTTGGTTGCTTGGATGGAATGGTACAGGATGGTACGAGATGATGTTTGGTTGGATGGATGAGGTACTATATTAAACTTTATTACTAGTGGTACGGAATGGTACAGGATGGTTCAACCAATTTGGAGGTACGGGATGGTACAGCATATTTGAAGAATATTCCTAAAATCTGTACCACTTCGTTCCGTACGAGATGGTTCCATACACTCAACCAAACACATGTATCAAAATCTATCATGAACCATCCCGTACAGGTTCCTCCTTGTTCACCCAACCAAACGCACCATTAGTCCATTTGATTGATTCGATACTAGTCTTCTGATTTTCTCTTGGCTTCTACCAAAACGAAGGGAGTAAACAAGTTACTGGTTTGAGAACGCTCGGTTGGCTGGTGCCGCCGTCAAACGCTCGGTCCGTCCACGTTCATCTCCGGTTGAACACGTGCGCTCACCTGAGTAAACACACGTGTGTGTTCAATAGAAATAATTTCTTAGTATGTGTATGAGATGTGCACACGTGTGTGTTCAACCTTTGAAAAACACATTTCGAGTTACAAGTTTACTCAACTCCTTGTGCATACATTTTCATTTGGTCCATCAACTACATGAATGAGAGATGACTGGTAAACCATACCATCGGTACATTTAGTTGCACTTGAGTGGAGTCACCCTCCATAAGAGGCGCATACTTGTTATTGTGAACTCCAAAATCTCATATGCACAAATATGAGGCAAGAATGGTTGGAAAGAGTTGTACGTAAGTTACACGGATCGGGCAAAAAGAGTACAGATTTAGGCTGTGTTTGACACAACTCCATGTTAGGTATTCTCAGTTTCACCAAATTCGTGGAATTAGAGTTATGGGTATATTAAAAGTATTTAGGTGATTTATCTTGCTTACATTTTAGACTAAAACTAGTTCAGTGCCCGTGCGTTGCTACGAAAAATAAATTGTTAACGAAACATAAAGGTTAAACAATAACGAAAATTTTGCTACAAGATCAAACATCTATTTCTCTCGATTACAAAAGCATAAAAGTTAACCAAAGATTAGCAAGCCCGTAAAATCCGCTCACCTCCGGCACCTCGCAAAGGAGGCGGCCGCACCGCAGAGCGCGAGGACGGGTCTTAGATGTCGAGAAGTCCAGTCCAAGAAGTCGGGCTACTACTGGTCCTCCTCCTCCGCGTCCCCGCCTTCTCCTCCTCCGCCGCGGCGGTAACCTCGAGGAACCCGCGCGCAACACGAGAGATCAAGGAGGCATGCGGTGTAGAGCGGCAGCGAGCAAGGCCACGGCGGCGCCGCCTATCTCCGTCAAATCTCTTTGTCGCGGGTGGCGTGAGGAGGAAGGGTGGTCGGGTGGAGCGAAAAAAAGCATTGTTTTTTTTTTATCGGTCCGTTTTTTCTGCGGTGGTTGTTTTTATAGACGTGAGTTGGGGGTGGAGAACGGACCGTCACCAACTCCAACTTAGAAATAGTAGAGAAATATAAACTTAATTCACTTTATTTTAACGTAAAAGTTTCAGATATAATTGGAGTTGGATCTGAAACTATGCCAAAGTAACATCGAATCTAAAGCGTAATGAACGCAAAAGACGAAGGCACGCGCAGATAGACAGGTCTTCGCAGTTCCATCGGACGGCCGCACCAATCGCGAGGCAAATCCAACCGTTGGCAGGCGCCCGTCAGTGCCGAGCCCGCCGTCCGCGCCGCAACAGAAAACCCTCCTAAAACCCAACCATCTCTTCCCCCCGCCGACGGCGCAGCCAAAGCTCGCAACCTAGCCAACCCCAAATCAAGCGCACACCGATCACCTCGCGCCGCCGCCGTCGCCATGGGATCCTCCATTAGCCACGCCGCCGCCCCTCCGTCTCCCCCTCTTCCCACCTACGCGCCCCCTCCTCCCTACGCTGCCGACGCCGCTCCGGCGTCGAAGCCCCAGGAGGAGAAGGCGGCGGAGGATGACAGGGTGGACTACATGAACCTCCCCTGCCCCGTCCCCTACGAGGAGATCCAACGCGAGGCCTTCAGTAAGTCGCCGGCGCCCGCGCCTCCCCTTCCCATCCCCTTGTTTGATCTGTGATAATGCCGATTATTGCCGCCGCCGATCGAATGGATGGTGATGCTATGATCTTCTTCTCGTTTGTTGCAGTGGCGCTGAAGCCCGAGCTGTTCGAGGGCTTGCGCTTCGATTTCACCAAGGCGCTCAACCAGTACTTCGCCTTGAGCCACAGGTACCCTACTCGATGCCCACTTCCTGATTGTTTCTTTTCTTGTATATTGGTGCTATCTGGCTGTGTTGTTACAATTCTTGTGCGTCTTTGGGCCAGTGTGTTCATGGGATCCATGGAGCTCCCGTCGCAGGGGTCTGAGGTGATCAAGGTCCCCACCTCCAGTTACGATTTCGGTGCCAACTTTCTTGATCCCAAGGTTGTTTTCTTTCAGGAAGGCATTGGCCCTGTTCTAGTTTTACTTCATGTGATCTGTATGCTTATACTTTATTTTGATCTGAATGTGGTTCTTCCATAGATGATGCTCATTGGGAGGGTCTCACACGATGGAAGGGTAAATGCGCGTGTCAAGTGCGATCTCACAGACAATATTTGCCTAAAGATAAATGCTCAGGTGATTGCTTTGGAATCACGGGTCAAATATGTGCTCGTATGAAATCAGCTCTACTGAATGTTTAGCGGTGTCACATTGTTTAATTTCTTAACTAACTTGATTTTTTTGTTTTAGCAGTTGACAAATGAGCCCCATTACTCCCAAGGCATGTTTAGTTTTGATTATAAGGTCGGTCTCTCTTTAAACAGTTAGTTTCCGATGATGCATGTCCTTGTTTAATTATTTTATTTTATGGGCAATATCATGCTGGTGGTAGATTTGCTTGATCTTGAACCTGTTTTGCTGCTGAGATTTTTTTTACATCTTTTGATTCTCTTTCTCCACTTTTACGAGGAATTTGGTCTATCAGATATGCCTTTTCATTTACATGCTAATGGTCTTCTTAGGTTACTGATTTAACGTCTAACCTTCCAGGATGTTGCTACATAGGACAGCAGGAACCCTGATCTAGTTTGTACTAATATCCTTTTGTATGATTTATTGTGAAAAATGATTGCATCAAAGTATTGCTTGTGCCTTGTATTCTAATTATGCGTAAGTCTTCCATAATTGGTGCCCAAAAACTTATAGATGCAAAACTATTATAAGTAGCTGTTATGTGCTTAATGTTTAGATTATATTTGATAAAATATATATATATATAGGAAGCCTTTTCTGTACTCCCAGGAGTACATACTCCCACCTCTAATATACCACTTAAATGAACACTTTATACTTTCTTATCACTTTCGGTATACTTCAATAATAATTCTACGATACTCCAATGCGACATGGTTGAAAAAATTTCATCAGAGCCTTTATTTTTTTGCTATATACCCTTTTCCATATGTAAAAGGAATATATAAACAAATTATGCTACAAAGGGTGGACTTTAATGAAATTTTTCATGAAACTCACTTTGGGGTATCTTATAATCAGTATTAGAGTATACTCAAAAGGATAAAGAGGTATAACAACGTCATTTAAACGGTATACTGGAGGTGGGAGTACGTACACCTGTGAGTATGGAATCATTTTCCTATATATATATATATATATATATATATATATATATATATATATATATATATATATATATGAGGTTTCACCCCTATATCTGATGTGTTTTTAATTTTTTGCCAAATTATCTATCTGACAATGTGCATGATTACGAAACTTGTTTTGCTTCTATCTCCTTGCTTTCAGGGCAAAGATTTTAGATCCCAATTTCAAATTGGTAATAATGCGTTCTATGGAGGGAACTACATCCAGGTATGTATTATAAATGTTGTAACTATTTATGTCAACATTTGCACATAAAAGCCATTCAATAGTAGGAGCAATTTACCACACCCTAATATTATGAAAATTCATCTTTTTTACTTATTTATATCTATTTGATGATATACACTAATAGTGACCTGTTGTGACTACATTTTGGAAATATAGTTACGTTTTTAAACAAAAATTGAATGACAAATCCAATTTTGCACTTACTGAATCTAGTGCAATTTAATCTATTGAAAGACAACTTTAATTGTTTTGAGAATTGCTTCATACTTTCTTTCCCACTGGTAACCAGCCAAACTAGGCAACAACAATTTAGGGTAAATCTGCTGGCTGGCTGGTAGTGCTGCCCTTAAAATTTGTCATGGACCAATTTAGAGTGAATGTAGTGCAATCAAAGTCAAATTTCCGGTGATTGTACCATAATTGTCATACTAATAACTAAACAAGTAAACATAGTGATTGACTAAAAGTACTTGGGGGGGAAAGGTGGGTGGTGACGTAGGGTGTAGGTGGAGTAGATGGATGTGCCCTCAGCGTGCATCAGTAGTTCTCTCTAATGCTATAAGAAGGCCAACTACAAAGGTCTAGCTCACCCGACAAACTACCAAATTATGTGGCCCGTCGGTCTTGAAATGGCATACATTGGTTCCAAAAGGCACATCCCATGATCGCAAAATTGGTTAGTGTTATGTTTGGTAATTTATGTTTTTTGAGTCTTATACATGTTTTTGGTGAAACATGCAAATTCTTGGTCAGTTATCAGTAGGGTTGAAAATGGAAACGGAATTCCTGACTGTTCCGGAGAAAAACATGGGAAATTCTTGGTCAGTTATCAATGAGGTTCAGTCGCAACATGGGAAATTGATCAGTTTTGAACTGGTTAGAGTTGGTTGGAATTTAGTTCTCAAATCCTTGCATAGGGATTTTCAAAGGAGTTGTCCATTGCATAGGGATTTCCAAAGGAGTTTATGGAGTTTATGATCCATTATGACTGGCTTTTCTTGTTGTGGAATTAACAGAGAAAACAGGCTTGCCAATGCTTCAGGCCTTTGACTGTTTCTGGCTGTATAGATTTTGTTGGTTTCACCAATGGAGAACATGCATAGTTGCACAAGATTGATGTAATAAAAAAAATAGAGAGAGAGGTGTTACTCTTTTTTGCCTGCTTGAAATTTTCCTGGCCAAAGAAGTTCGGTATTCATGTTTAGCAGAGTCAAACATGTTTCAAAGCCAAATGCAGCCTAGTAACCAATGTTACTTGGACACCCGCGCCCGAAAATTTTTGCCGAATCGGACACCTCGAATCTAAATCGGATTCTAACACTCGTGTCCGATTTTGAGTAGTATTTCCAATTTCCAAAAATATTTGCCGAGTTGGACACCCCGAATCTAAGTCAGATTCCGACTCCTCCATGTTCATGTCCAAGTAACACATGATACAATAAGCCTAAACCTATCATGCCCAAACATTGTTAAGCAGTAAATGGGAAGTGCTTTCTTATGAGTCTATTTAATAGAATGGATGGGATTGCATAGTTCTTACCTCTATATTCCTTCTTAAGGTCATTGTGCAAAAGAAAAAGGCTGTCTTGCTCATAATCTCGTGAATCGAACATTAAAGACTGGGAGAAAAGGAACTGAGATTGTATGTTCAGCAAATCTGTTTTTTGTTCCATCACTTGGATATTTAAGATTATAAACCAACATGTTTTCCTTATGTGTTTCAGAGTGTCACGAATAGCCTCTCCTTGGGAACGGAAGCTTTTTGGCTTGGGCATCAAAGGAAATCAGGAGTTGGTTTTGTTGCTCGATATGACAATAAGAAAATGGTTAGTTTATTTGTATGCTCTTTAAACTATTCATGATCATGGTGTCCTTCTATACGAAGGTGTTAGCCTTTTTATTGTAGATTGGATCGTTTTACATGTACAAACCAGATTTAGTATTATTCCACTGGCATGTAACTGATGACCTTGAAGCTGCATTTGAGGAATTATATGATCAGGTTTCAGCCTGCTGGTGCTTTTGATCACTGTTAGATATGCTGTGTTACATTTTTACCCAACAACATTTAGTTCAGGTTTTCTAGGATTTTGGAAGCATAAATGCCGAATTTAGTGAATATTCCATTCTAGGCATGAATTCTCTGTGAGCTAAAAAAGAAAAAATAAACTTGTCCAATTAGTAAAACAAAAACTATCCACCATGTGGTAATACGTGAACAAATGTAGTTAGGGAAAAATCCAAAGAAAGTAAGTTGGCTTGCCTTACATATTTGAGCCATTAGGTCTGCCACCCGTTTTTGTGAATTGATGTATTTTAAGGAGCAGTCAATTTATTGTTGTGAGATTCCCTCTCATAAAAAATAATAATGGTGCAATTTTATGTGCATCTTTTTGGCCCCCAACAGTTGTTGCACTTTCCACAATTTGATCCCGATTTGATGCACAGATTGCCTTAGGTGATATGTGCTTTGATCAGATTGTACCCAGCTTGCTTTTAGACTGACGACCATTTTTGGGAATGATCTAAAATTTTGCTGTGTATGATGTGGGAACAAACCATCAACTTATGATTTTTATGCCAAGTCTTAAAAGTGCTACAAGACTATGGGATCATTAAGCATGATTAGTACTTTTATCACAGGCATGCTGAACTTGCTAGTGTCAAACTGTGAAATGCTTGGGCTCAAGACTTGGCAAGAACTCAGCCAGGAACCCAACTGGTTTTCTCCATAAATCAGTCAACTTTTTTAAACTTAAGTTTTTTACTTAAAATTTTGAAATAATATTGACTAACACTTTTTCTGCCATTCACTACTTGTCCCACAAGTGAGAGCAGGAGAAAGGAAAAAATGTGAAACTTGAAAAAGGTTGAGAAACTTTTTGTAGCTAAAATTCTTTGTACCATAGTCATCCCCGAATTAATATTCCAAAACTTGGTCAGAATCATTGGGGTAGTGTTATCTAGATCAATTGCTCATAACTTGCGCAAGTTTGTACATCTATATAAATCAGATGGTTTAGGATTAGATCCTGGCTGAGTTAGCTAGTAATCGGTGGTAATTACCAGTTTTCCAAACCTTCTTCTGCTCCTAGCAAATTCTAATTTTATAATCTATACTGCCCTTTCCTTGGTTGAGCTATAAATGTGCAAATATGCCCCTTGCTTAACATCATGTGATAAACACATCATAGTTGTAATACTACGTTTTCCGCTGGATTCAAGCTCACAATCATGTAACATCTGATAAAATCAGGTGTTTGTTTCTGGTATTACATTATTGGCAACTGATATTTGATTGTTGGATAGAAAGCAAAATGGAAAACTGAAAATTTTCATATTTATCTGATGGAGCCATATCACATATATCTGTAGGTTGCAACCGGACAAATTGCAAGCACAGGAATGGTTTCACTGAGTTATGTTCAGAAAGTATCTGAAAAGGTCACTTTTCTGTCATATTATTTTGAAGACTTTTTTTCTCTTTCATATCTGCTTCTAATCCATAAACTTCTTTTTGCAGGTTTCCCTTGCATCTGATTTCATGTACAATCATATGTCAAAAGATGTAACAGCAAGTTTTGGTTATGATTATATCCTGAGACAGGTATGCCTGAATAGTTTGTTATCTTCGCTATGCATTCCTTGCCTCAGCTTGATATTACAACATTAAAATAACTGCAAATGCTAGTGCAATATTCAATCATTCCTCAAGAAGTAATTGCACTTACCACAACAAAAAAATACATTCTACCTTTTATTTAAAAAGTTTTTTCTGTTGAATCTTTTAGGGTTTTCTTATTATTCAAGTTGAGTTACACCTGAAAAGTTAAATGAAAGTACATTTTTGCTTGACGATGCAGTGTCGTTTGAGGGGGAAGTTGGATAGCAATGGTGTAGTTTCTGCTCTTTTGGAGGAACGATTGACTCCCGGCGTCAATTTTCTTCTTTCTGCAGAGGTCAGCTTGCACCACTACTTATTTGGCTATTCTAGAAGAACCCAACGTGTTATTGATTTATTGGCGTCCATGTTTTAACATCTTTATATAAGTGGGACCTCATGTCTGAATTAATGAACTGGAAAAGGCAGTTGGAACTTTTATGGATGGAATATAGATGATTACTTGTGATTTAAGACAATAACAACACAATTACTAAAAAAGAAAGGAGCATTACACCCCTGCCAAATGCTGGCAACCCTAGATGCCTACGTCTCCTTTAAATGGAAGATGGCAGTTTGCTACGCTCTAGAATGAGAAGGCATCTTAGTTAGTAGTTGCTGTATACGAGTTTCATGCATGGCTTCCTACGTGGTGAAAATTTACATTTGGGTTGTTTCCTAGTAATGTCCATGTGTTTGTGCAATTTTTCATATCCGTTTTGTGTTTTATATTTTCAGAATTGAAGGCTGATTCTATTCTACAATTTTGTGCAGGTTGATCACTGGAAGAAAGACTACAAATTTGGGTTTGGCATGACTGTTGGAGAGTAAGATAACGGTAGCAAAATTCTTCAGAGGAAACTACAAATTTGTTGACAGAGATTCAGACATATCTAGTTTTGCATTTATTTTGTTTTCCGTTCTCCATCTGGCTGCTGTGCCCTTCGGCCAAGGAAAGGCACCTTTTGATTGTACTGAGTTTATTACCTCTCAAATGCTTTAGATTAATGTAGTTATGCGCTTTTGTTATACTGGAACAGGGGAAACCCGAATATATTCCAATCTTAACGATTTACATCTTTTCTGCAATGCCGGTGGATTCCTTGTTGCGAACTTTAACGATGAATGGCTGATTCCCAATTTCCCATGTCCCAGATATGAGATGACTTCGAAATCCATTACTTTACTTGTGAATAAGAAGAAAACTATTTTATGTCATGAAGGGCGCGTGCTCCATGGTGCACCTAGATAGTTATAACTTATAAATGCGTCAGAAATTGAAATGACATGTTTTTTCTTCCGTTGTACGAAAATTGAAAACAAAAGTCAGATACTCAGGTCCTCCCGTTTGGTCAGCTACGGTGAAATGGAACTCCTTATGCTTCGAGGATGCAAATTAGCTTGTTTAAAGGAAGAATGATGTTTTTATACATCACCTCCTAATACAAGTCCATATAAATCTTGAAACCTCCTAATACAAGTCCATATAAATCTTGAAACAAATAAAAGGGTAATTAATTACTATCTACCTTTTTAATTTATGTTTTATTGAAACAAATAAAAGGGTAATTAATTACTATCTACCTTTTTAATTTATATTTTAATATTTATGTAACTGTCAAATAGAGATATATAGAAGCACCACCCTTAACCTTAAAGGCATATTGTCATATGCCTATGACGTGTGAGATCTAGTTAAAAAAGAATTGGCTATCACTAGTTTGAGGGTGACATCAAACTAACACATTTAAAGGCACCCGTGAATGTTATATGTCATCTTCTCCATCCACCTCCACCTTTCCTCCTTTCCCTCTTACCTACTCACTTCTCCCACCTCACTTTCTTCTCTCTAACACAAAAAATTAAAATTAGAAAAATTTAAATATGAAGTTTCAACTCAAAAAAATCAGAAAGTTTCAAACGGAAAATTTCAAAAAAAAATCAAATTAGAAAGTTTTAACTCAAAATTTTAAACAAAAAAATCTCAAATAAGAAAGTTTCAACTTGAATATTTTCAAATCAAAAAGTTTCAACTTGAAATATTTTAAATGGAAGGAAGTTTCAACACGGAAATTTTCAAATAAAAAATTTCCAACTCAGAAAACTTTCAATTCAAAAATTTTATGTTCTAAAAGTTTTGATTAAAAAAAACTTTCGGTTTGAAAAGTTTTAATTTAAAATTCAACTCAAAAAGACTTTCAAAAGTGGGTAAAGAACACTTGTATTCAAAAATTTGGAGGAAATTTTGAAATACAAAACTATTGTGAGTTTGAGGGAAAAGGATTGTAGGAGAAAAAGGGATAAAAGATGTGATGCCATTTGTCACAAGGAGAGAGCCTTTGAGTGGAAAAAGAATGAGAAAGAAGGAAGGTGTTGCCACTTATCACAAGAAGAGAATTTTCTCACCAAATCTTTGGTGAGGACACCTTTAAATTAGCAATTCTCAAAACTCTTTGTGTCACTCTCTTAAATTTATGCCGTACATTAACCTAGAAAAATTACTCCCATATAATCGTGTGCATCTTAACCAGATTAAGCAGCGCACAATCTGGAATCCATCGCTTATGTAGCTCCATCTCATGTTTTGCAAATCTAAATCCCAACACACGCATTTGCAAATTTAGCCCTCTTCCATTGTGGAAACGACACGTGTCCCTAGCTACGCCCAGGGAGTGCACAAGCCGACGGATTGACCTACCGCAGGAGTAGGCCCCACCATGCGCAAGTCGCTTTTGCACTACTCGAGCGCAGCACCGATCTCTTGTCGCACGGTCACGCTCGATCGCCCTGCCAAGGCGTCAGCCGGCTTCTACGCTACTCGAGCGCAACACCGATCTCCTGTCGCGTGATCACTCTCAATCGCCCTGCCACGGCGTCGGCCGACTTTCGTGTTTCTTGGGCACGGCAGGGGACACGTGCCACTTACTGTGCCTTCCGTAGTGAGGGAGAGAACCAAATTTGCAAATGCATACGCGAGAGGGCTAGATTTGCAACAAAAAAAGAGGTGCAAGGGACTAAGTAAGCGATGATTTCCACGTGTTGCATTAGGTTATAACATAAAGGAAAAAGTCTATATAATATCCTAAACTTTACTCAAAAGTCCGTCCAACACCCTACGCCAAACTTTGAAATCAGTTATCTAACAACCGTTTAAAAGCTTAAGGTGTTAAACTGATGAGGACATCACTTCTATGGATATAGCCACACCTGCAAATCCATCACCTACGCATCAATCGGTCCCCGTTGCTGTAATACATGGACCGATTACTCGAGCTCGCGCACGTCAACTCAATTACCAGGTGAATTCGTTCCTCGGGCTTCATACGAATATTTTAATGGATGGAATGTTATTTAATTCTTGTGATGATGTCCTTTGCCTCAGGAACTTGGGTGAGGAACCAACCAAGATGAAGGATAGAAGAGAAGTGCACGAGTTCGGTTCGATTCGACTCGGGACAGGGCTGACTTGTTTCGCCGCCACGGCTACATCCGGACTCCGTTTTGGGCGTTCTTGTACTTCACTAAAAGCTTAACAAGTCTACTTTCCAACGGATCTGGAATCACATCCAAACTCCTTCTGAGTTGACGGGAATCGTTCAATCAAGCAGCGTCACTTTTTCAGTCCAAGTCAAAAGTGGGCCTTTGGCCTTGTAACAAGGAAAGCCCACTTAAGGCTGCACCCTAGGGTTCCTAGACGCCTCTCACAATAAAAACAGCCAGCCGCTGCCATTAGATGGTGGGTTTTTTAGATCAAAGATAGCAGTTGCTACTTCTTGTAATCGCGCGTGTTGGCTAAACCGCCGAATTACTTGTCATCGAAACCCTCTCTTGTGATTCGAATGAACTCGTGGTTTCAATTATAATTTCGGTGCTTGTTCATCTTGTTCTTGCGTGTTCTTGATTGCTTGCGGGGACAAAGGCCTTCGTGGTCGTTTGATCGTGCACCAGCAAGATCAATAACAACCGAAGTCGGTGTAACGATTGCTAAGGCGCATCGTGCAGGGGCGGTGTAGTCGGATCGCCAACGTCTTCTTCCACCCAATCGAATCTATCCTCTCTCATCGAAAGGTGGGACCTATCCTCCTATCACGTGGTATCGAGCTCAAGGTTGATCGGTGAGAGATTTTTTCCCCATCCATTATTTTACCTACGATCCGAAAACCATAAAAAAACAAATAGGCGATTAGATCTCCTTGTCCAAAACAGTTTGTGCCCTTGCTTTTGCTACTTTAGTTCTCGGCTTGTTGAATTTACGGTTGCTTGACGAGTCAAGTTCTTTGGTCTTTAGTTTCATCCTTTAGAGTTTCGAGTTCAGTCATGTTTTTGTCACGATTCGTTCATAATTTGAGTCGTATCATTAGTAGATCGGATCGGAGTTGAGTTTGTTTCGTCTAGTGTGGGAGATCAAATTGGGTTGCCGATTTCCTTGCTTTGTTTACTAATCCGCTTGATTCTCTGTGTTTACCAAAATAAATATCGGTTTCCAAATATATATATATAAAAAAAGAGGCCTGCGTATACAAGAGCCGCACCAAATCAAGGAGTTAAAAAAAAGGCAAGTGCATATAGAAAAGCCGCACCAAATCGAGAAGAAAAAGGCAAGTGCGGATAGAAAAGCCGCACCAAATCGAGAGAAGAAAAGGCAAGTCTGATTTCAAAAGCCGCACTAGATCAATTGCAAATCAAAGTTCGAGAGAGAGAGAGAGAGTATCTTTTAATTACCTTTATACCTGGTTTTGCCAAAAGTCCTTTGTGCAAATTTTGTTTTTAGGGTCTCTGAGTTCATCTAAGAGAGTTTTGTGACCCTCCCAAAAAAAAAAAAAAATTGCTGTTTTGGGCGTTTGGTGTGACGTTTGTGTCTTGGCTCGCGTCTCTAGTACGGTTCGGGACTAGGACCAGCCGGTACCGTCGTAGAACGTTTATTTAGCTTCTGTGACTAACGTGGTGAAGGTTACTCCTTGTGCTATTTCAGCCACCTATAGCTCCACAGATTGTCTCCTACTCTCTGAAGTTGTTTGTCTTCTTTGGTTGCCAACACCTCCTTGCTAAAGCTTGGTAAGAACAGTAAGAACTTGTTTGAACAGGTTGAGAGTGAGCGATTTGACACTAGCACACCACTTGTAGATAGGGATAATCTTGTTACTTGGTGTTAGCCTTTTTTTTCTTTGTTTTCTCTAACCATGGCGGGATCGGAAGCCGATAAAGGGGACAACATTCACCTCGCACACGGGGATCGTACATCACTTGAGCGCCAAATGAGGCTTCACACCGATCGCTTGATGAGGACGTTCGTGTTACCAATGACCGCCTTGGTCAATTGGAGGCGATTCAAATTGACACCAACACCAAAATCACCGCGTTGGAAGTTTACGTGGCGCAATCAACACCTCCTTGCGGCATTCTTGCGGCGACTTGAGAGAGGGATCGTGGGCGCCTACCGATGGACATGTGAGCAGCGTTGCGGGAGACAATGAACAGGACTATGCAATGGACACGAAGTTGAGGAAGAGGAGGATGATAGGCCACAACGACGGCTACACCGCAACCGCCATGGTATGGGTTTGCGACCACCACGACGAGCAGTGCGTGAACATGATGACTCCTAGGATCAATCAAATTGACATGCCACCTTTTGATGGGAAATATGACCGATGCATACCTCACTTGGGAACTAGTCAGAGATCGAAATTTGCTTGCTATGATTTTCCGAACACAAGAGGTTAGGGCTGCAACTAGTGAGTTTATTGATTTTGCCTCCGTTTGGTGGCGCGAGTATCGTAATAAGACCCCAAACAATGTGCCACAAACTTGGGATGCTTTGAAAAGGATCATGCGAGCTAGATTTGTTCCTTCGTATCATGCACGAGATTTATTACATAAGTCGCACAATTGAGACAAGGTAGCAAATCAGTAGAAGAATATTATCGGGAACTACAAACAGGCATGTTGCGTTGTGGGTTAGTGGAAGAAGAGGAAGCTGCTATGGCTAGATTTATGGGAGGGTGACCGTGAAATTCGGACATATTAGCTTACAAGGAATACAATTCTATCACTCGTTTATTCCATCTTGCTTGTAAAGTCGAAAGGGAAGTGCAGGCGTCGCGCAGGACTAATGTTTCGCAGGTCGGACTACATCATGGCATCCACGTGCTTCAAAGACTGCCCCCAAACCGTGCATCTTCACAAGGTACCACTAGCGACCGCCACACACGCCTCAACAAAACCAATGCCGCAGCATCCGGAAACAACAAAGGGTCGGCACCAACACCCGCCAAGAGCGCTTCGTCCGTTGCATCCACGGGAAGAACGAGGATATTCAAAGTGCCTACAATGCAAGGGATTTGGGCATGTGAGGAAAGATTGCCCAAGCAAGCGTGTCTTGATTGTGCGGGATCTTGGTGAGTATTCTTACGCTAGTGATTTGGATGATGAGACATATGCTATGCTTGCCATTGACCATGCAGAAGTGGACATGAGAAGGAAGAAGAACATATTGGTCTTGAAAATGCGAACATTATGAGAGCCTTGTTGTTCGGCGCGTGTTGAGTGCCCAAATGGGAAGGCCGAATGTAACCAATGACATAATTTGTTTCAAACCAAGTGTGTGGTCATGGAGCGCTCATGCGCATCATCATTGATGGGGTAGTTGCAATAACTTAGCAAGTTCGAGATGGTTCAAAAGCTAGAGTGAAAACAAGCCCACATCCACACCGTAGTACCACATCCAATGGTTTAACGACAATGGTAAGATAAAGGTAACACGATTGGTAAGAGTGCACTTTGCCATTGGTTCGTATCATGACTATATTGATGCGATGTTGTGCCTATGCAAGCATGTTCTATGTTGTTCGGTAGACCATGGCGATCGATAAAGACACCTTGCATCATGGTAGAACTAATCGGTACTCTTTTGTGCATAAAGAGAAGAAAATTGTATTACATCCTATGTCTCCAAGCCATTTTGAGGATGAAGTTGCTAGAGCCAAAGAAAGAAAAAATCGAAAACATGAGAAGAGTGAAAATCAGATTGTAGCAAAGGAATTTGTACAACATAAAGAGGGCAAGTCTAAATCTGTTCATGACAAAAGATGAGATTAAATCAAGGGTGCTTGTTTACTTGCTTCCAAATCTGATTTAAATGATTTGAATGATGGCTCTGAAGTTTGCTATGCTTTGGTTTGCAAAGAAGCTTTATTTTCATTTGAAGATACATCCTCTT